>JADLZN010009596.1:32752-296942 GCA_018155175.1 Sinocyclocheilus anophthalmus | reverse complement strand
AAGTCGACTACACCATCAAAAGCAAACAAATTATCAATGCTCAAAGTTTACAACCACATTTTACATGAACTCGTTTCATAATATAAATATCGCTCCTTTTCAAATAAAAAAAAAAGTTAAAACAAATGAACAAATTAAAAGAAAAAAAAAACTGCAATGCTCCATTGAGGGAACATACACAGGCACAGGAAAACTGGTACTTGATCTTGATATTAAAATTATGCACATTAGTTACTCTAAAGTTTATCTGCAACACAAAACCATTATAGATAATACACTGAACATTGCAATTAACCATTATGAAGCTGCTGTTTGCTACTGTAACTAAGTTTGTCTGTCCATTCCGTATATTGTGTAGATATTGAAGCACAAGTTAGTTACATGTATTATTTGGGGGAAGGGGTTTTTTGTTTTTTATGTTGTTTTGTTAAAATGGTTTTACTATTCATACACTTTTATTATATATATAATATATCTATATATATATATATATATATCGCATGTCTGTTGTGATAACATTATACATGTTGATTATAATTACAGGAGAAGGTGTGGTACCACTTGTGTGGTGTGGAAGAGTAAAGTCCAGGAAAACGACAGAGCATGTCTGCTTCTGAAACACTGACCGAGCGCTGTTACACCAGTTTATGGAGCATCGGACGTTATATTGATGCTGTGCAGGAGTCTATTACAAGCGCCTTAGGAGTAGTAACTGCATTACCAAAAAATATATTAATAAAATAAAAGTCTTATTTCATTAGACTGAGCAATAGTTTCTGTAGAACCCTGCTGTATAATCCCATTTTATGCAATAAAAAGCTGTCCCGTATCTTCCCAGCCTTACATGTTGGAAAAAAAATAATAATAATGAAACAAAACAAAAAATTCTAGAATACATTCAACAACGGCCTAGCTGCAGAGTTCAGCACATCCTGTTCCACAGGGGTGCCAGGGCGAGAGGAAAGTTGGGAGAGACCCCCAAGAATCCCTGAAAAAGATGGCTAAACTGCCAATTCTGATCAATATAAACACGTATACAAATATGAGGCAGCAGCCAACAAATGTTCAATGAGGCAACGTACAGAACTTTGATCTTCAGTGACATAGTCAAAAGTGATTTGCTAGGAAATGTCAAAATTATTGCAGCCTAGGTACAGTGAGGGCTGGAGGGGGTCTGCAGTGGCCAAGGAAAAAAAATACAATTGTTTTAGCCTTAAACTTACGAGGCAATGAGACAAAGAGGAACTGGCCTTGAAAGTGGCTTGCTAAGGAAGCCACCGTTGCACAAAGCAGCTTCGTCTAGAGGTATGTACAGATCCCAAGCCATTCTGTGATACCCACATACATACTCATGCTACAGCATCCCTTTAAAAATCATCGTAACTTTACATGAAAAATAAAACAAGAGACAAATTTCAAGTGGAATCTGTTTGTGCCCTAGTTAAAACAGCTTTGAACGTTTCTCCATAGTCTGGAGCTCCTCAGCTGACTGTCCAATCAAGTTCTAACGCCTAACATCCAAAAACTAAAACAACAACCAGAGAAATTTACACAGAAGGCACATAACTTATGATCTGAAAGATGGAAGAACCATGGAAGAACAAACCACAGAACATCCACAAAAATAATTAAGCCACATCCGTCTGAGCCTTATTCAAAAAGGTGTCAAACAAAACTCGAGCTCTGAAAAGGGCACAGATGGGAACAGGTGTGAGGAGTGTCAACATTTACAAGAGAATGAAGAGATGATACGAGCAAATAATGTGCATTGACTGAATGGCTGTCCGGAGCGTCCATGCAGTGCCAAGGCAACATGTGTTGAAGAAGACTGATCTTCAGTGCACAAGACCATGAGGAAACAAGAGCCCTCCTCCCTCTCCTCCATATATATAGTGCTTTACAAGTAATTTTACATGGGATGGCCTCTGTGGCAAATCCTTGCATTACACCAATCTCTAAGAAAATATTTTAATATAACAAAATATACGGAATAAACTTTGTGACTTGTCAGTTGCTAGAATGCTAGAGAAGGATTTCATGCATCTTTCCTCCAAGTTTAGAAAACACAAAAAGGGGATTTTAAGGGAAGATGGGCAGTTCTTGCATGTGATTTTAAGGCTGGCACAAAAAAAAAAAAAAAAGGAGAGAGTCATATCAAACCGATCTGCACTTAGAAAAGCACACTAAACCTACACACCTATTTGAAATTATATTCGAAATGTCCATGCTTGACCTGGGTTGGCAATGAGAGCCTCTGGTGGACCGCACTCTGTGGCAACAGTAACTGCTTCAGTCTTTGGAATAGAACGAAATATTTGGGCTACAAAAAATAAGATCAACTAAAAAATCTTGAGATAGTGCTATAAAAATGTTTGAACAAAGCATTAGTGTTCTAAATCTATTATTTCCTACAAAAATGTGGGGTGATAAACAAAAAAAAATACATAAGAAAAAAGAAAAACATGGATATTAAAAATATAAAGACATGATAAGTGGGCGATTCACGGAGAAGGGGGAAAGGGGGGGGGGGGGGTTCCAAATCTGGAGTGCTTTTAGTCATTTGTATAGAAAAATATACATATTTGCATTATTCAACGAATTATATTTCTGTCAGTGACATGACAACAAAAATAGTCAAATTTTAAATTGCCTCAAAAAAATCGTATCATTTTATACAAAACTACGGGCCTAGGGAGTAAAAAAAAAAAATCCCTAATGGTGAGATACAAGAAATAGACTGGTAATAGCATTTGCACTCACTAAAATCAATTAAATCCTACAATGTTTCGTAACAACATGCAAATTATACTTTTTTTGAAAATACAATGCAATTAAGCTCCCAAATTGCTCTGGTCCATTGGCTGTCAGTCCACGCGTTCATGAGCGATGCTACTAACCTGTTCTACAAAGCCACAACATCCTCACAGCATGCATCATCGGACATACATCTCGATAACACAACTTTCATCTCAGATAGCTACAGTGATTCAAGAAAAACATTTACCATTTTTCTCAGAACGACACTATATCCTGGGACCACTGGCTCCCGCTAATTGATTCTTCCTCATCATCATCGGTCCGCTATGAGATATATTCCAGATGATGATTCTGGCATACATGATGAATGTCAGGCCAGGCTGCAAGAGCTGAACCATTTGAATGCTCTAGATAGGCCTTCGGATGTAAGGCGGACTCTTAGCTAAAAAGGGCTAGATGTCTGCTAAAGACAGGTCAGGGCTAATATAAAAAAAAGCGAATTTATGTATCGTCAATCTAAAAAACAATGTAATCTTTGTTCCCTAAGTTTGAAATTTGTGGCACTTTTGGTGTAGATGGAACTATGTGGGCAATTATTTCAGTAATTTTCCACTCGGTAAATAAGAGCGGCCAGACTCGACTTGTTTACAAATGTAAAACTTTTCACCAGTTAATCCTTCTAAAAAAACAAGTAAAAAAATAACAAAAATAAAATAAAAAGGGTAAAAAAAAAAAAGATATACAAAATTATAAGACGAGGGCCGAATATCTTGAATTGGGCTGAATAAAAGGGGCACTACTGTGGCAGATACTTTATAACACTTTGCTACGCGACTCCTGGGCTTTGTCTAAGTGCCCAACAACTATAAGAGGCACAATACATGTACCTTCTGATCAACCTGAGACTGCGTTCAGATTAAAAAAAAAACTTTTAAAAGGTCTCTTCCCTGGCACTTATACACTCGGGATACATTGCACAGGACATATTAGCTTGCAGTTATGCTTTCAATGGTGATACTTGCGACACTTCGTGCGCCCGACAGTTGTAAAAAAAAAAAAAAAAATTCAAGGCAGCTTATTGCCTGGTTCTTCGATGGGGAACTTGTAATCGTACGTGAGCTCCTCGCCTTTAAAGATTTTGCGTGTGGCAAAAATGACAATGTGCTTCTGACCGTCAACACTGACCACGCGGGAGTAGCAGTTGGGCTCGCAAGAGTGGTTAATGAATCGGGCTGCGTTGCCATGCATGGTGGCATCCACCACCTCGTAGTCATCGATACGAAACATGTAGCAGCCAATGCCCTGAGTAAAAGCAAAAAAAGACAAATCAATGAGGAACACCGGTGTTATTGTTTTAAATTCATTGCACTGATAGACTAAGTATTAGATTTCTACCTTGCTGTCATAGTATTTCTCCCGCTTGTCAGTGAGGACAGAGCGAATGACATTGCCAGAATACTCAATCACCATCTCTCCAGCGTCAATGTTTTTCCTGCAGAACAGACCTCTGCCGTGTATGGCTGATCTGCAGGCAATACATAGGATGCAAAAGATGGAATGCAAAAAAAACGCATGCTTTTCATTCCTCAATCCACCCACACATTTTTGATTTGAATAGAAAGCATTTATACCTGTAGACACCCACAGCCTCCATGGACACTTTCTTTAGGTGCCTGAACCTCATAGGCAGTGGTAAGTCCATGCTGGTGGCCCGTCTGTGAAAACACCAGGTGTTATTAGGTGTTCAATTTATAAATGAAAAGAGGTTAGTACAGGGTGAGTAAAGCCCGGGACAAACCAAGACGATGGTTGGCCATAGGGCAATGTCAGGTGGTTTTTGAGCATCGTTTGGCTTTTCAGTTGTTCTTCACTGTCAGCTGTTTTTCGGCCAAATCTGTATGCCGATTCAGTGAGAACTGCGATTGGATATTCAGCTTAGCGAATAAGCGCACAAGAAAAAAAATGGAACTGACGAAAGCAAACAAATGACAAAGAGCAAAGAGGGAATGCAGACACACTTGATGTCATTCTGTTTCTTTATCCACAAGACGACGACCCAAGGACTGACAATGCCAGTGCCATTTGCAACTTAAACATGATTGAACAAAGTTACACAAATCTGTCAGTAATGAGCACGGCTGGTGTAAACAATGGTAAAAGCAAGTGCTGCTTGTTTTGTATATCCATAGTTCTAGCTCTTCCGGTTTCCCTGTTTGAATGCCGAATAAAGACTGCTGCCACCTGGTGGTATGGAAAAGTTAAGTTCTGTCACGCAAGCGCAGATCGTACACATTAGTTAGCCGTCGCCTGTAGTCTTTCTGGTGTGACAATGAGAGGCAATGCAAGGTGACGCCACAGTCGGCTTTGCTCAGTGCTAGTTTTTTGGCGTAGGTTTGGTGTGTCCCTACCCTAAGGTTACTCACCGAGCAGACTTCTGCAACATCTCCTCCTCATCTTCCTCCTGGGGGTTATATACAGGAGGCTGACGGTGTTTGGATGCCAGGAAATTAAACATGTCCAAAACTGATCGCCTAAAAATGAATTCAAAGTCTGTTAAGAGTGCTTAAATAGTTCACAATCACAACATTGAATTCTCCATTATAGAAAGGTTTAAGATTTTCAGGTATTGACAAAATGAACACCCTGGCCATGACACACACCTGTGGTACACCTCAGCACGGGCAGATCCGTGAGGGTTGACAGGAGTATCTTCCGGCTCCTCAGGTTTGTGAAAGCGGAACCTGTAGTTTCGGCAATGCCTGGCTCCATATAGCTGCTCCAGTAGAAACACTACAGCATCATGAACCACACCCAGCATCTTCAACCCATTTACTCCTGAAAGACGATGTGAAATACAAGATGCCCTTGCCAAATTAACATGACTAGTAAAAACAAATGTGTTAAGATTAAAATAAACACTGTAATATGTTCTTACCATCAAATGAAAGTGCCTTGAGTCTAGCATTGGACCGGGCTTCTTGCACTTTATCTGTCAGGGACTTCCAGGCCTCTGAAACGTAACAGGAAATTCGGTTCTTCAGTCTATGGCATCAGCCTGGGGACTCGTAATCCTATTAAGTTCTTCAAAGCTCAAAGTACGGATCTTCTTATCTCCTGACTAAGCCCGGTGACTAGCATCAGGGAGCATGGTTTACGGCCCCACACGGTCACTGGGGCAGCTACGACGAATTCGGGTCCACTATCATACAGCGGAGCGGCTACATCAGCGAATCGCCTGTGCGGCAGGGCTCCACGAACTGCAGAGGTCATGTCATATCTAAGCTCTAATACTCGTGACGGGGTCGGCGTGTACTTTCCAGTAAGGTGTCGGAGCACTGCACGCCTGTGACCGGCTACTAGTGTACCAGAGGGTGATGAGTCCCACGAGGTTAATGAATGCAGTAGAGTACGCGTCCATGCGCGCGGACTAGGGCTACTACGCTCCAGGGGGGGGGGGGGGGGGGGAAAAAATACACACTCGGAGTGCTCATGGTGTGGTGGCGAGCAGGCTCAATGCAGAGACAAAGGCTTGAGCCACTAACCCAACACATGTAATCATTATCTAAAAACCGTCCACTACTAGTCGATCTGTGTCTCTCGATCATGAGTCCGCGCTGGGGGGTACGGTAGGCAGAACCAGTAAAAGAAGCAGCGATGTCTCCAGCTGGAGGCGAGGAATCAGCTGTGCTGAAAGGACCAAATTAATTCATGGACGAGGATCGGGGGGGGCGCAGAGAGAAGGAAAGGCTCACGTGACAAGACTGAAGTGTGTGAGCTGAGAGGATCACGGGGGGGGGTGGGGTCCGACGGGGCGGGGGAACCGTGGGGCCTGACGGTACACGCGGTGCCTGGCTCAGGGGTAGCGGTCAAGCAGGTCGCCACGGCCCGACGTACTACAAACAGCAAGTGGCAGGTGGACGCATGGGGAAATCGTGGGGGGAGTGTCATTGGGATGTGTGTGATGAACGACAACAAGAAGCAAGAGGCAGGGAGGCAGGACCCGGGTGAAAGATGAGAAGGGGAGGGCAGAGGTGCTCAATCCGAAATTGGGCAGAACGGACGGGTGGTGGTGTAGCGGCGCGGTGCGTATGATCAGAGCTTGCCCTCGTTACTGCCTGGAGCGCCGTCGTAGCGATGCGGAGGGCGCCGGGGGGCAGTGGGTCCCCGGTCACCAACGCGGAGCCAACCGGGGGCACGCGCCAGCGGCGCGTGGCGGGAGTGCGGGCGTGGTCAGTGCTAGGAACGATACGCAGAGAAGGTGGAGACACGGTGCACGATGCAGCAGGCACGCCGGATATCCGACCCAGACCGCCTCCTATGACTGCAGGAGGCTGAGGGTGGTCCTCTGGAAGGTGGGGGAGTAGGGGGCAAGAGGTGGTGTGTGGCGTGGATCACAGGAAGTGCACCGGTGGGAGCAAGGGTGTATGCGTCGCGGTACGGCACGGACGGTAGCTCGGCGGGGGGAACACACTGGGGGCTGGGCGCCGCATAGGGGCGCCGTCAGCCGGTCGTCTGGGGTGGGGACAGACAGCTTAGGAGCTTCGTTGGTGAGTGGGTGGTGTAACCATCACAGAATCTCTACTCGCAAGGGATGTCGGGCATGAGTGATCGTCATGTACAGTGACAACCATACATGAGTGTGTCGTCTTGATACTACAGAACGCAATACGTGTGTCGTGCATGGACAGGGTCGTAGTTATAATAGGGTGGAGGGTGGCATGGGAAAATGACCTCATCTTGAATCGAGGGTTCAACGGCGGTGTGGCGTCTCGGGACAGGCAGCAGTTTACCATGCCTAGGTGGCTCCAAGAGGATACAGTGCAGATATATGGACATACCACAAAGAGGACTGCTCGCTCTGTGCAGGTCGATCCAGACATCATTCACACAGTACAGTGTAACGTGATGTGTATGTGGAGCTCACAATTATCATAGGGGCATATTGGCAGGTCGAGTCGTCGATTGATCGAATGTCCCAACATGCCAGGCTGAGTTGTGGTTGAAATGGGCATGGGCTGTGGAAGGAGAGTAGGCTCCAAGTACATCACCCCTTGCTTCTGCCGTTTTATAATGTTAGGAAACTTTCGATGAGGTGTTGCAGTTATAGTCCCAAGTTCCATCAAGCCTGTCTGAGCAGGGATTCCTGCAGCAATCTGTGAAGATGACAAGTTTATGAGGGTCATATTGGGCCCAACATCGGAAGGAGCAAGTGTAGGTTGGGTCTTTGGACGAGCCTGTTTTTTGCTCTTATTGCTCTGAAGACGAGAAATTAGGCGTTTCTTGCCATGTCCAGAGGGGAGCATAGTTGGTGCTGGGGTGATGGATGAAGCACTAGATACCATAGCAACACCAGAGGCATGATCATGCCTATTTCCTGCCTCTGTCACACCAATATGGGGATCGTGGGAGGTGACTCCTATGAGGAGGCCTGATGTGGTGCTAGGAATGACTGGCTGGAAACCTGTCTGAGTAGTGCCTGTGAACGCATGGATTTGTGGGTGATGAGATACAGGCACTAAACCTTTGCCGCCAGCAGGAAAAATTGACTGAGAGGTGGAGATGCTACCACTGAGGCCTGTCAAGACAGGGGCACTGGTGTTCATGACACCTGTCGCACTAACAGATGGTGCAATCTGGATCTTTTGAGTTAAACCATTGGGAAGGGTTTGCAAAACATAGAGTGGCTGCAGATGCTGGTTTAGCACTATCAGTTTCTCTGGGCCAGGCTTCAATTGAGAGGCAGTAGGTTGAACAGCAGAGCTTGCAATCGGAGTGGGACCTGAGCTAACAGTGGCAGCAGGGATGAACTTCTTACTCTGGAGAGGCAAGGTGGGTGAGCTGGGAAGACCTGGCGTGCTACTATTTCTCGTCAGATCTTGGCTCCCTGTCTCTCCCACAGGTGCAACTCCAGGACTTGTGATATGGTCACCATCAATGCGTGCAGAAATTAAGTGTTCTGGAGTCATTTGACCTTCTGGAATCTGGGAATCGGCACATCTGTTCTGTGGGCTCTTGCTGGATACAGTGGACCCTGTTCTTGTTTTTTTCCTGCTTTTCTCGACTCCTGATTCCTCTGTGGCCAGAGCCAAAATGGTGCGGTCAGAGGTCTCAGAGATCATCGAGCCATGATTTTGATTATTTACAGTGGGACTTCGAGTTGTCAGCACAGAGAGGTCAGAGGGCAGCTCAAGGGGAAGACCATATGACTCGTCAACAGCAATGGAGGTGTTCACCCCACTCTCACCAGGTTCAGCACTGGCCAGTGGCTGGGTGAAATCTTCAAAAAGCATGTCCTTTCTTTGGTTAACATCCACCCCGTAACTCTCATCTAAAGAGAATGGTTCGGCAGAAGGAGCTTCTGTCTGTTGTCCCAAAGCCTGCATTGAAGGGGTATTGAGTACAAACTCCATAATATCAGAGGGTAGGATGTTACCACAGTCATCACTGTTGTTGTTATCAGAGTCAGACTTGAGGAGATCTGTGGTGAGTGACAACGGAGTTTCAAGGGGGTCTTGTGCTTTCACACTCCCTAATGGATCCTTTTGATTTTTACGACTTTCACGACTGTTCCCACTTGGTGTATTTTCTGTCTCCTTCCCTGAGTCAATGCTTATTTTATCTGTCCTGCTTTCTCTACCTTTTCTTTTTGTTGAACTTTTGTTTGTTGATGAAGTAGTAGCAGTGGTTGTGCTGCTGGTGCTTATACTAACATCTCTCTCAGAACCGTCATCCACGCCATCCAGCTGCCCAATTTGTTGCAGCTCCAAATTCTTGGTTGCTGTTGACACCTCATCACTGTCATCATCTTGCTCCTTCGCCTGATCCCTCAAGAACCTGTGGATCTGCGTCCCTCTTCCCAAACACTGATCAATACCCGCAATAGGTGGAAGACCAGAGTTGGGGTTTATTATAGTGCGTGTGAAGTTGTAATAATATGCATCCTTATTTGAACCAATTCCTCCTTCTTCGTCCTCTCCACTGTCTGCTGAAGATGATGTGCTCATATCATCTGCCCCATCAACTTGTCCTTCAGCGGAACGCTTGCTGCTCCCAGTGCGCTTTTTCATGGAGATTTCACCAGTTCTGTAGAAGGGTATGTCTTCCTCCCCATACGATCGCACACCATAGAAAGGGGTTAGCCCAAAGAACATGTTTGATCGAGCACGGGCACTCCGCCTTGGGTATCTGCGCTTTGCTGAACCTGCCGAACCATCACTATCCTCCTCATGGCGCTTATCGACGCTGCCTTCATCCTCTAAATTATGGTCCTCCCCATCATCTGCACATTGGTGGTCCATGAGTTGCTCCTCAGAATCATCTGGGTGAATGTGGCTGTCTGATTCTGAGCTTTCAGAACTTGCAGATGGGGAGAAAACCATCACTCGAGAGGACCTTCTTTGGGGGCCCTGGTTGCTAGGGGTTACAGAAGTGTATGTGTTTGTGTTAGGGGACATGCTGACAGCTTTGGTTCCATTAGGATCAATTTTTTGAGACATTAGAGGCAGCCTCTCAGTGGGTTTCTTCACCACAGGAGTAACTTCCTTACTTGATTTAGGGTGTACCTGTGGTGGTCTAGTACCTCTTTCAGACCCTGCTTTCGGCTGAATAGCATCCATGGCTGAACTATGCTTTTTCTCAAAGCTAAATCTCTCTTTGGACTTGAATGGCTTCTCCATTTCTTTCTGATCAAATGTATTAACTTCCACCTTGCTAGACCCCGTGTTGCTGCTCAATGCTGTGGCTTTATTGCTAGTGTTGTGAGGAAGTGGACCCTGACCTTGTGTTTTGACATTACTGCTTTTAGAGTTGCTGTTAAGAACTGGGTTTTGAGCAGACTCTTTTCTTTCTTTTGAAACATCCCTGCTCACATTCATTTTGACTTTGGAGTGTTTGTCTTTGGTGCTAGAGGTTCCATGACTAGCATTGACAGCAGCACTTGTCTGGAAGCCACGCTTTAGGTCCTCCTCTCCCACCTTGGCACCAGATGACCAGAGAGGCTTCATTGCCGCTGCTGGACCAGACGCATAGCAGTGAGACTTCCTACTCCCACTTTTGCTGTAAACCGGTTGTGGAGACACAGTCTTTCCTATGTCTTTTGATGCGGCCACTGATGCCACATTTCCTTCCTTGACTGTATTAGCCTTGTCCTTAGGAAGTGTGGCAAGTGGATGACTGGACATAAAAGTGACTCCGGCTGGTAGGTCAGTATCTTTTGTGGCTTGTTTCCCTTTCTCGGTTTTCAAACTGCCACTTCCTCTCTGATGTCCGGTCAATACTGCAGTTCCGAGAGGTGGTGCTACCTGGCTTATGCTAATTGGTTGCGATGACTTCAAACTCTCACCATCCGACTGCTTTTTGGTTGCTTCTCTACTACCTTCTATTCTTTCAGTGAAACCAAAACTGAGTCGACGCTGTGCCCCAATGTTCACTGAAATTGCCTCTCGATTGTGAGATTTCTCTCCAGATGGTGCTATTCCTTTGTCTGTGTCCCTGGTTAAAGGTTCCTTAGAGGTTGAGGACAGGGACGGGGCAGATGAATTACCTGTCTGAATGGATACTGTGCCTCCCTGTTGAGAAGAGGAAACCTCTTGCCTAGATTGTTGAGCAGAGATGGAGGAAGTGCTGTGTCGACGAGATCCAATGCTTCGTAGAGTGGAGCTCAGCAGAGGGTCCCCCACAGTCACAATTTCATGGGCTGAACTACTAAAACCATCTAATGGGGGAAAACACATTGAATAACATTCACAAAAGCCTTCAAAAAAGGAGTTATAAAATATAAGCAATATAAAATATAAGCATTTAAATGTATATAACTCCTACCTGGGGAGGGAAGTGGTCTGGTTGAGGGAGAACGATGACATGGTGGGTAACTGGGGTGTCTGTTCCTAAAATAAACCCTTGGTTTTGGTGTGAAAGGCACATTTGATGGTTTTATGGAATCTGTGGGTCCAGGCAAAGCAGTGTCCACTTCAGCTGAAAAGTTTAATAATGATTAGTTTTTAAAATTCCAACAAAATGTTGGCATGACAATAACAAATATAAATCTGCTTACCTGAAAGAGATGGAGGACTATGAGCAATTGTGTGGTTCTCTTCTTGAGCTGCTGTGTTATTGATAGTTTCAGTCATAGAGGGGCGGCACACTAAAATTCTACATTTATAGACGCATCGTTTGCGGGCATCTAGAGTGCTCCAGTAGACCCTTGAGCATCTGTGTAAATACATCAGGTGGTTACTCCATTTTATGTCTTATGTTTATTTAAATACAATACTATAATTTCAAAGACTTACTGGTAGCCCACAGGAAACAACTTCCTCTCACAATCGGACAGTTCAGTTAGCATACCAAGACAGTCGATAGTCATAGACCCTGTACCAAAAAATGTGCTATTTAATTTTGATGTATTGTACTTTATTACTCATCAACGATAAGCACCCTGCAAAGACATACAGACCTATCATCATGTGGATGTTATCTGGTTCAAGCCCATTAACAAACTTTCTTCTCAGACTGATTCCCTCAAAGTCCACAAGGACCCTCCGAGTAACTTCAAAGCCTGACTCTGTCACCACCTTTAAAAAAAAAGGTTAGTTATTTGCAATAAATCCAACACTTTACAACAAATATGTAATCATTAGTGCATTACTTGCTTGCATGTATCATTCCATACCTCGCCCTTTATGAGATCTCTGTGATGCTGACAGTAAACTTTCTTGTCCTCTAAAAAGGCACACTGCTGCTGACGTGCACACATGAAATGGTAGTTGTTGGTACAGGACGTCAGACAACAACTCACCGTGGCTCCGGGTTTGTGACAATTACCACATTGCTGAGAAAAAGCATAATGCAATCTATTTTTGGATGCAGAAAGATTTGTTGCATATAGTCTTTTTTTAATAGCCAATTGTTTGCTAACAAAAATAATTACACAAATACATATTACGGCATTGTAATTTAATGAACACATGGCTTAGATTATGCACCAGCTTTTTGCCTCTCCTGACTGCCATATGGACATTTTTGAGTGCACCATCAACATCCTCGAACACCTCGGATGACCACAGTGCACAGTTCACATGGGTCCACTCATTCTGGCCAACATAAAGCAGTCTCCCACAATCCTAGAAAACAAATTACCATACAATATCTGACAAAACGATCATGACTGAAATACAGTATAAATTGACATCTGTACATGCTAATGCATTCTTTTTGGTGGATGATTACTCACATTTGTGTTCTCATCTCCATAATTCAGACAAAGCGCACATTGTCTGTTGTCACCTACACCAGGAGGAGGGGGAATATCAGGGCTTTCTTCAAGGCTGTGGTCTGAACACAAAATAAATACTCATGTGTAACTTATCAACACACTTTAACTCTCTCTTCTATATCTTTTTCTCCATTCAGAAAATGTAATTATTTAACTCTAACACGCAATGTACCATCTCAGTAGTTCCTATACACGTTTGTGTTTATAGTGCTTAAAAGCGACTTTCTCACCATGGATAAGCATGGGTGGAGGAGGAGGTGGTGTGAGGGCAATCGGGGAGTCAGGTTTCCCAGGTGCTTTAGGATGGGGAGCCGGGATGATCTTTTTCATTAGCACAGGCTGCTCAGCCCTGGCTATCTCCTCCCTCTCCTGCCACTGGGCATAGTTGTGATCCAAAGAAGGGGGCAACACAGCATTGGGAAGAAGTCCACTGCTGCAAAGATACAACAATGCCTTGTTAGCCATGTCTTTGTTACATAACATTAGTGTTTGATTAAAGCATTTATAAGAACAGCATTGACTTGATCTTTGAAATCTTTAGTAACATTATAAAATGTATATACCAACTTTTTATAAGTTTGATACATCCTTCCTGAATTACCAATTAAATTCTTTTGAAAATAATAATTTTAAAAAATCTTACTGAGCTCCAAACTTTGGAACCGTAGTGTAGGCTCATTCAGAAATAAGGTGCCAATGACAAAGTTTATAATCTGATAGCCATAACTCCAAAGGGAAATAACAAATATTTGTGTTTTCTCTTTAAAGAGACAGTATTGAATGTCAGGTATGCATGCACACAAAAAAAAAAAAAACTTGCTTCACTGCTGTTAATAATTCATGGCAACAAATGAAGTATACAAACAAGCAAACCAAATGCCAACCACAAGACTTGTCAAAGCACCCATGTGAAATGTGACACTGCTTGTCGACCTCAAACAATGGAACTAGACCATACAGGCTGCATTCCCTATGGAAAGGTGATATTTCTGCTCTAGAGGAGAGCAAAGAATAGACAGACACTCAGTGGTGAGTTTGTTCTCGATGCTCATAAACTAGCTTAACTGGTCCCTCTATTCACTATCAAACTAAACAAATAGTTTGTTCCTTAAATTATTTCTGAAAATTGTTTCTGACAAAATTATTTAAATAAAATGATCAGTCAAAATTAAAACGGCAAGCAAATTGAAACAAAGCATTAAATAGACATGGGAAAGACTCACTTTGGAGAGACTTTGCGCATCTCCCAGAATTTGGACTCCTTCACCCTGTACCATGGAAAAGTCCGCTCCATTTGCTGTAACAAATAACAGTGACAGTGCAATTAGAAATAATGATGTAGGATTGCAAGATATTCTATTGTCAGAACTGTGTGTCCACCAGCTTTTTCTCACCCGAATAAAAAAGGACTTGAGCATGCTGTTGGCCTTCCTGCTCTCTAGCTGACCTCCATCTGAATTGATGGCTGTCTGGATGATTTTCACAATGTCATCACTGAACTCCAGCTAAATAAGAGAAGCAGAAAATGACACCTGGCTTTCACATGTATGTGACCGGCATCTGAACCCTGCTGCAATAATGCGACAGGTAATCTTTCAAAGAAGAATAGAAACATAAAAGCTACCTTTTTTACTTTAAACTAATTCAAAAAGGAGATACTCAAACTCTTACCACAGATTTATAGCATCCAGGAGCCATTTTCTTCTCCACAGACTCCAAATCGAGTGGTGAATCATTAGGTGGAGAGACCTCCGTCAGCACAGGGGGGTCAGGGCCCTCTGGGGAACGGCGTGAGGGAAGGCTTTCTTCTGTCTCTGGGTTCAGCTCAGGTGGCTTCATAACCGCCTGAGACAAAGAAAATCGATCAGTAGGTTAAGTAGTGAAAATAAAGCTGGTGGGAACTTCTAGGACTCCAGATGGCAACTCACCTGTCTGTAGCGAAGCAGGTGAGTAGACGTGCGAGAGTTGAGAAGGGCAGTGAGAACTTGCCGCATGGACTTCTGAATTTCTTTCTCCAAGACAGTGCGCCACTCAGTAGGATAGGGATCAGTGCAGTTTGCGCAGGTGTAGGCCACGGTCTCAGGCAGGTTAGACAAGAGCTCATACATATCATCTAAATATAAAAATGGAAAGATCATGTTTGGAGTGTAGTATTACAGAAATATCCACACTGCAGAATGGTTTCTTCTCTGTTTAGCAAGCATGTCCATGTCCACCTATCATATCTTATCTTAAAGGGATAGTTCACCCAAAAATGAAAATTTGATGTTTATCTGCTTACCCCCAGGGCATCCAAGATGTAGGTGACTTTGTTTCTTCAGTAGAACCCCTTTGATGATTTTTAGTCCACCGTATTGAGTCCATCAGTCCTTATAATGGTGGCAATGGTACACAGTCTATGAGAGGTAAAAAAAACATCGCACGACAAATCCAATTACACCCTGCGCTTCGTGACGACCCCGGTGTCCCAACACTGAAAGCGTTGGTTTGTGCCAGAAACCGTCAGTAATTAATAATTTTTTTTACCTCTATACACCCACTATTTCCAGGCTGGCTTTGGCGTCGGCTCCTCAGCAGGGCTTCCGGTGCGCGAGATGTGTACGCGCTCTGGCATAGTTTACGTTAATGGGTGTGTTGTCGCGGGAGGAGCAAATGACAGACATCCAGTTTTTTAAAGAAATAACACATTGTTCCGAAATAAACAGGGGTCATCTGTGTCCTTCTCATGCTGCGGGTGTTCGTGAAGGAAGGGCCATGGTCAGGAAGGAAGGAGGTTCCCAGGTACGGGCCTAGTCCGCGTGCCCGCGACCGCGCTCCCCTCTCCGGTCCGGGGGCGCGCGGGGCTGCGTCCTTCTATCAGCGGCTTGCCTTCTCTCTCTTCCTCTCACCGGTTGTAATGTAAGGTTGGTTCCGTCTCCTGTCTTCGCGCTTGAAAGGGACCTAAACTGCCAGCATCATTGCCCAGACGGCCGTGTAACTGGTGCGGTTCTCGTCCGGACTGTGGGCCCGGCAGCTCATGACTCTGGCGGCACAGGAGTCCCTCTACGCACCCCTCCTGGACCCACGGGACACCAGCGTGCATTGCACGGGGAAGAGACCGGTCTCCCGAGGATAGGTGCGCTCGGCATTTAAACAGCGGCGGTGATGAGGCTCCATTCGGTTCAGGTGTGCCCCATCACACGCCGCCAGCCCTGGCTATTTCAGCGCCCCTCCTCTCACACGCACCCACTCATGTCGGGATCCTGGCGAAGGGCGGCGATTAAGGGACGGTGTGATGCTGATAATTAGGGGGAGGCAGTCGACTCCTCACAGTATGTTTGCTGGGTTGATATCCAGCCGAAGAGCAATCAACCATAACTTCAGGCGCGCAGGCTCAGAAGTCAGTTTGAACAATCAGGATAAGCGCAAGTAAGTACCATTTAGATTAGCCGCCATACCTACAATGACTGTACACTGTGTAAACAATGAGTGACGTATACGCGCGAGAGATCACTTCCGGCGCTTGCGTAAACGCCGTAAACGACGCCAGAGCGCGTACACATCTCACACACCGGAGGCCATGCGCATGCTCAAAGCAGTTGGACATAGTGGTGTATTAGAGGTAAAAAAATGTATCGTCATCAATGTATCGTCTCGAGCCGCAGGGTTTAATTTGGATTTCTCTGTACATGTTTTTTTTACTCTCATAGACTTTGTTAACATTGCCATCCATTATATGACTGATAGACTGCAACGGTTTTAGTTAAAAATCTTCGTTTGTGTTCTACTTAAGAAACAAAGTCACCTACATCTTGGATGCCCTGGGGGTAAGCAGATAAACATCAAATTTTCATTTTTGGGTGAACTATCCCTTTAAGATTTGCACTACCATACAAAAAAAAAGTTAAATGTTTTTAAAGTCTCAACAAGGTTGCATTTATTTGATCAAAACGACAGTAAAAACAGTAATCTTATAAGGGCTTATTACACTTTCAAATAACCTTTCTATTTGAATATATTTTAAAAACTTTATTTCTGTGATGGCAAAGCCGAATTTTCAGCATCCATTACTCCAGTCTTTAGTGTCACATGATCCTTCAGAAATCATGCTAATATGCTGCTTTGAAGAAACACTTATTATTATCAATGTTGAAAACACTGAACTGCTTAACATTTTTGTGGAAACCATGAAACATTTTTTCCAGGATTCTGTGAATTCCCCCCCTGCTTACAGACCCCAAATTTTAGAACAGTAGTGTACATTTAAACAAATTTTCTGTAATTAAAATCAACCAAATATTAGTTGATTTTGTTAGTTTAATCTCATGGTGCCATGTAATATCACGTGAAAGATAAGAGATATGGAGAAAAACTGATAACTCACCTGTTAAATTTTCACATTTTGCATGGACCCAGCAATCACACTTCCTGCACTTCATCATTTTGCTATCACAGTCATCGTCATCATAGCACTTATTACAGAGCAGGCAGACGTTGCCTGGGAAGGAAAATAAATAAATAAATTACACAGTTTAGTAATAGTTTAAAGGCATAGAATAACCATCCAGAATGAATAGCACTGACCTTTAGCTAAGAGTTTGGCACAGTCATGACACAAAGAGAAATCATGTGACCACTGAGCATCCCAGGCCTTCCCTGGTTTGGTGGCTCCACAGCGCTTACAGCGCACACACTTGGTACAAATCTGTGGCAGAAGGAAAAATAATTATGGGAGAATGCAGCAAAAACACCACAGATGTTACAGACATTAAGATTGAGAGTGTGTAAGTACCCAGACTCTTTTCTTCTTGGTGGGTCTGGTAGGGTGGTTGGGTCCCAGGCACTCAGGGTGATAGCTATTTCGGCACTTGTCACACTCCAGTAGCTGCTAGAGGATTAAAAAAAATTTTTTTTACATTTTGATTCCATCTGGGTATTGAGCGTTTGTCTTTTATGAAGGTTTCGGAGGCTTTTAGAGAGAAATAAGCCCAAACTTGGAAGTTGCTTAGTCGGTCATCAAGCGTACCAAAAGGAAATGATAATTCCAGAGAGCTGACAAGCATTTGCCTTTCATAAGGAGGTATTTTTCACTAGCACATACCAAATGAGGACATTCATCATTTGTGATCCAAGCTGACTCATGCTTTGAATATTAAACTTTTCCATTTATCTTTAACCATTACATCAGAATGCATCCCATCCTTTCAGATCTGATGGTCATATAACTTAACACTGTGTGAAAAAATCAGTGTGAACAATTACATAAACATGTCTCATAATATACTGGTTACTGTAGTATGTTAAAACATATTCCCATTAAATCTGAAGGTTTTAATACTTTCCTCCCTCTGTTCCAACACTCTCTTCCTTTAAAACCAATTCTGTTATTGTTGGAAGCACTTTACTGTTCCCATGATCAGTGACTCTGAAATACTAAATCAAAGTGTCCTCAACGGTCTTTAATTCTTTAGGAGCAAACCTTGAAACATGCAATATACCTGTCATCGAGTTGCTTGCATAGAAATACTTCCATTAGTCTCACTTATTATTAAAAAAAAATAAAAATAAAAAAAATTTTGTAATGCATTTCTGCATACATTTCTTAACTTTAAAGTGCCTCTGATCTATATTGTGACACAATGGCAACTGAATAGAAAGTCTTACTTTGGTTTTCTGATACTGCCGGCCACAGACATGGCAAAAGCGGCATCGGCGACAACACCAGTTCTCCCACTGTTCCTCATGGGGCCGTTCTGTCTCCGCCAAGCAGAAGAGGTGAAAGGGTTCACAGCACACCTGGCAGAAAACAAACTGAAGACGAAAAACCATAAGAACATATCCCATCATTTTTGTGCTTTCAGTTCATCAGGAATTACGAACAAAATATAGCCCACCTCTACATTACCGCTGCTGGCACAAAGATAGCACACCACCCGCGGGGTGATTGGCACAGAGGTGAGAATGCTGAGCCCACCCATCTCCCACACATTCTCAATGTCATAGTCCTCCTTGAAATCTACTCTGATTCGATGCACTCCATCGCAGGGCGCTTTCTGCTTGGCGGAGCCCCTATTCGAAGGAGTGCTCTTGGAGTTTAAAGTACTGCTGTCACATTTGGGTATCGGTTTCTCCTGTAAAAAAAAACAAATTTTTAAAAAGAGACACTTTTTTTACAAAGTGACTTACAGTTTATTCAAGGTACATTTTATCAGTATGTGCTAGGGCTGCACGATTGACAAAAATCATAATTGTCAATTATTCCCTTGAAATTGTAATTGTGATTATTAATTACGATTATCACAACTTGCATTGAATGATGTTTATACCATTGTTTTATGCAACTGCATGCCGTATTTTTATATGAAAATAAACAAGCTGAAAACACTCTAACTGAAAAAACTTTAGTGCTTTTCTATAGTATTAAGCCTCAAATGTCAACAACATCGAGATTGGTTTCTTTCTTCTTTAAAATTATTAAACAAGTAAAATATGATTGAATATAATGTTTAAACTAAACTAAAATTAACATAAGGGGAAAACCCTTAAGATAACATGTAGAAAGAAAAAAACGCATATTAAGCACACCGAATAATATAAGTGGACTTTGAACAATTAATTGTCGCTTTTAACGATTACGTAATTGTGGCATCCATAATTGTAATCGCGATTAGAAATTTTATTAATTGTGCAAGAGTCCCCTAGTATGTGCATCCCTGGAACTGACTGTAAACCTGGCTCGCTTGTTCTAAGATTCAACATGTCGAAGTATCAACACCATAAGAATGTTTGGGTTATCCCTACCAGAGGGGGTAGACGCAAGTCAGCAAAGCTTTTTTTATATAAAAAAATTTAGTTAAAATATACAAAAGTGCCTGGCAGTCTGCTTACCTTTCTTTTTTTAGGCTTTAGTGGTTGAACCCATCGTTGGACTGTTTCCTTTAGCTTTGCGTCGGATACTAAAAGATACAATGACCATAAACCAAAACCTTAAGGCGATTTTAAACACAGGCCTTCTGTCAATCGCTCCGTTTTTGTAATAAAACTGAATACCAGATTAAATTTAAAACGTAATAATCACTTGTATCTAGCTTGCGCTCACTGTTGTACAGGGAAGCAGTTCTGGGCGGATGACGTATGAGGTCGGCTTTGCGCATGTTCAGAAGTGACGAACGCGGAAGCGCAGTGGAGAGTTCAAAACAAAACAACGGTCACTAATTATAAATACAAAACGTGGATTTGTAAAGAAAAATGTCAGAGGACTTCGATATAAACCAAGAAGAGACTGGCTTTCCTTTGCTAAAGTAAGGAAACTTAGCTTCCTTTGCTCCTGTTAACAAACTTTGGTTTTCACGAGACTCACCAGTGCATGCACAACACTGACCTCATACAACATCCTCCCGGAAATGCTTCCGTGTACAACTGTTGGCGCAATCTAGATTAAAGTGATTATTACGTTTTTAATATGGATATTTTTCTTACAAAAACGCATCGATTTGCTACAGAAGGCCTTTGTTCAACCCCCGGAGCCGTGTGAGGCACTTTTTTTTTAATGGATGGGCGCATTTTATTTAACTGCTTTTGGACGAATGCATGCAACACCCACTGAGTGGCATTAAACAGCTTGAAAGATCAAAGACCATTTTAAATATAACTCCAACTGGATTCGTCTGAAAGAAAAAAAGTCATATACACCTAGGATGATTGAGGGTGAGTAATTTATGGGCTAATTTTCATTTTTGGGTGAACTAACCCTTTAAGTCAGGAGTGTCCAATCTAAGGCTGGAAGGTGGCTGTCCAGGAGCAGGATTGGACACCCCTGTGTTATGTTACCAACAGTAAATCATACATATAGTTTATCTCCTCATCCCTTTACCTGTGTCTGTGGCAGAACTGTGTTGACTTTGTTGCTGTGATTTCTTCTTGGGCTCAGTGGGCTGGGGCTTTGCAAGACCTTCCTTTTTTGCTGGCACTTGGCTGTGCTGCTGCAAGTACTGCTGGGAGTGTGCTGGTGGGGAAGATGGGGCAATGTGTACAAAGGTGGGTGAAGAACTGGGCTGCTGCTTCCACTCCTTTCTATAGGCTGAGTTCAAAGGGGTTTGAGAATGCTTGGGGTCATCAGAAGGACTAGAGTGCCGAGGGTCCTTTGGGGAGGAAGCTGGTGAGGATGGTGCTGAAGGTTGTGCCTGCTTTTGTTTGTCCTCTCCCTGCATAGG
The DNA here is from genome assembly GCA_018155175.1 of Sinocyclocheilus anophthalmus. Lineage (NCBI taxonomy): Eukaryota > Metazoa > Chordata > Actinopteri > Cypriniformes > Cyprinidae > Sinocyclocheilus > Sinocyclocheilus anophthalmus. The sequence continues at coordinate 275,720 of JADLZN010009596.1, read as the reverse complement.
CGGTGGAGTTTCACTTTTCTTATGGGGAGGGTCATCTTTTGGAGGAGGGGCTGGCTTGGGGCTTGCTTCAGAACACTGGGATTTGTGATGTGAATCCTTTTTTTCAGACAGTTTATTCCTCCTCCTGTCCTTTTTACCTGTTGTTGATGCAAACAGACAATTAATTGAAACATAAGAGCATCTCTGACTTATAAAAGGAGTATTCTCAGAAAACTGACCTTTTGCCTGCTTTTGAAGAAACTTTGATGGCATCCACTGCAAGTTCTGACACTTCCGTACTCTGTGATGACACAAGCACAAAGATTTAAGGGGCAATTACACTATTAAGGTGCAACGGTTTTGAAACCCACAATAAAAAGATTTCAAACTTACTTGCAACACTGCTTTTTAATATTGCGTCCCCCAAATTTGGGCTTATCCAAGCAGTTAGTGCAGACCCCACAGTCATTTGGGACTTGGCAGCCTGGACACTGCCCGCAGCGTCGAGAGCGCCGGCCCTTTCTGGGTGGGGCCTCATGGACCGTTTTCTGCCTTGTTACTGGCTTAATAGGAGGTGTGGGTGGCTCCGCCTCCTCTGATCCAGCCACTGATGATTTGTCTATTCAAGCACCATTAAAAGGTTACAAACAATGAAACACACACACAAAAAACAAACTAGTTCTACGATGTTCTCTCACCATCATTTCCCATGGAAGACAAGATCTTTTCTCTCTCCTCCCATGGCAAGGCACTAAGTGTAGGCATATCATCTGGGAACACAGCACGGTTGCGACCCAGAGCTACAGCTGCACGTCGACACACATGCTTAATGCGTGGACCACGAACTGATGTCTCAGAAGAGTCACTCTCTTGACCCTGCACAAAACAAACACATGGAAATTGCCTTCTGTGCCTTTGGGGAAAACAACCTGGGAACATTTTTCAAAGCAAAGGGGACAGCAAAAGACAGGACATACCGGTAATTTAGGTTGATCGCCAGGTTGTACCTCTCTCTTCTCTATCTTATTGAGCTGAGCTTTAGCTTTTCTCAGCAGTCCTGCGACACGCCTGTCTGTGACTGGCTGTTTCTCGGCACGAGCTAACATGGAGCCCAGTGATGTGGTGGCAGGGGGTTTTCCCATCTGCCCTGCTTGGGTAGGAGCACTCAATTTCTCCTTATCCTTCACCCTCTCTACTCCCTCTGCTTCAATACTCTTCTCTGAAGGTCTGCCTTTTTTGGCCAAACGACCCTTTGAGGACAAGGCCCCAACAGGCTGAACTGCTGCAGAGTCACTTGGGGAGGCCTCTGCACCAGAGTCAACTGTGACTGACTTCTTTCGACCAGGTGTCCTTTTTTGGGTGAGAGATTCTGCAATGTCCCTGGCCTCCATTGCAAAGAGGCTAGATGCAGAATCCTCCGATGGAAGACTCTTCCCTCTTTTATCCCAGTCTTTCCTTCCATCTGTTTTGTTTTCCTTTTCACGCTCTCTATTCTTCTCCATCTCCCTGTCCTTCTCCTTTGTACCTGTGTCTCTAGTAGCAGAGACGCTCCGTTCCCTACCTGCTTTTCCAGTCCCCCCACCTGATCCTTGATTACTGGGGGTAAAAAGAGGGAAGAGCTGTGAAGATGAAGCAGAGCTCCCACTCACACCGAGACCCCCTGCTGCTCGCCGCCCATCGGAAACTCCGTGGCTCGTAAGACCAATGGAGCCTGAGGGGAAGCCACTGAAAGAAGCTTGTGTTAAGGCACTGGCAGCAAGTGGACTGACTGCGACTCCAGGCAATGGGCTAGAATTCCCAGTCACACTTATGGGAACAGAACTGCTAATCATGGATTGTTCAGAGGCTTTCCCTGTTTGAACTCCTGGCTGACTGCTCCTGGTAGTCATAGAGTGTGAGGGTGACCTGGGTTGTCCACGTGAGAACCTAGACCCCTTTCTCTTTTTGTTTGATGTTGGTGAGACCTGAAGGGGGGAAAGAGAGCCAGGGCTGCTCCCTGAAGAGGATGGGAGGGTGACCGACTCAAAGATGCGGGAGTGAGCCGGACTTGGATTGAAGAAAGGGGGGCGTAGTAGGGGGCTGCGCTTTTGAAGTGGCGTTTCAAACCGCGACGAGGGGTGCTGGTGGTGATTGTGGTGAGGATGATGATGCAGGGGGGAGAAAAGTCTGGAACCTGTCCCAGCTGCACCAGCAGGCACTGGGAATCCTCCTGGTGCAACACCACCTCCACCAGGTCCTGGTGGCATGAGGCCCACATCCTCAGCAGTCAGTGGAGGAGGACGAAAGTTGTCAAAAGTGGGCTTGCGGATAAGGCCCTCCTTTGCATACTTGGCAGAGGAGAAGTACTTATTTTCAGCACAGGACAAAGACTTCCAGCGGAAAGTGGGCTCTCGTAGTATGGAGTGACGTTTATCGTGAGAGCTGGAGAGTATTGGAGGGGTGGACAGAAAAGGGGCAATGGAATGTGACATCATCCATGGAGAGTGGGAGTGATGCTCAGATGATCCTGCCTGGGGAGGCTGAGGAGGGCTGAGAAGAGGAGGAGGTGGTGGTGATGAGGATGATGATGCCGTAGAAGAGGCTTGTTGAGACCCAGCTTGTGAAACCCCCGTGGCTGGGCTGATGATGGCTTGTTTCCTTCCACCAATCAGGCTGCCCCTACCACGTGCCACTAAAGCACCCCGCCTATGACTCTGACCTCTGCGACCCCGCCTGCTGCGCTCCATCAACACTACATGGTCTGGCTCAGATGGTGGTGATGGTGGGTGCGAGGCGTGGCGCATGCTGGCCTCTGTCTCTCCCTGAGAGGCAGGGGAATGATCTGCCTCTTCTGAGAGAGCCTGGGTACCCTCAGAGGCCTGGGAATCACAGGAGGAGTCATCAAGACTAGGGCTGCTGGAGCGAGACGACTCGCCAGAAGAGAGCTGAGAGGAATGCTGCGAAACAGCGCTGGAGCCACAGGACGCCGCACTGCTACTGAATCGCCCATTGCTTGTGCTATTGTTGCAACTGCTGTTAAGAAGAATGGTTGCAATGTTGTTGGCATTGCCAGTCGGAACAGGAGGTGGGGGAGGAGGGAGAGAGTCAACAGCAGGCCCTGCTCCGGGTGTGGCAGTGGTTCCACTTGTGAAGGGAGCTGTGGAAACAAGAGCTTGAGTGGGTGATGTTATGGGCTGAGGTGCTGGGGCAGATGCTGCAGAGTCCAATCGAGCAATTTTCATGTGTGGTGGTGGAGGGCTGAAACTGCCTTCATCATCGATAAACCGCTTTGGAGTCTTGATGATGCGCAACGACACTGTGCTCACAACAGGCATGATAAATTGCCTGATGTTTGTTAGCTGTGTTCGTCTCCTGTGCTTCCCACCCTCAAGACCTGCAGTTCCCTGGGTGCCAATAGCTTCTTTTTCCAATAGTTTCTTTTTCTGGGCCCCCTTCTTTGCCCGCTGCAGCAGCTGCTTTGCAATAGTGGCATCAGTGCGTTTGGAGGGAGGGACGACCCGCACAGGTTTGATATGGCGAGGGCTCTGACGTAACCCTAATGGCCTCCCGTGTTTAGTTGGGGTCATTGGGTTGACTGTAGGGGAGTCATGGGGATCTGGGCTAGTGCGTTCATCAGCAGGATGAGAAGCCCTGAGCTGGAGATCATGTGGAGTGCAGGTACCCAAATCTTGTGCCCGACGAACCCTGAAGTCCTTATGTTTGGTAGTCCCAGGTGCCGTGGTGGACATCTCCTGGACCGAGGAGGCGTTAGCAACCTGAGCAGCAGCAGCAGCAGCAGCTTCAGCTTTGAGGCGCTCGGCAGAAGGTGGCCTGCCCCGCCTCCGTCTTTGCACACCAGAACCAGGAACTGGGACACTCTTCCTCACAATGGCCTTCAGCTTAGACTTCAAAGGGCTCAGTTTGACATCCCGCAATCTTTTCAGTTTGGTCACCTTGGACTCCCGGCTGATTTTGTGAAGCTTAGCCTCAGATCCCTGACGGTGCCCAGACCCAAGCAGAGTTTGTCTTTTCTCCTTGTCTTCGTCCTCTACACCGTCCTTGTGGTGTGTGGGACTGGAGCTGCACTCCTGTTCTGCATCCCCATCCTCTTCAGGGAGTGCATGGCCGCTCTGTTGCCAGCTCCTCTGGCTGGCAGAAGCAGGAGGGCGGCCTCTTCTTTTTTCTCCTGTGCCAGGAGGCCTCCCTGGTGGTCGTTTTACCTTCTCTGTAGGAGCTGTGGCGAGAGGCAAAGGGGCTGTCTCAATATCAGTGCCAAAACCATCTGCGCAGACTAGAGCCCTAGGAGGACGTCCTCTGGGTTTTTTTACTAAGGAGATAGAACCTGACACAAAGAGAAAGCACTCCATTAATAAGCTCTACATTTTTTCATGTTTAAATTAGGGCTGTGCGATATGGACAAAAAAACCCTATCGCGATTTCTTTTATCAATTTTGCAATTTCGATTTTAATCACGATTTTGACACACACAGGCATGCTTTACAGTCATAAATGCATTCAATTTGAAACCTATTTCCAAAAAAAACCAATTAGAGCTTTATCAAAAAACTATAACATGTCTCTAGAACAGACATAAGACAAAATAATCACTAAGTAAAGGTGTAACACAATGTCTCTAGAATAGACATATGGAAGGGGGGAAAAAATCGTGTCAGGGATTTGTTTTGCCATCATTGGTAATAGAGCTCTTTGGGCGTGATCAGATGTTGAACTAGATTTTGTTGCGCCAATTCACACGTTACTCTGTCTGCGGCGTATATACAGTATGTTTATGCAGGCAGAAGCAGTACAGACTAATTTTGCTTTCACACAGGACGCGTTTGCAGTTCGCTCCTGATCCGCGGCTGTGTACCACAAACACAACATTTATCCATTACTTTGATTTCAAATCCAATGCGTGTTTCAAAAGCATTGTGCTTTTTCAGCATTGTGATTCTCTTATCACAGTACAGTAATACAATCTTGCATAGACATTCACGTTTAAACTTAAATAATAAACTTGGTTTATACCACCACGAGTGCATTATCTTGCCGTTTATCTAAAAGTGCATTTTCCTTGTTTTAATTCTAGCCAAAAAAGCCATGTGTTGACTGTGAAACAATTTCATAAATAATAATTATATGCATTTGTGGTGTAATTAATAAATTTTCATGTCAATCCATGTTCATATTTACCACAAACAATGCGCTGTCACTTTAATTCAGCGCATGCAGCACAGCAGAAATAGACTCCGCGTGGAAACGATCGCAGCATGACTGCTGCAGACGCACCGCTCCTGGAGCGCACTGCTGGACCACAATCGCATGCAGTGTGAACTCTCTGATCCATTAACATGGGCGCGGAAAAAAATATGCACCATAGACGGAATGTGTGAACCTGGCATTACGTTTGTATGCCCGCCCGGTCTGTTCTGATCTCGTGCTCCATTTAGGCGTGCTGCATTCTGATTGGTTCGGATAGCATATTGCGGGAGGTCGGGGGCGTGTAAAATCGTGCTGTAAAGCGATTTAGCGCATGCTCAAATCGTGATTTTATGACGATTTCAATTAATCGCACAGCCCTAGTTTAAATGTTACAATGCATCTAAATTACACTTGAGAAAAACAGCAAGTTAGATCTTACAAGATCCCAATTATAATTATTCTACAACACAGTTGGAGAGAGACAGAATTAGAGATGTAAAAGATACTTTACCTATTGACGTCCTTCCTGGGCTATGTATTCTTCTGTTGTCACTGACTGTGCTGAAGCCTCCAAATTCCTCCTACAGAAATGAAAATGAAAAAAGGGAGAGATTCAGTTAACTCAGTGGTTCAGTGTGATTTAACCTTAAGAGATTTATTTTTTTCTAAATGAGCATCCACAAAATCAAACATGCTACTGTCGAATAAGACATTCAGTTTTGCTACACTCCATCTCATGACTAAGAAAATGTTGAGGCCAGATGACCACTCAATGTTAGCAATTCTCATCCTGAAACCACCGAACAGTTGCTGACAGCTCTGGAGTCAAGGTAAAAAAAAAAAACATTAGCTGTCCATTGTGAATTTATGGATGAAAACACATTTGACAAGACTGAAAATGCAATACGTTCCCATCCTGTTATTTGAATTATCTTAATATCTAATTGTCATACCCTCTAGTTCAAGGAGCATATTTCAGTCATTTGTTTACCCACCATCTGTTCAAAACAACATCCAGTGCAGCCTAAACATGACCTTTTTAATAAAAACACAATGCATCACCAAGAGATCAGGCTCAGTTACCCTAATGAATTAAGATACAGCATGGAACTAAAACGGGCCAGAAAACCTGAGTGCAAACTTTATACTGCAAGATTTGGTTGTACCCTAAATTTTCCATTTTCAGCCTGGCAGCTACTTGCCAGGTGGCCCAAAACAACAGACTTTTAAGACTTTACTCAAAAGTAGGCAAACCATTTTCTGTGCTCTCCCTACAACTTGAGAAAGTAACAATCGCATCTGCGATAGCACCTCCTACGGAGATGCCCAGTTCCACCAATTCCACTCAGGTATCCTTAGCAGATGCTGTCGCTAGGCTGCATGACATCAGCGCTGATCTCACTGTCAGGACATCTGTTTCAATGGCCGTATCGCCTGACAACTGCTCCACCTCCCTCAATCAAACGGGCTAAGCTTTGCAGACGTCCTATGATATGATTTTATAAATCTCCAGGCTTTTATGATAGCCCTGTGCTTATCTCACACCTGACATGAGGGATACAAGGAGGATTGCTGATTACATGGCCCATTTGGGCTCTTGCCTTCCTGATCTAATTCTGTCACAACATTTTAGGTAAGCCATAATTCCAAATCCATTTTAGAGTCAACTTAAACGGTCCATATCCCTTTAAGTCAGCCACATTTCCCACATTTATCAGATTTTTCAACAGGCTTACAGTGCAGATAATTACTGTAATTACTGTCTGCTCTGCAGCTGGGCGCGTTGTTTTTATGTTGTGATAAAAATGTCTCAGTCATTGAAGTGTCCTTGGTGTGAATTAAGTTGTACTCACAAGGACACACACTGAGAGAAAGCCTAATCGTGTGTGTGTGTGTGTGTGTGTGTGTGTGTGTGTGCGCAGAGACCAGTTCCACAGAGCATTTAAAAGGATTTTATGGACCTAACTGAAACTGGGAGCGCATCAAAAGGAATTCCCTGCAACTACGAATTCTGAAATAGAGTTGTGCAAAATTAAATTTTCAAGATCAAATCATCAAGTACTCAATCTTAAGGAAGCCCTGTATTGGACAAAAAGGAGGGAAAAACAGCTAGACAGAGCAGAATGAAATGGGTAAAAGCATTACAAGACACGTTTGAAATGTGTAAGTTGGGCCATTTTACCTTGACACAGTGCCTTAAATACAATGCTTATGGCAGAACGCTCATATAAAAATGTAACGGCCAAAAGACATCTATCTGCATGTGTATGGCCGTAGCAGTGTTGGTCTGAAGGAAATTAATTTACACACATAACAGAAACAGAAAACTAGAGAAAACTAAACTAAGATTCAAATAAAAGATCAACCAATCATCAGAAAAGAGTGAGCAAGTGACACTGGCATCTTAATATACATTTATGTCAATGTGCTTACAGTTTGCTACATGTTACTACCACTACTACTATTACAGTGTAAATGGATCTTCATTAGATTGAACAAGCACTGACAACATTTCACTATGCACTAAGCCCTACCTCTCAAAAGATGATTAATGTCTACAAGTTCCTTAAACATCCTATTGTGTTGATTTTCAAGCCTTAGGGGCGTTTCATTTCATATTCTTTATTTATAGTAGCATGTGGGGCTGCTGCTAAATTCCCTTCGGTCCAGTTTGTAGAACAGATGCCGCCGGAGACTGCACACATACAAGTCCAATCTCTCTAACAAACCCCATTCAGCTTTAATTTCAACATATGGCGACAAATTTCTTATGGGAAGCAGAACAAAATTAAATGAGAGTCTGTTATCAGATGATCAGTGTTAACAGATCATCTTATTTGAGTATTTTTTCCATATCCAATTACTGATGGGGAAAAGAACAGTAAAATTAAAATGAGGAGCTGATTCAGATAAGGCAAAAACTATATACATAAATCTCCAGAGATGATGTTTACAGTGAACATTTATTGATAGTGAATTTGTCAGTCTAATTTTTGTCCTCCAGCTCTTTTGAATGCAGGCTCTCAGAGCTACGATGACTTCATTGCAGCTCTACTGTTGTGCCGAAGGTGATAGAGTACTAGAGAGCTGTGAGCAGTGGAGCAGTGGAGCTCAAAGTCAGTGTGACACCATGAGTAGCTCTCAATGACAGCACGACTCTGCCTCAGGCACTCAAAACACACGCACGCGCACACACACACACACACACACCCTCCTCCACCTTGTGCGTGCGGCACACTGCAAGATGTAAACAACATCTCAAGACAAGAGGAAAGGGAGGAGGGACGGAGGGATGCAGGGTGGGAGAAACAGAAACGGGTACAGAGCATCATTCTGACCATAAAGGCAAGGAGTGAAGATGCAGCATGATGAAAAGGCTCAGAGGCCAACAATTATTATCATTATTAACCTTTAACCAGGCAAATAATTTAAGAATTAATTCCTATTCACAACACCATCCTGGCAGGAGAATATCAATCTCCTGGAGGACATACAGACAGACATAACATTATACACATACAATACATCAAAACTTAACACACACAAAAAAAGATTAGTTAAAACATGAAAAGCTAATCTAAAACGCACACCCACACACCACAAGTACCCTGACTAACCACTCCGGTGGAGCTGCTCAATCAACACCCACAGCAGAGATGGAGGGGGGAGCGGCGATACTGGGCTTGAGAAAGTGACACTCGGCTCGGCCAAGGCGCCTGAGCACCTGCTGCCAGTACAGGATGGGGGAGGAGAAATAGTGGTGGCGAAGGGGGGGTGACACAAAGACATTTGTTTGTTATTGTCTACTTATTTTATTTTTGTTCCCACATCTTTATTACCCAAACCACTGGGGGGAATAAAATACAAAAAGTAACTACAGGCCAAAAAAAACAATAACATTAATAGAAAAATGCTAAACTTCTACTAAAACTTTATTTTGAACAGCATATTTATTTGTTTATTATTATTGTTTAAAGAAATAGCACTAAGAAAAATAAGCGAAGCAAAATAACGAAAGCTATTATTGTTTATTGTTTAAAGAAAGAGCACTTTAAGAAAAAGAAAAAAGAAAAATAATAAATAATAATAATAATAGAAAAGTGCTCTATTTCTGTAGACTTTAAAGTAATGAATAATAATAAATATAGAATTGCCATAGGTCTATTTGCAAAATAAAAATAAACAATTGTAAATAAAAGTCACTAAAATCTTTTGAACCAACAGACCAGTTGGTTAAAAGTAAAGACTTACTTTTGAAAAAAGTTCTACAACCATTTGTTTGCAGATGCAGCTTGGTTTGACATTTTCAAATACTTTTTAGGGCCACTGTGCTTTTGAGTTTTAAGAATGCATGGTTTTGAAAAGGCTGATCACCCCAAACATGTGAGCACTCCCAACAGAGGGACAGGATTACAAATCAGGATCCTCCTTTCTAAAAAGAGCAGATAAAGTACTTGTTTGTGCTACCTCTCGGTTCCTGTAAATAAAAGGTAAGCAAACAAGACTATTTGTTTACATAAACTCATTACATCCTGTTCTGAGCAGATGGTCACAAACCCAGGAAAGTTGCTCAACATGGCATCTACAGTTCGCTTATAACTGGGCATAAACTGGCATGCACACTGCAACCTGGCAACTCTCCCTCCTCAGAGCGGGACATAATTGCACTACTGTGTGTGTGGCCAACTATACCAAACACACACACACCCCCCTATAATCACAGTAAGCCAACATATCCACATCAAGACATGTAACTGATTATCATCTCTAAGCCTGGGGATATGTGATAGTGGGGCCCTTCATAAATTCACTGAATCACCATTTTCTAAACAATGTGAAGTTTTGACAACTGCTGAGGCATCAGTTTCCCTAAAAAATGCCTGTATAAAAGATAAACGCAAAGCATAAAACATTAAAATGGGGTCAGACTGATTGCCTTCACAGCGAAAATGCACAAACCCCCAACAACTCATAGCAAAAGAAACCTGGTCATGTGACCGGTAAAAGAGCACATTTGCGTGGTCACATATGAGAAATCTTTTAGGTTGCTTGAAAACCCCCAGGGAAAACACGAAACTGATGGGGACCCCAGTATTTCGATTATTATTACCTCTCAAAACACTTTCATAACACAAAAGGCACCATTAGAAATGTCCCTTTGTGAGATGCAGATCTAATGCTCTGATGTTGCTCATGCACCCACATGCAAAGCACTCAAAACTGTGTTTCTGAAACAACTTTCAACACCTTACACCCACGCTAATGAGGAGCCGTGGCTTTAAGATAAAAACAAAGATGCGCCTCCTGCGAGGTGTAATAATGAGGGACGTAAATTCGGAGAGAATTGCTCCATGCACTCAATGGCTGCTGCTGCCCCCCCTCAGAGCAGAAAGCGGGAGGCAAAACCCCCTCTGCCCGCCTACAAAAGCAGAATAAAGCCATGGATGGGACGGCCTGTGTCTAATTCCCTCCCAGCGCTGTCCCAGGGGGAGGAGGGCTTGCTCTTCACCCTTTGATATCCACGTCTGTGCTCTTTCAGCTGCCTGCACTTCGTAAAGTCTGGAATAAAAGCAGACACAAAGCTTCCTGCAATGATCCACATGCTGTCTGGGGGACAGGGCCCTCACCAGATAAATAGGCCAAACACCTGCTGGACTTCTTCCCTCCGTATAGGCCACTCCATTCATTAGAAAGCAGTGGAGCAAAGCATTCATTTGCTGTATCCATTCAACTGCACTTTTGTATGAGGCCTTGATATTGATCCTCATTCTGCTTCTGTAAGTGGGGCTTTACTCTGGACATTAAAAGGCAAGCCAAATGGCATCCCTCACAAAGACACTGATGAATGGAGACTTAAACAGGACACCCCCTGAAAGTAACAGTTGTCTAGCAAGCAGCCATGGACTTGTATTTGCACTTAAGATTTAGACGAAAGTATCTCGAACGTGGTTCTGAAAATCAACAGCTTCGTTTTCTGGAGCTGCAAGAAATCACGCAGATGTATTACCTCTATGTAAACATTTTAAGCTGTCCAAATGAGTTAATGAAGTAGTCTAATAGGCAGCCATCAGAAGTGAAATCCTTTTGGGGCCCTGTGGGCCTGTGCTGTTGGATTTGGGTCTGATGGGAAGGAGGGGCGGTGTGCTTCTGTTTACTGAGCATGCTACTGGCCTTAGGCTGCTCTGTGAGCTCAGCGGGCTGCGATGAACCAGAACAATCCTACCTAGGCACAACATCCCCTCTGAATGAAACTACAATGCTGTGTCCGCAACTCGCATGAGCTGCAAGCTCCACTGGGATTTTAGCCGTCTGTCTGGCTTGTACACTACTTATACGATTCACAAATGTATTCGTTTTAATTGAGCTCTTTTCAAAAAGGCTCCAAGGGTGTATTAAAGCATACAGAACTGCTACAAACGCACACAATAAAGCACGGGAAAGAAAATGCAAGCTTTGGTTGAAATTTTGAAAGTAATTTCTTAAAGTCAACATACATTGTAATTTGCAAACCTTTTGACTTCTATACTGGGGAATATTTATGAATGAAACAGTATGTTCAATGAGAATAAAAGTACGGCAAAACAATGTTGCCTTAATAGTTAACATAATTAACATTATCCAATAGCCTGCTTGGCCTAAGTGACATCACAAGAAAAGGAAAGTTGTTTTAGAGGATGAGCAAATTCATCATGATTAAAGCCTACAATAACAATTGTTTTCAATAACATGACAAGAACAAGATCTATTTAAAATGAATATATTTTGATTTAATTTAGACATGTAAAGAAACATTTAAAGTAAATGTGCCTTAAAAACAACAAACGGTTGTACAATTGTGAGTGATTTACCATGGCATACAAACCACAACATATAATGTACACAAAACAGACTAAAGCAGGGGTGGGCAAACTTGGCCCTTCCAGGCCCCTTTCCTTCAGAGTTTAGCTCCAACCCTAATCAAACACACCTGAACCAGCTAATCATCGTCTTCAAGACTACTAGAAGGCTACAGGAAGGTGAGTTTTATCAGGCTTGGATCAAATCTCTGCAGGAAAGTGGCCTGGAAGGGGCCAAGTTTGCCCATCACTGGACTAAAGCAATAGTAGTAATATAATTTTATTCAATGCCTTGTCAGCATCTGGGGCTATTTTCATGGCAAAATTTCAATTACAAAAATGTAAATATCACAAATACAATAAAAACCAAGCAAGCAAATAAACAAACAAGCACAGCAAATAATATTAGACTAAAGCAATAAGAACAAGACCTACATTTTTTTTTTATCTTAACCTTATAAGAGGAGTGAATATGGCGAGTGTGCCGTATATACGTACATAAATATAAAACGCCTCAATACGTCACGTCTAATAACCATATCTCGACGATCTTATATCTGCACCACGTTTTCAAACGGTAAATTACCCGTAGGCGAAACACAAAATCAAGCACGGTATTTGCATGTTTCTGGTTCGCGCCCGCTCTCGTTTCGTTCTCCCCGCGTTTCCGATGCGCAGCGCTCTACTACTGAGAAAGGAAGATGGTAGTTTGTCACAGTACACACCTCCACACAAAAAAACCTCCGTCAAACGTTGCCTTTTTATTGCAGCCGCCTTTTGCGCCGCTCAAACCACTGCATTTGGCGTCTTTGACTAAACACATGGTCCCTGTAGCCTCAGAGACGTTTCGCACAGGAATCACTTGATTCCTGACAAATGTGACATTTTTTTCGATTGCATACTGCTACTACGCAATATCTGTGAGGGAAAAAAAACATGTCCACCTCCCATTTTCCCGTGCATCAGCGGGTGCTAACAGGCTAACGCGTTAGCCAGCCTCCTCTCGAGGGTGAAGGAGATCAAACACAAGAGGTTTAAAATTACACACTGCAAACTTTTGCAACAGAATGAACAATTTGTGAATGTACGCCCCATCCTCCGCAACAAAATAACACACCAGGATGCGTTTTTAACAGCAACACCGTTTATGCTACTAGCATCATCCATTTCTCAACCCAAGCTAGAGGGTAATGAATAACTGGACAAAACAATATCAGAAGTGCACACATGCACGGCCACAATAGTTTTAGGAGTAGAGCATTACATCTTCTAAGCGCAATCCACGCTTTCATATAGGCCGATACTTTAAAGTGAAGTTTAATATCCAAACAGACTGCAGCTGGGATAGATGCACTCTGCGTGCTATCGCTAAATGCTCAGACAACAACAACCAACTGACACCAGGTGTTCAGTCCTGCTAAAATGTGCTCGTTTATGCTTACTGAAACACCCCAACCTGTGTATTTCTCTACAAGAGGAAAGTTCCGTTATACACCACCAGGCTTCTGAACTAAGTTGTCTTTTGGTGAAAGAAACGCGGTGAGCTAACTCAGACGTCCAATATGGAGTCATCAAAAGGTATCATTTAATCTCTTTATGGGCGAAAAACGCTATTTAAAATGGCCAGAGCAACTGAAAGGTGCTAAATATCTTTAAACTTCATCCTTTATCTCTGAGCGCATCATTTTTGGCACAAGCTGTGCATTAAGCAGGGTATTTTCTACGCTTTTTAGCTTAAAAAGTGCTTTCAGGGTGTTTAAATTCAAAAAGCGGTGTCACATAAAACACACGAGACTCCGAATCAAATTGAAACAAGTTCGACCCAAAGAAGCCATCGGTTATCTAGCTTCACATCTCCATCCTGTCAAAAATGGTACTAAACTCCTCGGGGTCCCAAAATATGACGCTAGAACGCCTCAACATAGACATCAGACCCCAGAAGCACAGCAACATCAGTCATTAGTTAGGAATGGGTACATGTTTTGATGTGGGCTAGCTAGCAGTTTAGCCTGTCAGTAGTCCCATAGTGAGAAAAACAGCACATGGATGGAGACATGTGTCTGCTGCGCAGCAAAATAACTAGCTCACTCACTCTCCTCACTGAGCAACTTAGAGCTGCTACACAGCCGCGGAGTTATTTCTAATTCCTGCATTGATCATGAATGAGGCTAACGCTTTCGCCAGGGTCCCGCTTACCTCCCCGCTGCTGGAGCCGCTCGACTCCCCCAAAACATCCCGAAATTTCTGCAGGTTGCTGCCGATGGCAGCAGACACTTGCAACGCAGCGTCGAAACCGGGCCCGAGCCCATTCGCGTTCGGATTAGTCCCCGTGCTGTTTCGGAGGGAAGCACTGACTCGAATTCGGCCCGCTTTCCTCCCGGTGCCCGAGCTGCTGCTCCCTCCGGGCCGAGCAGGGAACCGCCACCGACAGCTGTGCGCCATTTTACACTCTGCCTGCCTGCCCTAGGATCAGGAGCTCAGTGTGGGCGTCGCCCCGAACGAGCGATCTCAACGCACGGCCGCTCTCGTCTAGCGGTCAGAATGGATTATCCATGTTTCGGGGTGGTGGTACCGAGGACCCCGACAAGCTCAGAGATGTTTTTACGCAGGTTCGTCGGCGATACTCAAGGGAGGGGAAAAACTGTACATCAAGCAAAGGAAGACTGCTTAGCAAAATGTAACTAGGAATTCAGTGCACTTTTTATATAGGCCTTTATATTTGAGGCTTTAATAACTTAACTATATTAAATAGTTACGTTTTTACCATTTGCTAATTGTATTATTATTATTTTTTAATTTAATAGCTTTTTTCTCTAATATATATTTTAGTTTCCATTTGTTGACGGTAGGGGTGCAGAAATTACACACGCAATTTAATGCAATTTCTGCACCCTAGTTCACAAATGGAATTGCCAAAAAAAAGTGACTGTTTTCAAACAGGTTTCTTTGAACACACCCCCATCTGCTATTGGTCAGGGAAACAGGTAGCCCCCGAAAATGTCATATGAACAAGTAACATGTCTGCCAGTTTTGTTTTGACCACCTGAAAAAAAAATTACAATAAATAGCGCTACCAATGGTGATTTGATTAAATCTAACAATAGCAAAGTGAGCTCAAATCACGTCAAACCATGCAAATAATTATTGTTATACTTTGTTCTCAAATTGTTAATGTTAACATCAACATTGTCATACCATTAGAATTTCATCAAAATAAATTGTCCTTTTAAACTCAAAAGCAATTTAATGTTTCTTAGTACTCGTTCCTCTCTAATAACACATATTTTGTAAAATGCCGGGTGTAATCCCACGTATCTGTAATCAGATGCACATTTAAAACTGGAATATAATCTAATTTCAGTCATTTACGTTTTTCATTACCATCATGCACCGTTTAATAAGTTTAATTATTCCAGCTACTAAGAAGAGGCTATAAATGATCCAAAAAAAAAAAGTAGTGCAGCTTTAACTAAGAAATCAAAAAATGACATTTCTAATTTCCAAGCATTTGCATCTCTCAACACACATATGTATAGTGAGTTCTAAACAAACACAAAATTACAGTCAATCCATGGAAGCTTTTGACATAGTATTTACATAAACTAATGCTCTAAAAAGATTTAAAAAATTTACACGTCACTGATTTTAATTTTGGAAAACGTAATTACAATACATTGATTTTTTTTTATCCAATGTTGTGCAATAAATCCATACGCACATTTAATATACAATAAAAAAAAAGTTGCCAACAAAAATAAAATTAACATCAGGAAAGCATGCTTTTATTTGCAGCAGTTGGATTGTAGTTAGTTAGCAGAATCATTAATCTAAGACCATTGTAGAAAGTCTGGTTCGATATTCAAGAGGGACATGTTAACATGTACATTATATGACTACTGTCCATAATGTTATTAACACAAACAAATTTTATTTAACAAAAAAAAAGTTCAATTGTGTTAAAAGAGACAAATGAGTGAGCAAATGCACAATTTAACAGACAGAAATATCACAACAGAGCCTAAAGCATTCAGTTTGCTTATAGAATTCATGGGGTCAGGTTTATTGATTAGGTGAGGTCTTGAAAATATGAGGGAGCAAAGAATTTCAGACTTAAAACCAACTAACACCCACTGAAATAAACAATTCAGTGAAAATGCAGACATACCCTACACCACTTGACAGGTCAATCTAATGCAACTCTCTCACAACCAAAAGCAGTAAGTGGACAGTGTCTTATCAATATCATCTTTTAAGACAAATGTCAGTAGCAAGGTCCATCCACCCAGAGCATGGAGTTTTGCAGTTGTTAACAAAAGAGACATGATGTCACTCTGTATGAGAGGAGGTCATATGGCTGACTCAGCAGCCAAATAAGTCATTACTCTGGACATATTGCACTGTTAAAAGACACAATGGATTCTTGTAAAGTGTATGGGGTATTTCCAAACATTTCAACAAGAGCTCAATATTCTTAATGAGTCTCATAAAAGTGTATATTATAGCAAATGCTTCTTGAGTTTCAAGCATAAAATGTTTGTAATGAACAAAAGCTTTTTGACAAATGGTAAAGCTACCGACCATTCCACAAAGAATCCAACATGTTACTGCTGCTTTATGGAGCACAAATGCCTTGAAAACCAATAGGTACAACTATTATAAAAACTGAAACTCTGGAATATAATGCTGATGATGTTAGCAATATATTTTATGATAGTTTAATCTCTTTTGCAGCTAACATTGTTTTGCTTTGATATTGTAATCAATACTGCCACAACACCCTCCTTAATATCAAATGAGGCCACAACTCTTCTTCTTTAATATCAAATGCGGTACACTGCTTATATTCTAACTTAAAGTTAACAATAAGCGATGCATATAAAATATTGCATGCATAGGAGTCAGAGGTAGGGCAAATGCATTGAACAGGTAAGCAAACCTCATGTACGCTGTCATATGTCTATAAGCCCAAGTTTCATTTCCCACAGTGAACATCTTTGCGAGGCAAAATGTAACAGAAAAAATGACTGTGGTTATTGAGTTCCTCAGACGTCTGAAGAGTTTGAAAGGACAGATAGCCGAATATGCTACAGTGATATGGCATTTGGAGATTTGCATTTGACCTTTGAGGAGCACACTAACACCATAAATGCAGACGTGCTCCTCCAAATGTGGTTAAAATGTTCTTGTTTCAAATGGTATGAAAGAGGCCAGAAACATCTGAATGGCTTCGTCATACAAAGCATGCCTGGGTGCTGGGGGAAGGGAGTAATATGGTTTAGCCACTGGGTCCCATTTGCTGGTTGCTTTGCTTATGATCAGCAAGCCACTTCATGATCTGTTGCCTGAGCTCTTCATTGGGCCTGATCTGGTCCATGGTGAGTGGGCTGCGGTTGAAAGGGTCTGTCTGGTCACTAGAACAAAAAAGACAAGACCAACACTGCTATTAAGACTTTTACTTAATCTACTAGCAGTGTTGATAATGTTAACTAAAAGTATAAAAAAAAAAAATGTGTGTAAAGCTGAAATAAAATGGAGTAAAATACAAAGATTAGATGAAACTTGGAAAAAGTTGCCTTGCAGCTAAAATAAGTTGAAGTTGAAGTACTAAAATTACTAAAACTGAAATAAAAATTAAAGCTATATAGAATTATAAACACAAATGATAAATGTGCAAAACAAAATTACTAAAATAAATATATAAAAAATAATTAAAAATGTTAAAGGGGTCATATGATGTTGCTAAAAAGAAACATTATTTTGTGTATTTGGTGTAGTGAAATGTGTTTATGTGGTTTAAGGTTCAAAAAACACATTTTTCCACATACTGTACATTGTTTCTACTCTATGCCCTGCCTTTCTGAAACGCGTAAATTTTTACAAAGCTCATCGGTCTGAAAGCGAGGTTTGCTGTGATTGGCCAGCAATATAGTGCATTGTGATTGGCGAAATACCTCAAGCGTGTGACGGAAATGTACCATACTGTCAGGCCGTGTCCTGGAGCGACGAGACAAAAACATTAAAAACCCATTATAAACGAGGAATGTGTTGCATCCAGTGGGGACATAATTATACTGTCTTTTTACGTGTTGCGTTGCATCTCGCTGCGTAACATAAAACCATGTCTGCATTGTGATCGGAGAAATGACAAAAAACAAACGCTACTCTACACTGCTCAAAACTCACGTGTGAATCATCAGTGGCAAATCCGTTAAATATGAAAACGTACTTCCAGTCTGTGAGCCAGAACAGCCGGCACTGTAGTCTACTCTCCCAGCATCAGGAAACAGTCATCCATAAAATGCGCTGCACACATCTCAATATTTGGGTTGAACTGTTCTGGACAGGTGTTGTAAATACAACTTAACCACTAGTTTTTCTAGTTGTGTCCTCTTTTGGAAGGGCAAACAAAGTATTTTCGCTTTCGCAAGAAAACACACAGTGTCTTCACAGCATGGTGGAGGCGGTGGCAGCAACAATAAAGTTACGCCTTTTTTCTTTGTGTGAATATTTGGGCGGCGTTATGCAAATTTTCACACATCGTGACGTAGACATGTGGGGGCGTGTTAGAATGAGGCGTTTTAGGAGGGCATGGACAAGTTTTAACTTTTATAAAGAATATCTCTTGGGTTTGAGACTTTAGTCTTTGAAATTTTAGGGATCTTATCTATGCACGAACAGTTGTAACACTCCAAAGAGAAAGGAAAACTTGAAATAGCATCATATGCTATCATCCTTTAGAAAAATATTATAATACAAATAAATAATAGGAAAAAACCCGCATCAATTATGCTGTATACTAGGATTCGCGAACCGTGTGACGGTGATAATGTTGTTAAGCCACAACACCGGTTGCGGCACCGACCCCCACCATCGTTTTGATTTTTTATCGTAATAAAAATAATTTTGTTCTGTTAGAGAACAGACACTACAATTAAAATTGAACGCGGCTGCTCAATGCAGTGTGCAGTCGCATCACAGATCAGATTACATTTATCCAGTGAGGAGAGTGAGTCGAGCTGACTGACAAGAAGAGTGGGGTGAGAGACAAGATGATGGCGGATGATTTAGTTTCGAAACGAACTGCAAAAGCGCCTGTTTGGCAGTATTTTGGATTTTGAAAAGCCTGTTGACTTCTGACATTTATCTAAGGTGATTTTGTAAGTTTTTTTAAAACATTCGTTTCTTATTTAATTGGTTTCACAGTGTTTGCTGATTTTTACTTTATTTAAACTTTGTGTAATTTATTTATTTGGTTATATATTATACATGTTTACTTATTTCCAGTTTTGTATACATATTTCAACTTTATGCAAGTTATTAGTTAATTTATATTAGGCATAGCCTGCCCTACAGCATGGTGTATTTTTATTCGTTTTGTTAATAAAAGTTCTATGTTTTATATATAGGCTAAAGTGAGTTTGACGTTGGATTTTGTTGTTGCATTCAAGCAATTGACGCAGAATTGCTGCTAATTCGATTGCTCACGGCGCTTTTAAGCTATTTAAAAGCAAAGGAAAGCGAGGAAAAGAGGGAAAATTCAAACGAACTAAAAACGAGCAATTGCTAAACGAATAATTGCTCTTAATTGGAAAAATATCAATGAGCCAAGAATTGGAAAGTGGATCAAAGAAATGGCGTCAAACATGTCAATGGAAAAGATCACGTATATTGTCAGAAAGAAACAAAACGTTTTTGAAGATGTCTGGAGACCTTTACTAATTTCTTAAGGCACAATGTTAATGTTGGTAGCCTGCTACAACAAGCTCTGAGAGAGTAAGGTAATATCATGATCTTTTTTACAGACTTGGGAAACACTCTTTACTTGATTTAGGTATCTTTAAATTTTTATTTTATTTTATTTTTATGTATTATTATATTTTTGTTTGGGGATGGGGTGATGGGAGGGAGAATTTGGTGTAAAATGTTTGCTGTGTTTACATGATTGTTACTTACTGTGTAATCTGCTGTAATATGCAAACTGAAAAAAGTAATAAATATATCTATATCCTTATATCATATATATAAAAAAAAAATAGAGACAATTGCTTACGCCAATTGCCGCTCATTTGAAAGTGAAAGTAAAATGCGCAAGCAGCTTTTACAAGCTATTTAAAAGCAAAAGAAAAGCTAGGAAAAGAGGGAACGCCCCCGCACCCACGGTGATACCGGTATTACCGGTGTTACCGGTGTTGTCACACGTCGATTAACCAGTGGGAAAATTTCCTCACCGTCAACAAACCTGGTATACATGGCAGTCTTATTTACTATCCTTAGTATCATATTTTCTTAATTTTAGGTAAAGTTTTAGTAGTTTTGATGTACTTTTGCCATTTTTATTATTATTTAGTGTATACAGTACTTAATCAAAAGCTGATAATTCCAAGCTGAAAAGTTTTTTATAGATATATATATTATATATATATACTTTTTTTTTTTTTTTTTTTTTTTTTTTTTTTTTCAGTTAAATTTATTATAAAGTAATAAATGTTTTTTTTTTATTGGGTTTAATTTTAGTTTCAGATTTAGTTTACTATAATAACCCTAATACATGGCTCACCTTAGTAAATGTCGTGCTATTGTTGAACGGTCCACTGTGACATTTGAAGAAGGTAGCAGCACCGGATCAAGCATCAAGGTAGACATGATGGGATCCGAAATCATCGGAGATCAGAGTAGAGTCGCCTCCTCTTGCTGATGCCTGTCTGCAAGAGACTGAAAGAGACACAGAAAATCAACAAGGTTACCATAAACACTTACATAAACACTTGACTTCCTGAGAAAGGTGTGTATCTAAGATATATATGCATAGCGATTAATTAACCTTAATTTTATCTGCTAAAAGACTGAAAGATACAATCATGTCGCCAGGCTTGTTGATTTTCTTGAGTACACGGACAGTTTGGCAGAACAGAGTGGGTGAATATGACCTTCCATCTTTTGGGACAGTAGCACAGAAATTTTCTTCATCTCTGTGGCCAAAACAGCATTCATAACAGTTAATATTATTCATAAATAAATAAAGAAATTCAGAACAAATCTGAATATATAAACAAAGAGCCTACCCTAGGTTTAGGTAAATAGTACAGATGTCCGACACTAGCTGCTGGGGTTTGAAGTCGAATTCACTGAAGTCTTTTACTTTCAGGGCGCCCATCTTAGGGCCTACCAAGTGTTGTAAAAAGTAGTTGAGCATGGAGATGATCCTCTCAGCAAGAAAGGGGTGAACAAAAATACCTTTTATCTCTGGAGGGAAAAATGAAAGTACACGAAAATTTTAGTTTTACACTTACACTTAAAGCCAAGTGTTTCCCTCTATAATTATTCAAAACCAGGCAGGTCAGGTTTTTATGACCAAAAAAAAAAATCTGTGATGTGTTAATATTTCAGTACATTTGGTTTCTTTCACGTCTCTTACCAGATGTGAGGAAAGCCAAGGTGCCAATGGTCTCATTTGACATGATGTTGTGGAAGCGACCAAGCTGTCCTAACATCTGCAGACTAGATTCTTTCTCTCTGCGGGCGTCAGGGGCCAGACTGTCCCACTCCCCCCGATCCCTCTCCAGCTGGAGGATTTTGATCTTACTTAAGTACTGGAAGGAACAGATGCACATGCGAGTGTCACATCTTTAATTAGTCAATTAAATATTTCCTGATATCAAATATATAGAGGTTAATATGTTAAGGTAATCAACAACCAAGCTAAATTGAACAAACAAAATGTGTTACCACTATAAATAGTTGGGATTTGCATACAACAAAAGTACCTGTATAGCCTCGTCAAGTAAGAAGACGGCATCATTCATGAGAAGATTGAGAAACCTCAGGAAGAGTGGTGGATTCATGGCTTCAAGATTTTCAGATGCATAATCGGCAAGAGTTAAGGAAAATGTGTTTTTTTTTTTATTATTATTATTTTTTAAATATTTTATTTTGGTTTTGTGAAATTGCAAGCAAGGGATGAACAAAATTCCACAGGTACCTTAATATTATTTATAGTATTAAAATATCTGTCTGGTTCTCACCTTAATGCTCTCCCTGTAACTCTCTTCTCCCCACATGTACTTCAGAATGGCATACATTGGCCTTCTGTAATTAAACTTCTGCTCAAACTGATGAGGATCACCTGAGAAATAGGCCATGGACAAAACCTTATAGAGGCTATTACAATCAAATTAACAATAGAAAAAAAATGCAGAAACTGACCAGTGAACTCTATATCCACAAACACTGTAATGAGGGCTTCAGCAAGTCGGGGTGCATGCCGATATGTGCTGAACACCCTTTGGCGTTGGAACATGATAGGCTGGGCAGCGCCAGGTGACAGAGTCTCCATATGGGGCATCACAGCTTCAAGAACCTCTGCCAGCTTTGCACGCAAATGAGGATTCTTCATTCTGTGAGTAAATAACCTAGAGTAAACAACAAGCCACATGGAATGCAAAAAAAAGCATGAGAAACTCAGCACTACTCCGGCTCACACCTATCAACGTTGCCCATGAACACAGTGATGAAGGTCAGGACATGTTCTAAGTTTTCCGCGGAGGACTCCAACACCTCGTCGGCAAAGCGGCGGAGGAATATGAAGAAATCGCCCATGTTTTCAGCAAAGAACTCTGTGAAAAAGCAAGAGATACTTTTGCGAAAAAAATGCAGCCCATGAGGGACATAAATAAAACAGTAATTGAGGGCTGCACATAATCGAATTTCTAAATTGTAATTACAATAGCGGGAGCCACAATAGTAATTTTCAACGGCGGAATTACACAAAAAAAAAATCTATTATTATATATATATATATATCCTAATAATACATAATTACATTTAAAAAAAATAATAAATTATGCCATGTTTTTTTTTTTTTTTTTTTTGTTATTTCTACAGGTTTTTTTCCATCGCTTTATTTTTAGTATAAGATTATAATCATTTTTATAAAGGAAGAAACCAACCCACTGTATAGTTGACATTTGAGGCTTAATACTATAGAGAAGCAATAAATGTTTTTCAGTTATTGTTTTCAGCTTGTTTATTTTCATATGCTTCAAACAATGGTAAAGCTATTCAAAACATCATTCAATGTAAATGGTGATAGTCCAGAATTAAAGAGCAGGTCATATAATATTTGAAAGGTCTATATTGGTTGTAGTCCCCTACAAACAGCTTTAATGCATATTTTAATTCACGAAAACAAATTTTATCAGACTCTGACATTCAAATTAGAATCATTCAATGGATTCGAAACGATATTTGTTTCTAAGCAGTCTGAGCTACCGTCTTGTAAAACCCTCTTCCATAAGCTGTTGCCCCCCCTCTTTTCCATACTCTGCTCTGATTGGTCAGCTGGCCATGTCTGTTGTGATTGGTCTTTCTGTATACAATGCGTGTCGGAAACGAAACTCTCATTACCATAATTCATTTTTTGCTCCGGAGGGTTACTTGTAAACAAAGATGCTATGAGGTTACAAAAATGGTATTGATATTACCTTATCAATTCGAGCCCAAGTCTGAGGATGATACTGATGCAGTCGCTCAACCGAAAACTCCATCGCAAGCACAACTTGATCAGAACATTTCTCAGTGGTAAGTTTAAACTTTGTATGTGGTACTTTACGTGATGTGACAGCAGTTTTATCGCATTCATTATTATTATTATTTACTTATTTGAGGTGCAGGTGTGGGAACCTTGTTAGAATGCCCAATGAGGCTGAAAACACAGGTCTTCTCGACCTGATGTAAACACACTAACTAGCGGAAGTGTTTGTGGGCAGGTCAGAGTGTTCGTATTTCACGGGCAGGCTGGGGATTATGCAAATGTGTTACCTTGTGACGTATATAGGTAACAGGCAGAAGATTCAAAAATATAACGACTCGTTAAAGTGGTTCAGAGTCGACGCTTTCTTTTGAGATGCAATATCTTTATTTTATCATGAACTTTTTGATAACCAAACCTTTGCAGACTGTTTACATTGAAGGATAGCTACGTTACAAACTGCAAAAAATATATTTTTCGAAAACCCATATGACCTGCAATTGCAATTTCAAGGGAATAATCAACAATTATTAACAATAATTAACCATTTTTGTCATAATCGTGCAGCCCTAGGTAATTGTGACTTATCTCACAATTCAGACTTTTTTCCTTGCAGTTCTAAGTTTATATCTCACAATTTAGACTTTTTTTCTAGCAATTCTACCTTTTTTCCTCTGAATTTTGAGTTGACGTCTCGCAATTCTGACTAGTTTCTCTGAATTATATTTACATCTCTTTTTTTACTCAGTGATGGAAACAAGCTTCTTTTTACTGAAAAGGAACACAAAAACATAGGGGGATACCTGGCACAAAGCAAAGCAGGCTGTTCTCTAGTGCAGGTAAGGGAAAGGTGAGAGGGATGTGTTCAGGACCCTGGTTGCCCAGGCTGAGCTGAACCAACAGAGCTGCGCAGGAGGCTTGGAGGTTGAGGCAATTTTGTAGCATGGCGGGCTGTGTGGTAGCAGCCTTGGTTGAGAGATAGACTGTCATAAGGCGTTCAAACTGTTCCCGGAGCTCTGCTGCTGCTGGGCCTCCACTGAGCTGCGTGTCCCGCCATGTCCCCTGCAGCCGGTGTAGAGACTGATTCATCTTCACCATCTGATCATGAAGTCTGACAAACAAATACCATTAAAGCATATGTTTATTTTCTGCAAATCAGTGTTTCCCACATAATGCTGTTTTAGCAGCTGGGTTCACCACTACACCCCCATAACTGGTCCTAACTACACACATACTACAACAAAAAAACAATACAAACAATAATACTATTTTTGTACATATTTTCATGTTTTAAATATTTCATTTAACTCGGATGCTAATTCAGTAACTATTCTGACAAAGCCTTTACAGAGTTCAGAGAGCAAATGTTTTGTCAGACTGATACAAACTGATAACTTCTGAGTTTTGTTTTTGCTTCTTTTTTTTTTAAAGAAATTAATACTTTTATTCAGCAAGAATACATTAAATAGAACAAAAAAATTGATGATAAATTGAGATGGTAAAGACATTTACATTGTTACAAAAGATAATCAAATAATTCTGAAAACATATATCACTGTTTTCACAAAAACTTATTATGAAAGAACCAACTGTGTTAAACAATGATAAAAGAAGAAATAAGAACTATTTCTTACGCACCACATGATTTCTGAAGGATCATGGACACTGAAGACTGGAGTAATGGTGCGGAAAATTCAGCTTTGCATCACATGAACAGATTACATTACAAAACATATTAAAATAGAAAACGTATTTTAAATTGTAATATTTACAATATTCTGTTTATTGCTTTTGATCAAATACATGCATATATAGATATATATATATATATTATATATATATTTATATAATCATACTTAGATCCGAGTGTCAGGACTCTTTCATAATGAAATATTACCTATGGAAACCCAAGTACATGGTAAGCTGTGTAAAGATGAGATTTTCTGTGAGAAGGCTGTATGATTGGGCAAATTCAACTGTTTGTTGAGGGGGCACAGGTATCAGACATGTCTCCTTGTCCAGACCTGTACAGGAAAGTATCATTTAGAGTCTAGATCATTATATCTGAAAAGAAATTAAACAAAAGTGCTGGTAATGTTTGTTAAGGTAGAGCACAGGCGGTTCACCTCTAGCATGCACGTTTCTGTTACGCCGCTCTTCCTCACTCAGCTCCTTAAGCAAGCAGTACGTGGGGTTAAAGGTCAGGAGTTTGGGTGAGTAGGGTCGAGAAAACGGTTGGCAGAGCTTGAGCAGTGCAGCTCCCAGATTTAAGAAGAATGCATCTGAAGCATACATTTGTAAGAATATCTCGGGCATCTGGTTTGCCCAGATTTTGGCCCGCCCCATGTTGGCCTGCAGGCAGCCACCCAGCCACGAGAGCACCAGGTGGCGCGTCTCGCTGGACTGCTGAAGCAAGTTTTTCAGGATCTGATATAGCTTGTCATGAAACTGCCCCATAAACTAGCACATGGGAAGACAAGAAATGAAAGGGGTTAGGTGGTTGGCTTCATGTCATCAAGCCTTAAAACCAAGCTTTTTAAAATTTTGTGCTCACCTGGTATATATTTGACTCCTGAACCTTCATTTCTTGTGGGCTGGAGCGAGAAGGATTGAGGAAAAAGCCATGGTTCTCGACCACGCCAGGAGTTCTCAACAGACATGAAATATTCAGGATCGTTCCCAGAAGTGTTTTCTGATACTGAATCCCACTGTTAGGATCTTTGGGCTGAATATGCTCCATTAAAACCTAGGATCAGAATATTATAATCCAAAAATGTTTCAGATCTATGTGAAAGAAACTGCAATGACATTAGCATTTCTAAGAACTGGATCCAAACCTTAGAAATATCCTTTTGCCGACTGAAGTACAGGAGAATTTCCAGGTAGGAATACAGCAGCAGCTGACAAAGGTCTAAGTCTTTGACCCGGCCTTGGAAAATATCAAACACTGGCACCATAACCTCCCCGAAGGTCCGCACCTCTTGGTCAGCCAACAGGCTAACAATGACATCCTCCAAAAACTCCACAACTTCCTCAAACTCTGCAGAGATCACAACACAAACAAAGTCAAACACATGGAATCAGTCCAGAACCTTCAAACATGTCACATGTCCTTGAATGTGACACTTACGGGCTCCTCTCACAGACTCCAGCAACAGGTCCAGAAGCTGCTCATAAACATTCTGACTGATGTAGATCTCTGGGGTCAGCAGAACAGTGCGGGCATTGGACACAGTCAGATTTTTGCACTGCACAGCATACGATAACAGCTTCTCCGGGACTTTAGTGATCTGTGTTGATTTGAAGCACATTGACACATTGCATTAGGCACAAACAATGCAATCAGGCGAATGAACAGTGCAATGAGCAGCCACATTTCATTCTTTTGGCACAACCAAACAGGCCGACAAAGTATAGAGTCTGCAGAAAATACCTCCTCTTTAGCTCTCCGGTAGCAGGCATAAAGGTACGGTACGACACGTTTCTCCCCAGCATCACGATCTGCTGAGAGATTCACTGCACTGCAGGAGGTCATGTAAATGAGATGGTTTCCCGGCTCCTGCAAAAGCAGCCTGCTGAACAAAGCCTGGTGGAGCAAATAAGGAATATTATTCTTATTCAAAGTTCATAACATACGTGTACATTTATGTGTGTTTACGACTTATCTGATAGTATGCAAATCTGGAAAAGAATGACACATTAACATGTCGTACCTGCTCTATAGTGTCCATGTTAAGCCAGTCCTGGCCATCAAGATCAGCGGCCATTTCCTCAAGGTATACACAGCATGGTGGGATGCCATTACCACCTCTTAGACTGGGGTCACCTGGAAAGATATCAACCAACGTGGATAAATACAAGCACAATATTTTAATACAACAGTAATTGCATTCTTAGTGCATATATTATGAATGAAACATATTCACTATTTATGTTCAAACGTTTGGGGTCAGTAAGATTTTTCTATATTTTTTGAAAGTGTCTCATGCTCATTAAGGCTGCATTTATTTGATTAAAAACAGTAATATTGTGAAATAATATTACAATTTCAAGTAACTGTTTACATTTTAAAATGTAATTTATTCCTGAAATGGCAAAGCTGAATTTTCAGTTACGTTAACACAAACCTATTTGACTTTCTTTCTTCTGTGGAAAATAAAAAGATATTTTGGATTTTTTTTTTTTTGTCCCTACAATGGAAGTCAATACTAGTAATCAAAACAGTTACTCTTTTGTATTCCACAGAAGAAAGAAAGTCATCCAGATTTGGACCAACATGATGACAGATTTTTTCTTTTTTGGGTGAACTTTTCCTTTATTCTTTTTATTGAAACCATGATACTTTTTTTTTTTTTTTTCAAGATTCTTTGATCAATCGAAGCTTAAAAAGCATTTATTTGAAATGGAAATATTTTGTATGATTATGAATGTGTTTACTGTCATTCTAGTTGAATAATAGCATTTTCTTCCTTTCTGTCCCACAACTTTTTTAAAGTAGTGTAGAATTCAGGGCTATAGGGGTCTCAGATAAAACACTTTCAAACTGATGCAAACTGTTATAAAGATTTGAATGGCAAACAGACCAGTGGGATGGACAGTAGATCGGTGTGGAGGATAAAGATAAAGACACAAATAAGAACAATACAAATGACGTAATGGGCCAAACTGCAATAGATGAAGTCATCTGCAGCACTGCCTGCCTGGAAACTGCATGT
This sequence comes from Sinocyclocheilus anophthalmus, assembly GCA_018155175.1. Classification (NCBI taxonomy): domain Eukaryota; kingdom Metazoa; phylum Chordata; class Actinopteri; order Cypriniformes; family Cyprinidae; genus Sinocyclocheilus; species Sinocyclocheilus anophthalmus. The sequence goes on along the minus strand of JADLZN010009596.1, from coordinate 247,482 downwards.
CATCGAGATATGATCACCTAAACTGAGATCATCAAGACATTCGTCATCTACTATAAACATCTAATATTCCTTTCTTCCCAAACTATCTAGAAGTACATTTCAGCATACGCATTAAATGGATCAATTATAGAAAGTATCTTAAAAAAGTTGTGGTTCTCAGCTAATGGGTTATCATACCCAAAAATTTGTCACAAGTCTCTTCTTCTAGGGTCATTGGCAGCAGGGGAAACACTGCTAAACGCAACTAATAGCACAACTTAAAGTTTACTGACTTTCAACCAGCTTTGTGTTGTCACAATGTTGGTACGGTAGCATAAGTAAATCAACATGGTAGCATAAATAAACTCATGGATAATCTGACTGAGCCCAGTGCAGTATGGGTGTTGAAGTTTTCCTACCTTTTTAGAAAAAATAACAAGTTTCTACTGCATAGACAGCCACCTTTAATTAAAACAGTTCTCATAACTAGTAGGTGTTGAACACTCACTGTTGTCCAGAGTGATGAGGAAGATCCTCTGGATCATGTGGTTGACATTGAGCTGCTCGCAGAGCTCCTGTCGTGAGCGGAAAGATCGGCTTATCTCTGCCACTGAGTCATCATTGTCTTCGATGCTGTCAGACACTGAGTTGTCTGACTCAGACTGGCTCTCTCCTGAATCTACAGCTGCAGGGAAAAACAATTACAAAGTGCCATTAAATTAATGTTATCCTGCAAGTAGAGTGCTACTTATTAAGAAGGCCTTACATTGTTGATCAGCATGACGCCGTTGCTTTTGGCCGGATGCAAAATGTTTTGCGTCAGCGAGGGAACCGAAGAGCGCTGCGAAGGGGTTTTGGGAGATGTTCTGATTGTTATTGCCCTGGTCTGTCATTTCCCTGGAGCACGTCCTCCATCAACAGGTGTTTTCCCAGCCTGTAGGGGAAAAATGTGTGAATTAGTTCCAGTATCTAATCCAAGTCCCAAGACCAGCAAAGATCCATCTAGGTAAATCATAAAGTCCATGCTCATCACAAAGGGGTTTGCCTGCAAAACATATGTAAAACACTGTACATTTAAGTGCAAGATTACTCACTATAACGATTTTTTCACTCTTCTGATGAGTCATTAATCAACACGAATTGATTATTCCATCTGTGAGTCATATTCAAGCAACAGGAAAGCAACAAACAGATCAAAAGTGACCTCACAATAACCAACATGACTGCAAAATTGTCAGGTATGCTAACTTGCTAACGTTACACATACGTGTCATATTAATCGCAGCAGTGAACTACAACAGAGGGACACTAAGAAGTCTGAAAAGTTGTGTAATGAATGTAAACCTAGATAAACATGAGCTTTATAGCTGTAGAAGACACTGACAGATCTCATTCCAAGCTGTCAGGTGTCTAAAGCTAGCTGAATAACTAGCAACATGCTTAGCAACTGACAGCGCGCTGGTAATATACTTAAAACACAGCAACTCAAGGCGACATAAATTAAATAAATACATTAAATAGCAGAAGCAACGTTATATCAACGTAGATGCATGCCATACCAGGTTTTGCGTTGAAATAAGGAAAATCCGATGTGGTTCAGTCCAACAGATCCTGAATGTACGCCGTACGTGACGTCATCAGCAGTGGACGAGACATTGTAATTTGAATGTTTTTTTTTTCTTTTTTTTTTCTGCAGTTCAAAGTTTTGTCATATATCACTGTTGTAAGCAGTCAGGCGCAACAGACGAGGAAACCGTAGCGTTGGAATGGCTCTGGAAGTTTTTCACAAAGATGAGACTTTGCAAATGCGCAGGAAGCTGATTGGGTAAGTTGACTCAAATATTACACGTCGCGCTATTATAAGGCCTAGTGTTGTTTTTGATTTGACTCACTAAAATTCTCTGCTGCGCTATGCACCTACTCCTTTCAGGCGTCCGCGAACGTCATCTTGACATCTACCCCCGCCCGTAGTGTGTAATCCTACGACCCTAACCTGTTGATTTTCAACAGTCCTGCAGACTCTTTTTCTCCCATGATCCCGTTAAAATAATGAGAGCACGAGGTTAATATTTAATGATGAGAATGGCATGCCCCGTACTTAAAATGCATAATATGTTTCCACATGGTAAGGACATTTTGACATGCATGCTGCAGCCTAGATTTAACAATTTCACATTATTATTATTATTATATAAGAGTGTCATAAGTGTCATTACATTTTAAATATTTAAATTTTTTTTTAAATTAGGGGCGTCAGTTTATCGCGTTAATTTAATTAATTCGTTTTGGAAAAATAACGCAATTAAAATATGTATCGCAGTAAACGCACCCACAGACCTGTAGCATCATCTTACATTTCTACTTTGACAAAATTGATTCAGGGCAACATTAGTAGCCAATCAGTTATGTGCCCCTAAAAGGGTTTTTCGTCTCATATTTTTAGCATATAACGTATCACACACAAGTTCTGTTTTTGTCCCAAATAGCATGTGTGCAAATGTCATTAACAATTCAGTAAATAAGAAGTTAATATTGTGTTATATTTTAGCACAATAGCGTCTGTTTTTGCTCAGTTTTGCAGACTCAAATACTGCCTATTAAAGCCACAGCAGAACTGTTGTTCGTCTCTGAGCAGCTCACAAGCGAGCGGTGATTCATTCCTGAATGAATCTGCAAATTCGGTTGAACCAATGAATTCCTTTCTTGATGAATCAGCCGTTTGAACGAATCGAGTGGATGAATGAATGACTCAATTACTTATTCATTAAGACATTTACTGCCACCTACTGTAAGTTTTAGTTTCTTATTTGTATCATTTCATTAAAAAATAATTTAATATTTACATATTAATGAAAAATCTATATAAAAAAATCTGATAAAAAAGATACTTCATCCAAAAAAATATATATATATTTCTAATGCTATTTTTTGTAATATCTATTTCATGCTTTTCTCATGTAACACAATAATGGCTTTAAATTATCTTTTGTGGGTAAGTTTTCAGCCAAATTTGATGTGTGATTAATTAGATGAATCACCACACTGTAATTAATTAGATTAAAAAATGTTAATCGATTGACAGCCCTAATTTAAAAACATATATTTTAAAAAGTAACATCCTTGCTAACTTATAAAAATATGTAGTCAGAAGTGCTATTAATTGAAAATTCACACATACTGTCCAAAAATTTGGGGTCAGTCAGATTTTCTGTTCTCTTCTAGTCTCTTACGGTCATAAAGGCTGCATTTATTGAATCAGAAATACTGTAAAACAATAATATGGAGAAATTTCATTACAGTTTAAAATAACTGTTATAATCTGGTCAATTTATAAAGCAAATAAAGTATATTCCCTGACTCCCCAAACAGATCTGCAACATTTCTGGCTGCATACCATAGTTAATGTTACTGTAGTAAAGCCATGATCAATTTTCATAATATGTATGCTTTTAGAAACATAATCAGCTCTTGTCATCATCCCACTGGATTTTAAACAGGCTTTCCAGAGCACTTAGAGGAAGTGTCAAGTATCATGATAACAAATCACAGATCCATGATGACATACTTGATACATTTTGTCTTTGCAGTGGGACACTGTCACCCCAGCATCACTCAGGCTGCTGCTGCTCAGATGGATCTTCTTTATTCAAACACTAGATTCCTCCATGATAATATAGTTCTGTATGCAAATCGGCTGGCAGCCACTCTGCCAAAAAAACTTTGTGTCTTTTATTTTGTCAACTCAGGGTAAGTAACTCTGATTATACAGTTTAAAATAAATATTCATCAGTAATCTTATTTGGATGTGTGTCGTCGTCTTCCAAAGATCAGAGGCTAATGATCTTGCCTTGAGACTGGCCCGTCAGTATACCCGACATCAGGATGTCATTGTTCTAGATTAGTAAGGTTTAACTAACTTTTTAAATGTGAAATTGTGAACAATTATGATTTCAATATTAGCAGATAATGAAAAATAGCTACAGCAGACTTTTTGTGTCATCTTTTTACTTGCCTTTCCAGTGCATATCATGGACATCTCACCTCACTCATCGACATCAGCCCGTACAAGTTCCGGAAACTGGAGGGCCAAAAAGAGTGGGTGCATGTGGTGGGTACACGACAACTTTTACCATTTTTTTAGAAACAACTTTTAAACCATTAATTAAGGCTCTTTGCTACATATCTTTCTTGCTTGCTTAAATTCAGGCACCTCTCCCTGATACTTACCACGGTATCTACCGAGAAGATCATCTTGACCCAGGACAGGCTTATGCAGACACTGTGAAAAGTCTTATTGAAGAGGCACATAAGAAAGGCCGTAAGGTATGGTAGGAAAAACCAAAGTCGTTAAATGTTGTTGTTTTTTCCCCCCAAAAATATATTGATTATCCTTCTTAAAGGGATAGTTCACCCAAAAATGAAAATCAAACAGTTGGTGGTTGCATAGTATTTTTTTTCCTACTATGGAAGTCAATGGCAACCACCAACTGTTTGATTACCAGCAATGTTCAAAATATCTTCTTTTGTGTTCAACATAAGAAAGCAACTCATACAGGTTTGGAACGACATGAGGGTGAGTAAATGATGACAGAATTAAAATTTTTGGGTGAACTATCCCTTTAAAGGGATCGTTCACCCAAAAAATACTCATTCTCAAGTCATTCCAATCTGAATTATTTTCTTTCTTGTGTGAGACATAAAAGTCTCCATGTTTTTGTCCATGCAGTAAAAGTCAGTGGTGACCAGTGTTGTTTTGGACCCCATTGACATTCATTGCATTGACACAGTCATATAAGTTGAGTAAATAATGACAGAATGTACATTTTTGGGTGAATTATCCCTTTTTGTCCATAGATTTCATCTTTTTTTGCTGAGTCTTTACCCAGTGTTGGTGGCCAGATCATTTTCCCAACTGGTTATTGTAAAAGAGTAGCAGAGTAAGTCTCCTTGTCATTTTTGTTGAGTGTCTTTACTCTTTATTCAGGATAGAGGAAGAAGAGACACGCAACATTGTATTTTTACCCTCAGATCCGTTCATGAAGCAGGAGGAGTTTATGTGGCAGATGAGATTCAGACAGGCTTTGGTCGTGTTGGGAGTCATTTCTGGGCTTTTCAGCTTCAAGGTGAAGACTTCTGCCCTGACATTGTGACAATGGGCAAACCAATGGGCAATGGTCATCCTATTGCATGTGTGGCCACTACAGAGGAAATAGCTGATGCTTTTACAGCCAATGGTGTGGAGTACTTCAACACAGTGAGAACCATTATGCTTCTGTGATAGTATATGTAGCTTTTACATCCTTTGAAGAGTTTAAGTAACTTTTTTGTCCCATGCAGTTTGGTGGTAACCCAGTATCCTGTGCCATTGGTCTGGCACTGTTGGATGTTATAGAGAAGGAAGACCTCAGAGGCAACGCTGTTCTTGTTGGAGGTCATCTTAAACAGCTGCTCCTTCAACTTCAGACTAAACATCCACTCGTCGGAGATGTGCGGTAAGTACAGAAAATCAACCTTTATTGAGACCTTGTAAAATGCTACTGTAACATCATCATGCTGTAATCTCAAAGAAGAACATTAACAGATGTGTCTTATTTGCAGTGGTGTTGGACTGTTTATAGGTATGGAGATAGTTAAAGACAGAGTGTCCCGAAAACCAGCAACAGAAGAAGCAGCACACCTTGTTCGAAGGTACTGACTATTTTGTTTTCTTTCTCAGCTAGCTACAATTACCTGACAACCGTCTACCCTTTCTGATTTGATCAGGCTGAAAGAGGAGCGTATAGTTATAAGCACTGATGGACCATGGGACAGTGTCATCAAATTCAAACCTCCAATGTGCTTCAGTATTGAGGATGCTGAGAGAGTCTCTACATGCATTGACCAAATTCTCGGAGGTTAGTTGTAATTTATCAGTTAATTCAGCATATGATAACTGATTATCTGAGTCTGCAAATTTGCAATAATTTTGTTTAAAATGCTAATTATTAAGTGAGAGATTAACAGTTTGTCTTTGGACTCACAGAACTGGAGGATACCCACCAAAAAAAGGGAACTGCGGATGAAGTTGAGGTTTAAAAAAAAACATGAGAATAATTTTTTACTGTAGTGCATAGAGCAAACTTTATACATTTCATAACTGACTGAAATGAATCTCCATGTGATTTGCATTCTTGAATATAAATCTGTTTATATTCAGAATATGGTTAAAAATACTTAGAACAGAAAGGTGAATTCACTCATGCTACACAGAATATTTTTGAAATAAAACTTAGATAAACATATATACAATATAAATCACTTTTTGTAAACCTGATTGTACACAAATACTTCAGCTTCCAACATTTTTACATTACATTTGTACTCAAAAGTGTTGTGGTTGCATTAAATAATGACACTGATTCAATAATATATGTGGTTATTGACGAGATGATTTGCTTTTTTCTGAAAAACATGTTTACCCTTTGTCAATATTTTTGCAAGACAAAAGACCATTTAAAATAGTGTTTTACATAGTGTAAATTAGCCACATAGACAGTATTTGTGATGTCTGCCAGAGAGAAGGGAAAGGCAGTTTACTGGTATGTAGTTTTATATTATTAAAAAAAAATTATTCATTATAATTTTACAGGAAGTGTTAAATTAATAAGTTAACAAAATAGTTTTACCTGACTATATTAATTCATACAAAATCATCTTGTGAAGTATCTGGAACCTGTAAAACAATATTAAAATTTTTAAAATAATCCTGAAATTACAAAATGCCTGCATGTGTGTGAGCAGGTCTCACTGTGTTACTGTGAAGATTGAGTCCTGAACTTACGGTCTGTCTGGCGTGCCTCAGTTTCTCATATCCAAGTCCCTCCACGACTAGCAGCCTGAGAGGAGTTCCTCCCTCTTTTATCAGCCTCACCACATCATCAAAATACTCTTGCTCCACATTCTGTCCATTCACTTCTACAACCACATCCCCCTCACACAGCCCAGCTCTCTCTCCTTCACTCCCCATCATCACCTATAGACAAGGAGAATTACAGTGGGTACGGAAAGTATTCAGACCCCCTTAAATTTTTCACTCTTTGTTATATTGCAGCCATTTGCTAAAATCATTTAAGTTCATTTTTTTTCCTCATTAATGTACACAGAGCACCCCATATTGACAGAAAAACACAGAATTGTTGACATTTTTGCAGATTTATTAAAAAAGAAAAACTGAAATATCACATGGTCCTAAGTATTCAGACCCTTTGCTGTGACACTCATATATTTAACTCAGGTGCTGTCCATTTCTTCTGATCATCCTTGAGATGGTTCTACACCTTCATTTGAGTCCAGCTGTGTTTGATTATACTGATTGGACTTGATTAGGAAAGCCACACACCTGTCTATGTAAGACCTTACAGCTTACAGTGCATGTCAGTGCAAATGAGAATCATGAGGTCAAAGGTACTGCCTGAAGAGCTCAGAGACAGAAATGTGGCAAGGCACAGATCTGGCGAAGGTTACAAAAAAATTTCTGCTGCACTTACGGTTCCTAAGAGCACAGTGGCCTCCATAATCCTTTAAATGGAAGACGTTTGGGACGACCAGAGTCCTTCCTAGAGCTGGCCGTCCGGCCAGACTGAGCGATCGGGGGAGAAGAGCCTTGGTGAGAGAGGAAAAGAAGAACCCAAAGATCACTGTGGCAGAGCTCCAGAGATGCAGTCGGTAGATGGGAGAAAGTTGTAGAAAGTCAACTATCACTGCAGCCCTCCACCAGTTGGGCTTTATGGCAGAGTGGCCCGACGGAACCTCTCCTCAGTGCAAGGCTAAAAAAACACCTGAAGGACTCCAAGATGGTGAGAAATAAGATTCTCTGGTTTGATGAGACCAAGATAGAACTTTTTTTGGCCTTAATTCTAAGCGTTATGTGTGGAGAAAACCAGGCACTGCGCATCACCTGTCCAATACAGTCCCAACGGTGAAGCAGGGTGGTGGCAGCATCATGCTGTGGGGGTGTTTTTTCAGCTGCAGGGACAGGACGACTGTTGCAATCGAGGGAAAGATGAATGCGGGCAAGTACAGGGATATCCTGGATGAAACCCTTCTCCAGAGTGCTCAGGACCTCAGACTGTGCTGAAGGTTTACCTTCCAACAAGACAGTGACCCCAAGCACACAGCTAAAATAACGAAGGAGTGTCTTCACAACATCTCTGTGACTGTTCTTGAATGGCCCATCCAGAGCCCTGACTTAAACTCAATTGTGCATCTCTGGAGAGACCTAAAAATTGTTGTCCACCAACGTTTACCATCCAACCGACAGAACTGGAGAGGAGCTGCAAGGAGGAATGGCAGAGGATCCCCAAAAAAAATCCAGGTGTGAAAAACTTGTTGCATTTTCCCAAAAAGACTCATGGCTGTATTAGTTCAAAAGGGTGCTTCTACTAAATACTGATCAAAGGGTCTGAATACTTAGGACTATGTGATATTTCAGTTTTTATTTTTTTAATAAATCTGCAAAAATGTAAAAAATTCTGTGTTTTTCTGTAAATATGGGTGCTGTGTGTACATTAATGAGGAAAAAAATAAACTTAAATGATTTTAGCAAATGGCTGCAATATAACAAAAGTGAAAAATTTAAGGGGATCTGTGAATACTTTCCGTACCCCCTGTACATATCCGTTCTTTTCACAGACTTGGAAAAGCATTTTTAAAGCTATAGTCAGTTATTTTTCCATGTTAATGCTAAAATTCAATGTCTCTTTAAAATGCAAAGATAAATCTTAATATTCCTATTTTAATCATATACTTCTATTTAAAAAAGTAAGTAAGCCAAGTTACCCTTAAAATGTAAACACTGGTGCTATCAAAATATTATTCAGTTTGTTTGAGCATACCAACCCAGCATCACTTAACCAATGGTATGAGTTTGGGGGCAGGACTGTTATTTACTTGACCAATGGCAGATGACAGATGGGATCAAGGAGACATGTGTGAAAACAGTCATTTTTGCTATAGCTATTTTTTTAGGCCAAAACCCAGAAACGTGTTCTGGGTTTTCTTTACAAAGCACTTCCACTTTTTAAAATGGGTTTTTTGTTTAAATGGTTACATGCCTGAAATACGATCCATGTTGAACGATCTTAAATAGGGACTGCAAGTGTGTCAGAGACATTAAACGTCATCATGCCAAACAGGAGAAGTCATCTACATACTAGTCAGCTTTTACAGCCTTGTTGTTTTTATAATCACCCTCTTGCAAACCATTTTCACACAAACGTTCAGGGAAAATCAAGATTATCATGATGAACGTGTAAGAATCATAAACTTTTGTTGGCCACAGAGCTTATTTTCTGCAATAATCCAAAAGTCAATGGAAAAATTCTGTTGGCTTTTTTGTTGAGGGAACCAGGATGATGCTAACATCTAGGTTGACCTTGAAAAATACATCATCACTGCAGCACTCGTTTCCATTTGATGAAATTTACATTTAAGGATCTTTATTATATACATGCTTGCAGTACCTGACCGATATACGTCCCAGGCTTATTCTGAACACAGCCTAGTTTGAAGCCAAACCCAGCACCCTCCTTGTGAAGCACACAAAGTCGAGGATGCTGTCCCTCTTGATGTGGCATAGGAGGTATAAGGAACCGTTCCCTTTTTGGAATATTGTCTTCATAGAACAGCAATGGAGAAATACCCAGCTGAAGTGGATCAAAAAACAGACACTCTCTCAGTGATAAATCCAAGCACATACCGCAAGAATAATGATTCCCTATGTTATCTAGGTCACAGCAACCCCACCCATTCCCTGGGGTTCATGTCTATTCCACACAGTTGATTCATTTCATTTTAAAAACACCTGTTTGGTGAGTACTATACGAATTAGGAGCTTGAGCTTAGGCCCTTGGTTAGCCCTCAGGGTCAAATGTCTTCAGTCAGAGGGAAGATATGTTGATTTAGCAGCTGTTTGCAAGCTGAATGTCATCGCTCCTGTTTTCTGTATGAACGTGAATTTTCATGTGAAAGCATGTGCATAAGCACCTGTGTGAAATAGTCTCTGCCAGGGATGGAGATGGTGGTTAGGGTGACCTGCTGGCCGCTTTGCCGTATTTTGCTGACGATGCCCTTATGCTCTGCATCCTCCACCTGCTCCCCATTTACCGCTAGCACAAGCTCTCCATCCTCCATTCCTGCAGCCTCAGCTGGGCTGCAGGGGTCGATCTCTCGTAATACATGAGCTATCGAGTGAACATATCACAAAGTGATGGAAATATGCTGAAATAAAGTCTTCTGTGTTTTCTGACTAGTTGTACATTTAAAGCAGGGGTTTACAAAAATGTTTGATGCCATGGAGCCCAAATAAAATCCCTCTCCCAAATAGAGGTAGCTATATATTTTATATTTTATTTTACTTTTTAATTTATATTTCAAAAAAAGCTATTTATCCGATGAAAACTATATATATACAGTAGTAAATAAATGGGTAAAATATTTCTGGAAATATATTCTACATACCATTGGAGTCATGCTGATTCTGTATAACCTTAAGAAAACTTGGAACTACAGCTCTCAATTAAATCAAAGAATGGTAATCACATGATTACCAACCAGTCTTTGGAATGAAACTGGAATAATTATTTCATTCTTATTTTATGTAAATATCTATTAATTAGTAATTCAATTATTTAATATTAGATGTTTCATTAACAGAAATAGTTTTATTATACATTTTATATTTAATAATATATTAACTACTTATTCGACCATTTGCATTGTTTTACATTTATTGTAAACAGTTTATATATTTAAAAATTATGTTTATATTTTTAGTTTGATTAATACATTATTTATATTTAAACAGTTTCCTCCTCCTGCAGAGAAACCCCTGCACTAAGACGGTATTATTTTAGTATTATTTATCTACTATTATAGTTTTTATATTCATTTTATAATATTTTGAAATGGCTTTTTATTTTTATATTCCAGCTTTCATTTTATGCTATTTATTTTGGTGCTATGGTGTTTTTTTTTGCCATTTTTAGTAGGTTTATATTAATAGTACTATGAAGTTTAATTATTTTTATTTCGGTTTCAGTTTTCAGTTCAGGTTTATTTCTATTTATTTCCAGTTAAGTTAATGTTTCAATTAAAACTAATTTCGTTGTCCAAGACATACAGACTCATCTAATACAGACTTTTTTCAGCATAATATTTAAAATATTATATTTTAGCTTTATTTTCAAGTACAATTGTTTTTTTTAATAGCTTTTATTTTAGTTAATAACACTGGTAAAGAATCAGCGATTTCTCACCAGTGCGTCCAGATTGTAATTTCCTTTGCCTTAAGAGGAACCCATATCCTTGTGGCCCTCGAGTCAGGTGCAGTGTTTTTGGTCTGTAGGGTAGATTATGAGTTTTGGCGAAAGCAGGAATTACGGGTAATCCCATACGGTTATAACAATCTTCACTCCTGCTGTCAATTACCAAGACAGTCACATGGTCTTCACATTTCTTCACCTGATGGAACAAAGTGAAATCTAGATGTGTCCCGAAAACAGAAAGATTACAACGCAAGTAAGGCATTAGATACTATACAAGTGCACTTACCATTTTTGACAGTGCTGCATAACTGAGTCCTGAAATCATAGCTCCATTGATCCAGATCAGCCTGTCTCCATTCTGGACTCCTGCTCTCTCAGCTGGACCATCAGTCACTAAGCTGAGACGATAACGACCTCGCTCACCTACTCTCACATATTGAATCAAATGAACCAGAACTGTCCACAATGATCCATCTATACATACACTATGACACCATCATAAAACCTATGGATACGAAACCAAATGTGGACAGTTGCTGATACAGACAGTAGAATGTGGTGTTGCCAAAGACATTTTATTTGAAACATTCAGGTATCTAAAATGCTCTTTGTGCTTATTATGTGTTGTTGGATATAGATATGTGCTGTCTTCTGTGAAAAATCTTGATAAACTACAACTTGTTATGTGAATAATAGTTAAACTGGTCATTTTAAATTCATAAATCTAAAAATGTCATAATTCTAAGCTTCAAACAGTATGTTTGATGCAGTAGCAAAAGGAGCAGTACCTTCAATAGGAATGATGCTGAGGCCAAAGCCACTGCCGGGTTCTTTAGTGATGTAACATAACCGTGGGCGAGAATAACCCTCTATGGGACGGTAAGCGCTGGTGAGCGACATGAGGTCTCTTCCCTCCGAAACCGCAAACTCATAATCCTGAGCAGTCAGCACTAACAGATATAGCTTCAGTCCAGACACCTGCACCTTCAGCACCACCTGAAAACAAGACACAGGTTAGACACCTACAAGACTAAATATAATACACAGTAAGGTGTACTGGTGACACTTCACATCAGCCTCACTAGTAACATTAGAATGCTTCACTAACAATACAATACATTTGAGTTACAATATTTTTCATCTTTGTCTAACATTATTTTATAAAAGCAACTGTTCCTTGTTAGGTAATGTTTACTCACTTCCAATAAATAATGTTAGCAGGTACAACTTGATTTTAATAATGTGTTAGTAATTGTTGAAATTAACATTAACAAAGATTAAGAAATGCTTTAGAAGTACTTTTATTCTTCGTTCATGTTAACAAATGTGAACAAATGGAACCTAATTCGAAAGTTTATTCAGTAAAATCTAATTATGTACTTCTAATTATGTTATATAAAATGTGCACATTGGGAGTCTATAGTACTTTTAAGAAAGTATTGATATTTTTTACACCACGCTCTGGGATACTTGATTCTCATTGGTCAATCGCATCACAGCGTTTGTGTTTGACAAAAGAAAGGTCACACATGTCCACATGTGTCTACAACATGACTGTTAAGTATGACAGAATTTTGGGTGAACTCTTCCTTTAAGAGCATGTTGCATCTACTTGGGCAATATCATGTATTCCAGTGTCCATGTGTTTCATTTCAGAGTACAAAGTTCTCATGTTTGCATAGGAAGTGCTCTTACAGTCGAGTGCTCTTTGTCATCCACAAAGTCTTCATTGACCTCCAAAATACGGTCCCCCTTCCTCAGCCCACCCCGCTCTGTGCTGCTCCAAGACTCCACCTGGCGCACCACATGTCCCCTGCAGCCAACGTCCTTACTCAGGTAGAAGCCGAAGCCCTGACCCTCTTCCCGCTTCAGAACACACAGCCGCGGATGCACATCGGGCTCTGGAGACAATTCATTCAGTATTCATATGAAATCATTTTTTCTTTCAATCATCAATGATTTATAAGTCACTGATTGGATAAAAATGATTGAGGAAGTAACCTTTGTCATCAGAGATCACTAAAGCGGGGTTGTCAATCCCTTCTTTTGGGTTGAAGGTGAACTTCCTGTGAAAAACATTTGCACTTTGCTGTACATATTTTTTATGTAAACAAGCCAAACAATAAGATGATTTAGTGACTACGAAGTAAACCAGATTTCTTATGCAGAATCGTTGTCAGCGTGCACATGTAGGATAATCAGAGGTCAAAAGGTCACATTTAAAGAGCATTCTGAAGACTTACTTTGGTAACTCTGGGGCATCTGCTGGTTCTGTGATAGTAAAAAATTTAAATATATTACAATGGTGATGTATACCTACTCAAAAATATCCCTCAGGAAAATATTTGATGCGTTAACTTTCATAGACGTGTAAGAGTCTTCGATACAGTTTAATATTAACCATTGTGAAGTGGCGTGTGACTGGCAACCAGCAACTGCTATTTTTTTTTTTCAAACTGCAGAGGAAAAACTGTTTTCATGAAATACTTAAAAGGCAGACACTGAGCCTTTCTGCTTAAATGTGTGTAAGCATGCCACATTATTTCCATTTCCATGGATCTAAAACCACCAAACATACCGTTCCTTGGCAGAGCTTTGTTTTCAGTATTTGCCTGTGAGATGCACTGCAAGGCAAAATCTACACAGGCTGCTTTACGTTAAATTAAACATCAGGAGTTTGGCTTTACAGAAATATGATTAGAAATCACGCAGTTGACCTGTACAAAATGCTGACAAGACTTGAGATCAGAGTTCAAAAGGAAAATCATCAGCTGGTTGGATCCAGTGTTTAATTTTGTCTATACTTTGTAAGTTTAAAAAAAAATACATTTGTACAAATGAGCAATGAAGAAAATCCCCTTTTTTACATAATTTTATATAAATAAATAAAAATCTTTGACTACTGAAAATGATGAAACAGTCTGCACAATCGTTGCAATGGAAAACAATGTATATATCAATTACCTGTGGTGAATCTCATGATCCTGCTTACCACTGCTGGCTGAGCCCTGGGCTTTGAGGGTGCAAGGTACACATTTAAATGAAGCATTAAAATGTTTTACTCAGTATAGCTCCTCCTTGTTCCTCCACAATAACACACAGGAGATTAATATTTAATCTCAGGTTTATGAGACAACACCTCAGCCATCATCAGATCCGAAGGGGGTATTACATAACCAGCTGTAATTAAGACAACTGACAACAAACTGCACTAAAATAAGACTGTTCGAGCCGTACCATCATCTTATTTAGCAAAAGCCAAAGCAATAGGGTATGACAAGGAGCCACCTTTCATCTGCACTTTTTTATTTTGTTGTTACTGCACACCAAATTTCAGTCTCAATTTGCTAAACATTTTTTCAACCACAGATTAAGGCAAAATAAATGTTAATAATGCGGAAGCTCCTAAAGCCTTGTCTTGGTTACCTTACTTTGTTAACCATGTCTAGAGCACCATTTGACACTCAAATGTTGTTTAAAAAGATTAAACAATCAAAAAGGAGTGACACATTGTTTTATGATAACAAAGAACCCTGAATTCTCCCTGAATACATATGCATAGGAAATAGCTTCTAATTTGTAAAAAATTTGTCATCATGCAACAAGGAGCAGTTTTCAAGTAGTAATCCGAAGTATTACGGAGTAGCAGATATTGATCTTTCCCAGGCTCAAACAATCAAATAAAACTAATTTGTCACAGTGTTTTCACAAAATGTCTAAATGCTAAAGTAGATGGATATGTTAGTAGACGGACAACCTTTTAAAATCTAACTGGGAAATATTAAGGCTGACTAGATTGAAATATGGCAACAAATATCCCTCTCAGAAATCAAACACCCATCCCTTTAACTTCTATGATAGTTACATCATTTTGTACCGGTCCCTGTTCCCGTATTACTGCTCTTCTCCAGTAAGCTCAGCATTTGCCTCACAACGCTCTCCACTCGTCGGAAGTGCATCTTTTTCCAGAAACTCTGGTGCTGTTTGCGACCCCATTCCAGGTCTTTCAGGAAGACCAGCAGTTGCTCGCGTACACGGTCTCTGTCCCAGGAAAGAGAATTTTTTCCAATAACGCTCAGAATGGGATGCCAGTCCTCTGAGATGTCTGAACCCTCCGTTACAGAGGCCAGGACCTTCACCCGCCGGCCCTGCTTGACCCGAGGACCTCCACGCACATACAGCGACTGTTTGCCCACATCGGTAAGCTGGTTCAGGTACAGACTGTGAGGAAGTATAAGTATAAAACATCTATTAACATCAAAATTAACATGGAATCAGATAGATTTATAAGAAAGATACATATTATTGGACTATGAAAATTTATTTTTGTACTCACTGTACTGTGTGGATGCTGGGATGTTCACGACAGGCATCGACCATCGTGAGAGCTGCACTGTCTCCGATGTTGTTGTAGGCCACATTCAGCTCCTGTAACATATCATGCTGGCCCAGTCTCTCAGCCAGCATTTGTGCCGATTGGTCCCCTAGGCCAGTATGCATCAGACACAGCCGTTGCAGAGAGTGGTTACCAGACAGAGCTTCCAGTAGATGGCTGATGCCCGTGTCCGTCAAGTAGTTGTCACACAACCTGTGATAAGAGTAACACGAAATTCACACAAAATGCACAGGAGATTTTTTCAGAAGATCATCACAGTGGTCTTTGAGACAAGGGATGAAACTGAAAAAGTACTGTATGTATAATTTCATTTTATCTGTTAAATAACGTCAACGTTTAGCAGCAAAGTCTTCCTTTTTTCTCACAATGTTTTTTTCTTACCCATTAGTTTATGGTCAACACAGTCAAATACAAATCATGTGCCAAAAATGATTTATCAGAATCAGAATGAGCTTTATTACCAGGTATGTTACACATACGAGGAATTTGTTTTGGTGATAGCTTCCACAGCACAAACAGAATGACAGTGACAAGACACAGATAATAGAAAGGATAAAAATTGAATATGTAAATAGGAAATAACAATATACAAAAAAAAAATACAATATACAAAACAGAGAATAAATGGTATATGTTTGTACAGGTGTATTATGTACAAATGCAAGGAAATGTAAAAAATAGGTATGTGTGTTAAATAAATAAATAAATACATTTTACTAATATTATTATTCCTAGGTTTTTACTGTATTAAAAAATCCTTTCTTGTTAAAGATGCATATATATATATATATAATATATATATCCACATATCCCTACACACCACACACAACACAACACACACACAGACACATACATTATTCTTACCAAAAGCTGAAATGAATGAAGAATGTAAAAGAGATGAAGGAAATACATATAATTAGAAAGGGCTAGCCACTAAATGAAATAAGTTTAATTTGAAGCACTAAAATAAACTAGAAACAAATAAAAACTAACTGCGAACTAAAATGCTTAAACACATAAATAGTATATCTACACTATTTTAAAAATAAAAAAAAAGTAATAAAAATGACAAAAAAACAACTAAATTACTAAAACTTTACAATTAAAATTAAAACTGAAAATATAAAAATAAAAGTTAATTTAAAATATTAATAAAAACTACAATGGTATTTAAATAATACTAAAATAACACTAATAAATATATACATTCTGGGACATGTTTTGTCGAGCACTTGTTATTGTTTTTGTCAGTTAAAATGTAACCTACCTCCTCAACCATGAATATATCACAGTAATAATGTGCTATTGAAAGTAGGCTTACTGTAATGACTTAATAGTACAGTTGGGCTCAAACAGGAGATCTCGCAGTAGAATGCAGGACTCAGGACCCAGGCTGTTAAACTGGAGACTGTAAACACACAGTGAGCAAAAACACACACGTGTACCATTAGTTTGTCGATTTCCCAGGCACAAAATCAATAACTAATGAGGTAATTGTGCTTAGAAGTATTTATTACTGACTGCATTCAGCAAGCAAAGCAACTTGAAGGCAACAGTTGAATCCATAATGAAAAGTTGCATGTTAAAGGTCCATTAAGACCACAATATCAAGACAAACAAACCAGCCCTCAGTTAGTTACTTTCACTCAATAAGTTGCAGCACATTACAAACTTCTGTGTTATTCATAAAACGTGATTATCAAATCAGAATTATAACTTCATTATATTATACATTACTAAAAGTAATTATCACTGCTAGCACTTTTACTGTGCATAACCTACAATACAGTAAAATAGTAATATGGTGAAATATTATTTCAATTTAAAATAGCTGTCTATTTGAATATTTTTTCTGCAACCTTTACTACTCCAGTCTTTAGTATCACATTATCCTTCAGAACTCATGCTCATTTGCTGCTCAAGAAACTTCTATTTCTTGATATTATCATGTTGAAAACAACTGCGCTGCTTATATTTTTTTGGAAACTGTGAGACATTTTTTTCAGAATTCTTCATGTATATAACCTTTTAATCTTTTGGAACATTAGAAATGTCTTTACTGTAATTTTTTATCAATTTAATGCACCCTTGCTGATAAAGAATTTCTTAAAAAAACTGACAAAACCACAGAATAGTGTGTTTTTTCTTTTCTTTTTTTGTTTAAATTGATCAAAAGTGACAGTAAAGTAGGGCTGCACGATTATGAAAAAAAATCATAATTGTCGATTATTTCCTTTGAAATTGTAATTGCAATATTAATTACGACTATCACGATTTACATTGAATGATGTTTATACCATTTGTTTGATGCAACTGCATGCCGTATTTTAATATGAAAATAAACGAGCTGAAAACACTAACTGAAAAACCTTTAGTGCTTTTCTATAGTATTAAGCCTCAATGGGGTTTCCCCCCCCCCCCCCAAAACCTATTTACAGGCGGATCTGGTTTTCTTTCTTCTTTAAATTATAAAAAAGTTCAAATATGAAGGGTATTATAATGTTATACTAAAACTAAAATTAAAATAATGGAAAAACCCTTAAGATAACATAGAAAGAAAAAAAGCATCTTAAGCGCGCAGAATAATCGCAATTAGAAATTCGATTAATTGTGCAGCGCTAAACATTCCTTGTTTTCAAAAGCAAAACTGGAAGAAAGAAAATGGTTTGCTGGTCTTAGCTGGTATCTAAGACTGGTCAGGCTAGTCTGTTGCCTGCACAGAGCTACATGATTCAAGCATGCAAAACACCGATTAGTTTTCTCTATGGTAAGAGCATGTCTCACTTGAGGTTGCTAGTGTGATGGAAGGCTGGCCAAAGCATCTGCAGTAACTCTGGAGTGATGTGGCAGGAGGAGAGGTTGAGCTCGTTCAGGTGGAAGCTTGAGCTCGTGCAGCTCAGAACCGTGCTCAGCACGAAGCACTTGTGTGGCGTCATGCGCACAGTCGACAAGTTGATGGTCTTGATGGACTGCAGGACTTCAGCTGTGAGTCGAGGGTTCTGGAACTCATACAGCAGGACCAGAAGGTCCATGAGCTCCTCAGGAGGCTGCTTCTTCTGGCTCTCCTTGATCAGGTGTTTCCTCAGCGCACGGGTGATCTGAGAAACCGTGTGACTCTTGATGCTGCATCCGAGCTGGTCTAACAGCCTCCGGTTCCCGTAATGAAGAAGTCCACCCATGAAGATAGGGTAGAGCTCAAACGCTCTTGTGTAGGTTTCCTCCTGTGGCTGTGGACCATGCACTCCCAGCAGACTTTGTTCCACCTGGTCCAAAACATCTTCATTGAAGCTGTCCTCCGAACGAAACATTTCCGCCGCCATGGTGCTTGCAATACGCCCTTTGCTGTGGCTGCTGACTCGCTCAAAGAGTTTCGGGAACAACTTAAGCAAGTTGAAAACGGCAAAGATTCGGAAAGGTATGACTTTAGAGAGGATGCTCAGGAGGCTTGTGATGTCTTCACTGGCTTGTCCCAAAGCCTCCGAAACCTCCTTCGTCAACTTCTCCAGGACGCTTTTGTTCTCGCCAAGAACAACATAAAGAGCGGCTAAATATTCCTGCATGGCGGGAACAGCAAACACGTAGCGCCTACCACCAGATTCGGGATCTGTAACATGATCATTGCGAGGAACCAGAAAGAAGTCAAGCACATCTGTGCGAAACACAGCCAGTTGCTGGAGCTCTTCGTCCGTTTTAGTCTTGCCGCCAACCCACTGCTCCAGTTCTTCAGCGGAGAACGACGTCCGCTTGTTGGTGATGCCATCAAAAGCTAGTTTACCAACAGTACGGACCACATAGAGCATTAATGAGTTCTGTTGCTCTTGTGATGAGACGTTTCCATCCACAGTTATCACTTCTCCTCCAAAGTTGAGCCTCATGAAGCTGGTGTAGATGCCAGTGAGGGTTCGAATTGGTGACTTTGTATCAGTAAAATGCAATAAATGAAGAGTGGCACATGTGAGCCAGCAGTAAGATGGTAAGAAGCAGGCAGTTGCTAACTGACTCTCCCGCTGTAGATTTAGGTAAAGCATCTCTATGAGCGTCTCAGCCACCTTGCCCGGCTTGCCTTCATTCTGTTGCAAGAGCCTGCTGGTGAAGTAGGCTCTCTGGCGATGAGGATCATTGAAGCCACAGATTTGTACATAACGATTTATGTATTTTTTAGGAACTCTGTCCACAGCAGATAGTCTGGTTGTAACCAAAATGCTGGCCTGTAAGAAAAGCAACAGGTCTTAGCAGCTATTAATTACACATTAAACTTTCATCTAAAGGTGGGGGGTCAATGAAAAGTAATTGTCCACATGTGCTCAGTTCTCAGAAAGGTATTCTTTGAATACATGTTGGTTTCATATGGTTTTGAAAGACTTTTATACCATTTTTAAGTGTAGATGACTCTAAAATGAAAATGTAGTGTAACCCGTATAAAGCATTATTGATATATTTTTATATAATATTATTAATAATAAAATCATTTTACATGTATGCACATCTTAATCATTATTTTCCAAAGAGTTTTAAAATATTTTGAAGATAAAAAAGTATTATGATTAATGAATTCATAAATATGAAAAACCTGTTTGTCATAAAAGTCTCAAATGATCTAATATTATAACAGACTTACTGACCCTGACACATTCTTTATGATATTCTTTTTATGTTTTTTTATTTTGTATGTTGGTAGCACCACATGACTTTGAACTTTCAGACAACGGTGTTTTTTTTTTCTTCAATATCATTAATTTGAACAAAATGACTTCACTGCTTTTCTTTTAAAGATACTACTAATAAAAATATTTATTTTCAAGAATTTAATTCTTTTGATGAGGCCTTTTCTTCATTATGATAAAAAATTCGAAATAATTTAAATTCAGAAATTCTAAAAATGCTGCAAATATACAACTAATATGACTACTACTACTTCTAATAACTATAATGATAAATTATTATTATAATTATTTGTTAAAAACAAAACAAAAAAATCACATTTGAAGAATTTCATTCTTCTAATGGCTTTTTCTTCATTACTATAAAAAATAGTTAAGTTCAATAAAAATGTGCATCACAGATCAGGTGTATTCAAGTTACTGTATTTATGAAGTGCATTTAAATGTATTTTTAAAAAATGAATAGATCTGAACAAAAATGTGTGTCATGTCATTAACCAAGGTATTGCAATTTGCGTCACAAAACCACCACCAATTTAATCTGGAACATGACACCATTCAACATGCCAGGTCACAGAGTAAAAAGCTTCAAAGATCTGAGCCTCATACCTCAGGTAGCAGGTATTTCCTAAGCAGATTAACAACAACAGCTCCTGATGGGAGAGCCTCATTGGGATCGCTACATAACTCTGTGGAACCGATGCGAAAATCCAGCTTCATCTTCTCCATTCCATTAAAGATGAAGAGGACATCCTTAGCCTTGTCATTATCTCCACTAAGATAAGGTGTCTTGCGAAGGTGCATGTATTTCCTGCCCACAAGGTCCCGGAGGGATGTTGGTTTGGATAAATGGGAAAGATCCTCACAGGAGAAGGGCAACACAAGTTTGAACTGGGAGAAAACAGATCCAGCACACCAATCCAGCATCAGTTTACGGACGACAGTACTTTTCCCTGTGCCGACAGCCCCATAGAGCAAAACATTTAGTCCTCGTGCCTTGTTTCCATTACTGTTAACATCAAAGAGCTGCTCAACTGTGAGAGAGGGACGTGTAGATATGCCTGTCTTTTCCTTGAAGGGATTAAGACCTCTGTCCTCATCTGGATGACGCTCTAAGATAAGTGGCTCCACATGCATAGTTTCAGAAGAAAAGTAGCCACCGAATTGCCTCTCCTCTTGAGGAAGGTGACTGAACCATAATGTCAGCTTGTGTTTGTGGATCTCAATGGGATCTGCGGGTTAATTATAATGCAAACATGAAAGACACTGCTATTTTACGAGCTGAATTTTGATGGATTAAAAGGGAACTTAATCTTCTAAATCACTAACATGGAGTAATATGCCATCGAAATGTAAATGATTTATGCATAAACTCACCTGTGACGGGTTCATACGTACAAAAGAACCTAGGGTTGAATCCAGAGATGGAATAGCACATAGATGTTCTCAGTTCTCTCCATGTATTTCTATAAGAGCTTGTTGTCTTGCTGATGAGACAAAACACAAGTAATATCAAAACATATTAACTGAAAACACATGAAACTGAAAACATTATACTTACGTTGGAAATGAGAAGTAATGCCGATTTACGCTACCACAGATGCCAACTGATCGGAGGTTTAAGTTAAAGGCTGAAATAAACAATTGTTATTTCTTCAATTATACAAACCAAAAAAAACACATTTTCAGTATTATTTTTAAAAGACATTATTCAGCAAAGACTAAAAAAAATTAATCAAAGAATCACAGCTTCCATAGAAATATTAAGCTGCCCAACTGTTTTCAACATTGCTAATAATAAGAAGGCACCAAATCAGCATATTAGAATGATTTCTGAAAGATCGTGTGACACTGAAGACTGGATTAATGACTGCTGAAAATTTAGCTTTGCCATCACAGGAATAAATTACATTTTAAAATATATTACAATAGGAAGTTATTTTAAATTGTAATAATATTTTACAATATTACAGTTTGTACTGTATTTTTTATATAATAAATGTAGCCTTGGTGAGCATAAAAGACTTCCTTAAAAAAAAAAAATCCTAATTTGACCAACATTTTGTACACGGTAGACTGACTACATACATTATTATTTTTAGATAAATAAATAAAAATAAACCTAACATTTGATTCATGGATATTTTAAATATTTTAAGAATATCAAACACCTACTTTTCTGAAGAGCCCTGGTGTGAAGTTTGCAGCAGACATCTCTTGGTGACCCTTGGCATCTCCATCTTAACACTTCTGTTCCTGATGGCCTCCCAAATCGCCACATTTCGACTTTAAAATAACCCCTAAAGGATGATATGTTTTGTCATAGAGACTTAAAAGGTTAGACAGGTCTGTAAATTGTGTTGAACAGGTAAACAAATGCTACAATCAACACAGTAACGTAAATGCACCTGACAAAATCAAGCCAAACCTTGTAAGGTCCCTCCTTTGGCTTTGTGTTTCAATGATACATGACACTTAGGCTACACATTTACATGATACATGTTCATTTAACAACACACCCAAAGTGTTCATTTTGGTAATGTCCATTATCTAAAGAAACTGCATGATGCATCACTAAGTGTGACCAATGTGCTATTTAAGAGAGCTTCTAATTCAAATCCAGACAGAAAGAATACAGATGCATCTCAATAAATTAGAATGTCGTGGAAAAGTTCATTTATTTCAGTAATTCAACTCAAATTGTGACACTCATGTATTAAATAAATTCAATGCACATACTGAAGTAGTTTAAGTCTTTGGTTATTTTATTTTAATTGTGATGATTTTGGCTCCCATTTAACCAAAAACCCACCAATTCACTATCTCACAAATTAGAATCCTTTCATAAGACCATAAAAAAAAACAATTTTGTTGAATTGTTGGCCTTCTGGAAAGTATGTTCAGTTACTCAATACTTGGTAGGGGCTCCTTTTGCTTTAATTACTTCCTCAAGTCGGCGGGGCATGGAGGTGATCAGTTTGTGGCAAACTGGCTGAGGTGGTATGGAAGCCCATTGTTCTTTGACAGTGGCCTTCAGCTCATCTGTATTTTTTTGGTCTCTTGTTTCTCATTTTTCCTCTTGACAATACCCCATAGATTCTCTATGGGGTTCAGGTCTGGTGAGTTTGCTGGCCAGTCAAGCACACCAACACCATGGTCATTTAACCAACTTTTGGTGCTTTTGGCAGTGTGGGCAGGTGCCAAATCCTGCTGGAAAATGAAATCAGCATCTTCAAAAAGCTGGTCAGCAGAAGGAAGCATGAAGTGCTCCAATTTCTTGGTAAACGGGTGCAGTGAAAACAGGTTTTCAAAAAACACAATGAACCAACACCAACAAATGACATTGCACCCCAAATCATCACAAACTATGGAAACTTAACACTGGACTTCAAGAAACTTGATATGAGCTTCTCCACCCTTCCTCCAGACTCTAGGACCTTGGTTTTCCAAATGAAATACAGACTTGCTCTTATCTGAAAAAAGGACTTTGGACCACTGGGCAACAGTCCAGTTCTTCTTCTCCTTAGCCCAGGTAAGATGCCGCTGACGTTGTCTGTGGTTCAGGAGTGGCTTAACAAGAGGAATACGACAACTGTAGCCAAATTCCTTGACACGTCTGTGTGTGGTGGCTCTTTGATGCCTTGACCCCAGCCTCAGTCTATTCCTTGTGAAGTTCACTCAAATTTTTTGAATCGATTTTGCTTGACAATCCTAATAAGGCTGCGGTTTTCTCGGTTGGTTGAGCATCTTTTTCTCCACACTTTTTCCTTCCACTCAACTTCTTTCTGTTAACATGCTTGGATACAGCACTCTGTGAACATCCAGCTTCTTTGGCAATGAATGTTTGTGGCTTACCCTCCTTGTGAAGGGTGTCAATGATTGTCTTCTGGACAACTGTCAGATCAGCAGTCTTCCCCATGATTGTGTAGCCTAGTGAACCAAACTGAGAGACCATTTTGAAGGCTCAGGAAACCTTTGCAGGTGTTTTGAGTTGATTAGCTGATTGGCATGTCACCATATTCTAATTTGTTGAGATAGTGAATTGGTGGGTTTTTGTTAAATGTGAGCCAAAATCATCACAATTAAAAGAACCAAAGACTTAAACTACTTCAGTCTGTGTGCACTGAATTTATTTAATACACGAGTTTCACCATTTGAGTTGAATTACTGAAATAAATTACTGAAACTTTTCCAAGACATTCTAATTTATTGAGATGCACCTGTACATATATTTAAAAAACTATTCTTAACATATGCAGGATTAGCTGAAATTCATCAGTCAAGTTAATATTGATGATTAATCAAGAAGGTCAAGTGATTGGTCTTCATCTGCGTTTAATACACAACAGAAAATGTTTTCCCTCTTGTGAATGTGACGATGACTATGAGCAAGACACTATGAAGGTGTGACCTGGCTGTCACCACACCTGTACCTAAACCAACACTGGAAACTCATTTTCATTAAGTAATTTACAACATAATTCATCCAGCGACCAGTTTAGACCAGTGGCTGTCAACTTCTGTTGTAATTTTAAAAAAATAAACTAAAAAATGTGACATCAGTTGAATGTTGTACATCTTTATTTTAAGTGTTTTAAAGCATTTTAATTAAGATTATGTTAATACAACTAAATTAAAATAATATTAAGATTTATTGGGGCCCTTTTTTAAAGTCACAAGCTTAAAGAAAGCTTAGCTGATACCATAAAGTGCTGTTAATACAACTGTAGCCCTTTAAACCCATTTACTACTGTAGGTTTTCTCTTTTAAAATAAAACAACTACTGTATGTTAAGGTATATTGCTTTTCCGCGTACTGTGTTCAATCACCACGCCAACCATTGAGTAGTACAGCTGCCACTCTCTAAAAATAGTACAGTAAATTCAAAACTCATTACAAGCATGTTATTTGTTTTTGTTTTGTTTTTCATCTGACTTGAATAGCTCTTGCTAGCAATTTCCTTGTCTATAAAAAATTCCATATCCATATGCAATTTTTTAACATATACAGGTCAAACAGTTTGTCTATAAATGTGAACGTGCCTGACATGCATACTCAAGCGTAAATGAAAGATTCCATATAGTTCTGTTCTGGAATTCGACGCAAACTCAGCTCTATGGTTTCAGAAGGGTCATGGCGTGCGTTTCATTTCAATATGTATAAACAACCGTTAGGTCACTGAATCAGCAACATAGCGACTACTCTTATTCACATGAGAAACCAGACGTAACAATTAAGATGCTGGTAACTGCTGTAGATCTTTACCTAATCTAGAGGCTCTATATAAGGTGAATTCTTCATTGACTTTCCCAGGACTCTACCAGCGTTCTGACATTCGGATCACAGCCGAGGAAAGCGTCCATTCTGCGGCAGGATGATGAGAGCGTACCGCTCCGTGCTTCCTGCTAGTCAGTCGTAGTACCGCCCACATACACAAATTTCAACTTTGCTCTTCTTTTTTACGACGCGAAAGCCACATGACTAAATAAAAGCTATAAAATAGACATCGTGAAGTCTCATATGCTGCTTTAGCATTGATGTATTTGCACAGTGACTTTGTAAAGTTATCCTACCAGCAGCTTTAAATCTCCAAAGACACGCTTTCTTCTGTGCTGCTTGGGTTTTAAGTCTGAAACTGTCATCAGTTAATATGGTGTATTCAGACAGCAAAATCATTCTGCATTTCACAATTTTATAGGCCCACCGTTCATTTAATTTACACAATTTTACTTAATGCTGGATACAAGCTGTTTTACTTTGGACTGCCCTGATCAAACTGACTCACCTACAGTTTTCAGTATCAAGTCCAACAAGTTCTTTATGTGGAGCTGTATAGGGGTTCCTGGAGGATGATGAATGCTTCAACCACTGTAAGCTCTTTGCAGCTTCAAGGGATTCTGGGTTATTCAAAATAATTCTTAGAAAGGTTCTTTGATGAAGCATACAGGTGGGGCTGCTTTAGTTTCTTTTGCACATGCTATTCTTCAGGTTTAGTTCAGTGAGTCAGAATTAGTCAAATGTAAAAAAATAAAAAAAAATGTCTAAAAGGTACTGCCTGATGGCTTCATTGTTATTTGTTGTAAGGGGAAAAATAAATTATAAAGCATTTTTTTATTGTTCTATGTCCTCATATGAACCACTATGAATACTACACTCAAGAAGATTGCAGTTGCAACTGCACTTCTGATGGATTTCATAATTTTATTTCTAAACACACTAGGTACGTTTGGCAGTAAGACATGTTTTAGCAATACACTACTGATATACATAGTATGAAAGTTTGTTGGTCTAAAAAATTATAACTTTGTTTTAATACATACATTTTAGCACCAGGTAGTTACATAATATCTCTAGGCAAAAATACTAAATAATCCAAAAAGAAAGAAAACTAATCAAATCTACTATACAAAAAGACTGATACAGTGGTTTAATAGAAACACAGGCACTGTGTGAACCTTCACAGTCTTCTGGTTTGAATTAAAACCCTTTTCGAACTTGTGCAATATGTAAACATCCTCATCTCAAGCTAAGCATGTTCATGATGAGCTTTCTGAAACTGGAAATGCACAAATCTTCATTCTAATTTGCTCTGAGTATAAAAAAATACATCAGTGTAAACTTAAAGCCAGAGTTAAACGAGTTTGAAAACTGCCATAATGAATAGATAAAGATCAGTAAATTATTATTTGCATATTTAAATTTGGCATCATATCTTGAATTTGGATATACATTAGTAGCCTTGCATAACACCAAATTTTTCCAACACCTGGTACTGCATCAATGTAACACTGAACAACATGAAAGTAATTATTCAAATTTTTAAAGCCAATTCTATAGACAATGACATTTGGTTAACTTAATCCAAATGAAAAACAAAAACCATAGCACGAAAATGATCATCAAATAAATCTAGCCTTCCTGAGCAGATAATGACACCTTTGAAAATTATAGTGTATACATTATAGGAGCTGCAGACCATTCAAGGCCACGACTTGAATATTATCGGCCTGACTTTATTTTGTACCGAAGAACCAAGTAGGTGGCGAGTCGCAGGATGAAGAAGAAATCCCCAGTATGATGAAGTCCATGTAAAGCTTGGCATCTTCTACATCCAACAACTGCAGCACTTCTTCAGGTCTTTGGAACTTGCAAACCCTCCCTGGACATTCAAGTTCAGTTCGGTTCATCCTATAAATGGACAAAATCACCCCCTCAAACCCATACCTTTCAGAAACACAATCAAACAAGCATGAAAATCTGATATTTGCCTAATAAATGTATATATAAACATATAAATAGCATACCGGACATAGGACACGTAAGAACTCCATTGTAAGTATTCTGGAATGGTGTCAAAGTTCACGAAGAACCCCGAGAATAGTAGGACTGGAATGGTTGTAACCGGAACAACAAAAGTGGCCACCTGTGAAGAAAGTTTTCAAGGCTGTCCTGACTAGATTTTAAATTATTGTTGTAAATGTTTTAGTCGCAGTCTGGAGCCCTTCTAAGCGAGATGATAGCTGTAACATGTACCTGAAGGGATGTGGAGGCAGCACCGACTAGAAGTCCAAGAGACTGGGCTACTAAAGCTGTACAGATCGACAAAGCCAAAAACAGCAAGTAGCGGCTTGCCTCTGGAGGCTGTTCAGTCATCCAGTACATAATACTACAGTACATAACAGGACAAAGGACCTGAGGAAGAGTGGACAAACCCATGACAATATCAAATATAGGAATTATAGAAGTCCTTGTTTTTCTTTGTCTTAGATCCACTATACTAAACATTCGACACTTTTCAAATATGCTCAGCTCATATCATGCATAAAATGGAGTCAGTAAGACTTAGGCAGGCAGGCACCCACCTGGAATGGAATGTCAGCCATTGTCTTAGCCAGATAGTAAGCCTTCAGGCTGTACCAGTAGTTTAGATGTTCCCTCAGAAACACAGCCATCTCTAGGGGAACTGAACAGGACAGAGAATCTATGAATCTAAAAACCACTTTCACTTCCTCTGAATGAATATAGGACATGACTTTAGACCCAAATCTGTGTTACATGTGTTGATAGTAAAACTGACATGACATTCTTACATGCCTCTTCACTAACTTACAGGTAAGAACTGTAGGCATCAGCGCTCCAAACATGAGAAAGAGCTTTGAGAAGAAGAGGAAACCAGTGTTGTTGAAGACTTTGCTGGCATCATTGCCAATGTTGAGGTACAGCAGGCCTATCAGCACTCCAATGGAGATGTGTGACATTAGCCGCAGGTGTGTCAAAACCTAGTGCAAAAAACAAGAACCATTTTAAACTATTCTGCAAAAGTAAAACGCAGTAGCTATATATATATATACTGTATATATACAATATATATATTAGATCAATCAAAATTCAGCAAAAAATTGTTTTTGTCAGTTTCAGTGTTGGTATAGTTTAGTTTTATTTAAAGTTTGACATGACAGGATATTGCGGCACAAATCCCTGAAATGTGTCAAACATACACATACTCCAAGACAATCATTACTTAGTATAAAACAAATAAAAGATAACTGATATACAAGCATAAAGAACTAAAATAACAAAATTTCCAAATATATATATACATATATATATAATTTAATGGATATGAATAACCCAGACTCACAGAAAAGGCATCCTAATCAAGGACCTGTAAGTTATCCATACAACAAATTTAGAGCACGGGGAATAAAGGAGAGTTCATGACGTTTGGTTTTACTCCTGGGTACAACAAATGTCTTGTGCCGCCGAAGAGAATAAGTAGGTGTTGGAGCCATAGGCAGGAAACAATGCAATGGTGATGAACTGTCCTTGAGTATTTTAGTAAGCATACGTATGGTGGCTTCCTCACGCCTCTCACTCAGTGTTGGGAGAGTTGAAGTCGGAATGCCTATTAACCGACAGCATCGCTTTTGGATCCTCTCTAACTCCTCAGAGAGACCTTTAGGTATCCACCCCATACTGGACTAGCATATTCGAGAACTGGCCATATAAAAGTCAAATATACTTGTACCAAAACATCACAAGGAAGACCCGCTTTTTTTGCAGCACAAAGATAGTATATTCTGGGGCGCACCTTCGAAATAATGTACTTAATGTGGACATCCCATGACAAGTCAGAGGATATTTGAACTCCAAGCAATTTAAAGGTGGAAACTCTACTAATTGCATGTTCTGAGATAACAGGAGAGGGAGGGGAGGGAATGTTGTCCTCTCTCCTGGCACTAATTACCATGTCCACAGTCTTAACTCCATTCATTGCCAGTGTAAATTCCTGTCCCCATTCCACTACAGAGTCCAAGGCCTTCTGAGTGAGTCCAGGTAAAGATCCCATTAGAAACTCTGTGATTGTTAGATCATCAGCATATTTCACAGGTATTACCGAAGGAGGCCAATATGAATCGAGGCTATGTATGCATATGACAAAAAGCAGAGGGGATAGAAGTCCCCCTTGAGGAACACCAGCTGAAACTGGAAAGGAGTTAGACACACAGGAGCCCCACTTCACCCTCTGCTCTCTATTACTCAGATAGCTCCTTACAATAAGCCAAAGGGGTCGTCTAACATGCAAGTCAGCTAAGGAATGTAGCAGTCGACAATGTTCAATTGTGTCAAAAGCTCGAGTGAAGTCAACAAAAACAGCATGTATATCCATTTTGGGGGAGCTGTTAAGTGCTTCATGCCAGTGCTGCAGAATTTGAATCAAGGCAGTGTCAGTTGATCTGTTCCTCATAAAGCCGTGTTGTGATGGTTCGATCTTAGCAACTGTATCCTCCAGAATGGCATCTCTGAGGATTCCTTCAAACACCTTTCCAACACAGCTGAGTAGTGAAATCTGGCGATAATCTGCTGGAAAACTAGGCTTTGCTTTTTTAGGAACAGCTTTGACTATAGCCTCCATCCATTGTTTTGGAAAAATTTTATGCTGAATGCATGTATTGAAGATGTCACATAACACTGGTGCCAACTCTTCATGAAAAGTCTTTAGCACCCAAGGAGGAATGCAGTCGGGACCATCAGCCTTGGCTGCATTCACTTTACGGAGTCTAGTCTTAACTTGTCCAATACTCAGAGGAGGTACACTACAATTTGACAGCTTGCAGGTAACTTCTTCCTCAGACAAAGAAATGTGGCTCGTATAAGCACAGAAGCAAAGTGCCTAGCCAGAGTGTCACATTCACGTTGCATGATGTTTTGATCCTGAGACACCATGTCACTCTTATCTCCTTCCATCCCCATTAAATTCTTCATTGACTTAAACCATTGTTTTGGCTTGGAGCATTGCAGTTCCTCCACCTCATGCTGGTAATATTGTTTCTTTGCGTTCTTGATTTTTTTGGCAATGATTGATTTTAACTTCTTATAAGAGGTTTTATCGCCAGAACAAAAAGCACACTGCCTATCTTTTAACGGATCTTTAATTTGAACAGTCATCCAAGGCTTATCTGTGTTTGTGATAGAGACTTTCTTTAATGGAACTGTTTTATCCAGGATAGATATGATAGTGGAAGTAAAGGCACAAACCTTAGCCTCAGGATCCATAACTTTGTGAATGTGAGAAAAATCCGTAGTGTTCATAAGGAGGCCCTTATGTTACTTTTGTTATATACCTTATGTTATAGTTACTCTGATTTGTCTTCGTAATGCAGTATTGTGTCACAAAACTGAAATTAGGAAAGTTTAGGACTGAGATACCAGATATCAATTAAATGAAACAACAGTGTACCTGGTCTCTGCATACTGTAATAAATGTTCTCTTGAAGAGAATGCAGAACTGAGTCAGAGAGCTTGTTGCAAAAGTATGGCTCTCAACATGCCCTGAATCCTGTAAATCCTGGAAAGCAAAATGAGTCATTAGAAAAATTAAATAAATATAAAAGATTATGTTAAAGCATGAACCATCTGCCCCAGACAGCCATCACTATTTAAAGCAGGTGTCAGTGACACTACATGTACTCTTGTGCCAAGTACAGGCTTGTAATTATCTTTTATATAATCATGTCTTTGGCAGTCAGCTGTCATCAAAAGACTAAGACAGTTACATCAGTATATTTTGAGCTGAAGGAGGGTTTTGAACACAGTGGATCAGTTCGTCTAGCAAACATCCTGACCACAATTTATGCAAGTAAGCATTTCAGATGTTATCCACAGCATCACTCACTTTGACACATTTTGCAGTGCATGGGGTTACTGTGGTTTTGTCGATACAGTTGCACTTTTGCTCCAAAGCACACATGCCACCCTGAACAGCCTCAAACAACACTGGGTTCAAGTCCCCGTACTCTCCTGACGCTACTTCAATGACTAAACACAAAACAGAGGAGAAATGTATGATGCATGATATATTGGTGCCAAATTGATTATTGGTTATTGATTTTTTTTGTAATGTATATAGACAGTTCTTCTTTTTTTCAAAATCACATTAAAAACAGTAATAATGTGAAATCTTATTACAATTTAAAATATGTTCTATATTAACGTTAATATCAATGTTGAAAACAGTTGCTGCTTTTTTTTTTTAAAGAAACTGTAATAAAAAATGTTCAGGATCCTTTGATAAATAGAAAATGTTTAAAAGAACAGCATTTATTTGAAACAGAAATCTTTTGCATTAAAGTAAAAAAAAATAGTACTGTCACTTTTGATCAATTAATACCATCCTTGATGAATAACAGTATTAATTACTTTGAAAATAACTTACTGCCCCAATATATGAATATGTAAGTATTAGTATTTACTGTATAAAACACAACTTACTGAAATCTGCAGGATTGTGGTATGTGGGACAGTGAAGACCCAGTCCTCTCAAATAAGGGATGAGGTATGGGACACTTCCCTTGTATATGCACTGGCCTTGGCTTAAAATATACAGCTGTGAAGGAGACCCAGAAGGAATCAAATGATGACTGAAATTATCTGAAGATTTCCAAAAAGATTTGCACATGTCTTTGTACCTTATCAAACATCTCAAATAGTTTGGCACTGGGCTGGTGAATAGTGCAAATGATAGCTTGCCCTCCTTGTGCCAGAGACTTCATCAATGACACTACCTGGAAACAGGATGCACTATCCAAACCACTGAAATCAAAAAACAACAGAAAATATACAGTATATTTTAATGCTACAAGCATCTAAATAATGCTGTTTTATTTGTG
The DNA here is from genome assembly GCA_018155175.1 of Sinocyclocheilus anophthalmus. NCBI lineage: Eukaryota > Metazoa > Chordata > Actinopteri > Cypriniformes > Cyprinidae > Sinocyclocheilus > Sinocyclocheilus anophthalmus. The sequence goes on along the minus strand of JADLZN010009596.1, from coordinate 214,973 downwards.
TCTAAATACGATAACATTATTACCTTGTGGGCTCATCAAAAAACATGACTGGGGGGTTGTTTACTAGTTCAAGGGCAATAGCCAACCTCCTACTCTGCCCCCCAGAGAGAGACACAGTACGAGTGTGGACACACTCATGCAGTCCCAGGGCTGTCAGAATTTCTTTTATCTGCATGCCAATATAAACACACAGAAAGGAGGTGACATTTCAGAGGGAAACACATTTGGGGCAAGTCTGAATGGGGTGATGAGCTTTACCTACCAGCTCTTTTTTCACCTCTTTGTCTTCATTGAGCTTCAGGTTGGCTGATACCTAGAAAACAGTGCAGAAATCATTCAGTTCAGTGTGTTCCTTGTTAGAAATTACTTTTTTTTCTGCATGTGACTAAGCATTTAGAATTGATTGTTATATGAGCATTAGCACCAAACCAGCAGTAGGGGGCATCCTTTACTACACCATTCAAACTGCAGACTCACCATCATTGCTTCTTTAACAGTCAAGTGGGGCAGCAATTTGTCCTCTTGCATAATGTAACAGGACATTTTACGAAAGGTTTGGAGGTCTCGGAGCTTTCCATTTACCAGGATCTCTCCAGTCATTCCTGTTTCCCTGTAACACACAAGACAACCAGCAATGGATATGTATGAAAACTTTCAAGATTTGATTTAATTTAATTTAATTTTTTTATTTTTTTTATTTAGAAATAAATGTATTTATTAGCAATTTTTTACAATTAAATTTAAAAAATGTTTACCAATAATATAAACAAAATTTTACCAATGATACAAACAGATGGAAAGAAAAGTATAGCATGCTTTCTCACTATTTTTGTTCAGATCCCTTTTGCACATACTGTACCCTCACCTGTATCCCGCCAGGATGTTCATCAAAGTGGACTTTCCAGCCCCAGAGGGGCCCATAATGCCAATGAACTCCCGACTGTAAAACTTCCCTGATAGACACTTGAGTAAGGCCTTATAGCCTGCGAAGAAAAAATATATATGCTTGGCGTCATATGGTTCTCCTTTGGAACAAACGGTCCACTTGTAGTTAATTCCTTCAAATGAGAAGTATGGTTTAATCCGTGAACCTCATGACTGTACTACTTATATTTTCCAAAGCTAAGAAATGTGAGAAAGCGATAAAGTGATAAAGGCGATGACAGAAATAGGTTCCAATACTTTCTAAATACAGTGGCTAATTAAACCATTCTGGACAAGTCTGCTCATTGACCTTTCTATGAGTCCACCAAGATGTCTTTCACTCACCATATAAGAACGAAATATCTCATTGATACAGTAATTCTCACTGATATAGTATTTCTAAAAAAAAAATTTTTTTTTAATCCCAGGATTGTCAAAGCCTGACTTACAGCATTTCAAAGCAAGGTGCCTTAATTATCAGCCTATTAGACCAAAAGCTCTGTTCTCACAGTCAAATCACAGGAAAGCCCTCTCCTTTACCCTTTGACTTTATTCCCATACATGTCCACTGAATGTTTAGAGGTTGTTAAATGACTGCCCTTTTATCATCATTGGTGGCGCGTTTCCTTTAGGCCATAATAGAAACATGAGGACAGTGGAAAGATAGGGAGTGCAAATGAAATTGATCACTTTTACATTGGCATTTATCATATTTACAAATATATTCAATTCTGTATCTGTTTATCATTAGAGTAGTCAGCATAAATACCAAAGGCCAAGCATTTGGATGAGCATTTGCAGCCAATTTCGAATTCAAAAATGTTGTTCTCCCCAGTGATATCAGATGTGATCTCATCTAATTTAAACTACTTGTAGTGATGGCACTGGAAAAATGAAAGTCCTGTTGGCCAATGAAGGCTGTAAAATAGTAGAAACTTCAACACTGGTATGTTTTCACCAATAAATCAAAGAACCATCTGCTATCTTCGGGCTAGATTTGACTAGACAGTGCATGACCAGACAGTGCATGAGTCAGCTTCATCAGATAAAGACAAAAGTGATCAGTATGAGATACCAGCATTCAAGACGTTACCTGCAAATCAATAGATCTAAATGTCTGATAGAAAAGCAAAAAGGCCTCCATTAGTCTTGGTACTCATTCTAATGTGATTTTAATCTTCTTCTGAATGCTAAACTGCTCAAATAAAATTGCTTACTGTATTCCACTTTGTACATGAACAAAAGTTGCTACTCTATGCGTGCATCTAGCCAAGACATGCTTTAATTTCCTATTTGATTTGTACAATCACGAGATAAATAGTCTATTATACACACAGTAACCATCATTTAGGCTCCATTTTATTTCTAAGATTGGATTTCTCTGCTATTCTGATCTGGTCTAAATTTCTGAGTTGTGCTTTGTTAATTTGTGCACAATTATTCATGGAGGACCTCTGAGTTGTCAATTTTCTCTATTTTTAACTTTCTCCTTCATTCTGTCTGGTTTCCGGCTCCCCTTTATATACCCTAGAGTTTTACCAGCTGCATTATAAACCTTTTGTCTCTTTTCTTTAAAGTTTTTTTTGTAAAAACTTTTATACAATTATATTTTTATGAAAATGGTGTTTCATTTTTTTATTTATCTAGCCTATTCTGTATAATTAAAACATTTGTATAAAATGTATTTTTGTGTATTTTAATAAATCATTTTATAAATAACTTTTTATAAATACAAAATTGTCTTAAAAAACAAATTTAATAAAACAGAAACGTAGCACGTACTGTATACCTTCTTGTTTGTTTGTTTTTTGCCACTTCTGTTGATGGTGTCTTATGATTATGATAATGTCTTATAATAACAAGACCCCCACCTTAAGGTCTGTTTCAAATTAATGAGGTCAAAACTACAAGTCATGCACTATTTAGGACCGTTGAGTTAAATGAGAATGACAAACTTCACTTTGTCTTCTAGTAAAGAAATGCCATGAGTCATCATATGGTAGGCTACATTACTATACATTCAAAATGAGAAATCTTCAGTGGGAGCGTCTTCCTATACTTTCCCCTTGAAACACAAACCTCTTTACACTTTCTGCTCATTCAGGAGAGGCCCCTACTCTCTCAAATTGATATGGTTTTGAATTTGGAGCTCTTCTAAAAGGCTGGGATTTGGTTTCCTCAGAGACACCGCATTGTACTGATACATTGAATTGGCTGGCTAGATGTAAGTCCCTGGAGTTTGGAGCCAAAAGGAAGAACGAAATCAGAGAATGTGAATAGCCAGGTCAGAGAGAGACATCACAGGCTCAGTCCCACAGAGAACACTAGCTAGGAGGGGATCGCGCTAGTGTTCACATAAGAATTAGTAGATTGTGCTGCTGTGTGGAGACAGACTGTACAATGGAAATCTTGTTGGAATGTATTGTAACCAGTGAAACATAATCAGAATTCCTCACAGACATATGGGTAGAACAAATGATCACCACTCCTGTGATATACAGGTACATGTGTTACATAACACACATCCATAAACATGCTACATACAGTTTGTATCAGAAAATTGGAATTTGGATTGTGAAAATAGTATTTAGTGTGTATTCACTAATTTTGTGAACATTTCTTTGTATTAACCCTTTGAATGGTAAATAGATTATTATTATTATGGAAAAAACAACGAATTCTAAAAGATATGAAATTGTATTAAAGAAGCTCTAATTTATTAGAAAACAGTAATGTATTATTTTGTGCCTGCCCTTTCAAGGGTTAATAAAATTATTGCACACAAAAAAGAAAAATTTAACAGGCCACTAGATGTCACGAATTCAGTCCATGGACTTCCGTTTATTCACCACCAGAGGTCACCCTTTCCATTTCATTGACTCTCGCACAACACAAACTGTTGCATAGCACCCCGGACTACATATCCCATCATTCTTTGCACGATTTGCACACTGCACTGATTGCACACAGCTGTTTCTAATCACCTCACTCACTATATAACACCCACTCTAACCACATTTCTCTGCTGAGTATTGTTTAGCCCATACCCCATTCCTAGTCTCTGTGTTTTCCTTGCCTTGCCTTGCCTTTTTGCGGTTTTTGTCTTGCCTGTTTTCTGGATTTCTCCCTCTGTCTCGCCCCTGTATTCTGTCTGCTTATCGGTGACCTACGCTAGCCCTGGGACTATTCTTGTGTTTTGTCCGCCATACCTGTTTGCCATACCTGTTTGCCATTGTTTGACCCTGCCTGTTTACCACGTCTCTTTAATAAAGCCTGCAGATGGATCCACATGTCTCACGTCTTGTCAGCCCCGTTACAATAGAGAATCAAGAGATTTGGCTTTGTTGTCTTTATGCTATGTATGTAGGCTAAGCTACAAGAATTAGTAGTTTTATCTCTCTTCATACCATGCACATATATTACAGACCACATACATATTAAAAAAAAAAGATATATATTTAACATTATTACTTGTATTAAATAATAAAGAAAACCTAACTGAGGTTATCAAGCCCTCTTAAGACACTAGTATAGTAATTTGGCATTGCATAAAATAGTAATATGATTAAAATATAATAGGATAAAAGAAGGATACCATAAATATATCAAATACATTATCAGACGCAGTGCTATGGTTATAAGTCTCACAGATGATAAAACAATAATTTTAAAGTTATGTTACTGCTGAGAATTAACTGCAAAGACTGGAAACCAAATTCTTGGAATCACTTACCCAGACTCACACTCGAGAGAAAATATTAAGTGTTGAATAATAAGTGTTGAAATGTAAGTCACTTTTCTCTTTACAACAGGTAACAGAAAACTGCTCTGTGCCACTGGTAATCCCGTACAGAAATGAATGAAAAACGAGTCCTGAAGGAGAGTTTCTTGGCGAAGTGTGATGCAAAGCCTCTGGGATGGACAGAAGAGCAGCCAGAGCATCAGGATGCTCCAACGTCACGTGCACTTGCTCCCATGGAAACGGAAACAAAAAATTATTTGTATTTTTCTACTTTCGATCATTATTATATGATAGCATTATATAGTTCTTAGTTGATCATTTATTAAATGTTTAGATTATGTTTTATACATTAAAAAAAATTATATAAAAATGTGAGTGTCGCCCAAATATGTACGTGTTTTTGAAATGCATGTTTGTTCATTAAAGCAGGTATGAGATTATAGACTTCTGTGGACAGCATGGTATGTCATTTCCTATGAAAATGAGTGGACGCGATGGCAACATGCCACAACTGGTTGCCAGAAGAAGCCACACACTAATAAAGCGAGTTCACCCTCAGAACAAGAACACATCTGGACGAGTCTAAGCTTGACATCTGTGAGTCCTGCACTGTCTACATGTCACCTGGTACCTGTAAGTGATATGTATATATATGAAACATCAATCTGGAAATGTATCTGTAATAAATAAAACTGATAATAAATCTTTAAAAATTAATTTTTTTCAGAGCAGTGTTGCCAGGTCCAAGAAAAAAAACTTTAATAGGAAATATTTAATTTTCTTGTTTGTGTTGTTTGGGTGATTTTAGCTAGATTTTGTTATATGTGTGTGGTGCGCATATTTATTTGATCTATATTTTATTCCTCTTTGAGGTCATTGAATCTTCCCAAATTCTTTCAACACATCTTCATACAGTAAATGAAAAACAAGAACATATCTTCTCTGATATTTTCTGATCTCAATCAAGACCATTATTAAGCCTTCATTCTCATTTCTCTGCTTAACTCGTCTTCTCTTCGCATTAACTTGTCTTGTCTACGCACAAGCAGTAATATACAATGCTCAACTCAATAAACCTGCCCTACCTGATAATGTAATAATGATTTACTCCTGTATTTACTATCCCCAATACCATCACATGTAAGGTCTTAACTTAGTGACACCTAGTGGGATTTTACTGTCTAGGGCAAACTGTATAAAACAGAGAAAAAAAGTCAAAACCACGATTGCATCTATACTGCTTGATTTATTTGGGACTGGAAAATACAGTTCGTATAACCAAATAACTCTGCTCTTAAAACCTCCAAACTTACAAAATGTGCTGTTTTATGTAAATGTAGATGCCTTATTTCAAAGTAATGACAAACAATATCAATGCTAGCAAGTATTCAGAGTTTACACCCCTGACTCTGTAATGGCAAAAAAAAAAAAAAACTCAACTAAAATGAAGAACTGAATGTATTTTATAGAATTCAATCATTTCGTTACATTCTAAGAATCTTGCATATGCTCACATTGATTCAACATGGTGAGTTAAACTATGTCTGTAAAACAACCAACCAAAATAAATAAATAAAATAAAATAAAACTGTTTCAGAATACCAAAATAAAAGAATACTAGCTAAGTTTGATCATGTTTTATCATACAAATGCAGGCACAAGAGGGTGTTAAAATACATTTAGCCAAATAAATAAAGCAAGGACTTTGAGTTGAGTGAATGAAAAGGCTCAGGCACTGCTTACAAACTCCAAATGGCATCTTCACCAGACTAGAGCTACTACACAAAGATATCTGCAGAGGTGATATTTTGAATTTCCAGGCACTGATGTTAGATTCAATTTAAAAGATTCAATGACAATATTTAACAAATGCACGAAATATATCAGTGGCAAATGTCTGAGATAGAATGAAAAACATTCCACTATCAAAATCTACATCTACGGAAAAAACAGCTGACTAAATCATACAAAAACGTTTTGTAGTGGTTCACAGGTTATTATGCTGTACACATTCATGTGTGCATATAACCAGAGTCAGTGTAAAATGTAGATGATACTTCAAGCAACTCCAGAAAATATACAACCCAGAATAATTCAAGTTTCAAATAAGCATGTGTTTAGATACAACACACACCATTTTAAAAGGCACGATTGCGTGTTCATGGCTTAAAATGAGAGCAAATATAATTATTATTAATTATACATTATTACTATGCATCATACTGCAAGTCTGTTTTAAGTAGTAACTGCAAATTGACCTGCAGTAAAAAAAACTCCAGTAAATACAAATAAATGTTTTCTGTGAAAACTGATATCTTAATAACACACAAAATACTGTATAAAGGCCATAGGATGACACGATAACACTTGTTGACACTGAAATCTATAAAAATACTTCTGGAAGGGGTGGTTGGTCTTCAGCTTCAAATATGGACTATTATATACCTATCGCGAATCATTAAGCTGTCTGGCTACAGTCAGTATCTCTTTGGCCGCTTTGCTGAGCAGCAGATTTCCGAGGTCCACTCCTAACTTCCCTGCGGCGTCCTGGGCTGCTTCTGACACCTTTAAAGCAGTGATGCCCACATGCTGGACCTTCTCATCAACCTTCTCCTGTTCCTCAGCCTGGGAATAATGAGGTTACAGATGCTCAAATAAGTGTCAAATTCAACGAAGGATTCAGAATATTGGAATTTTTATCTATATTGTAGTGGATTAACAACCTGATTGTCAGAGCTGATGCTTGTCTGCATGGTCTCCTTCAGACTGTCTGAACCATCGAGACTGTACACCGCTCCAGTCAGGTAGAGCTGTGAATTCTTAACTTCAGTGTAAACAGCAACTGGAACACTGCATCCCCCTTCCTGTTAAAAAAAAATCTAGTTTAAAACATATGCAAAGTTCTTAGAAATGCACTCTTTGCATTCATGTTGGTTTTAAAAAAGGTTTGCCAGAAAAGGTTCTATTTAATGTCTTAGAAATTGTCATGTGGTGTAAACATCAAGTAAAATGTAATTAATTTTCATTTTACCTTAAAGGGGTCATATGATGCGATTTCAATTTTTCCTTTCTCTTTGGAGTGTTACAAGCTCTTGGTGCATAAAGAAGATCTGTAAAGTTGCAAAGACTAAAGTCTCAAATCCAAAGAGATATTCTTTATAAAAGTTAAGAGTCAGCCACGCCCCCCTAAAACCGCTCGTTCTAACACGCCCCCACATATCTGCGTTACGATGTGGGAAGATTTGCATAATGCCACCCAAATGTTCACGCAAAGAAAGAAGACGTAACTTTTATTCTCGCTGTAGTATTGTTGCCGCCACCGCCGCCATGTCGTGAAGGCGCTGTGTGCTTCGTTGTGAAAGCGAAACTACTTTGTTTGGCCTTCCAAAAGAGGACGATATCCGCTTCCTCATGCCTGGAGTTGATCTGTGCTGGTCGCTGAGGAAATAATTCAACTTCGCGCTGTGGATCGCTGGATTGGTTTTCACTGTGGATGAAGCAGAGTCTAGCCCGGGGTCGTCACATGTGGTTGCCGTAAGCCTCCTTTGTCGAATCCGCCGGGCGCCGCTCACTCAAGCCTCTGTGTTTCGTTGTGAAAGCGATACTACTTCGTTTGGCCTTCCAAAAGAGGACATAATGTTATAAAGTGGGGCAATTCTAACTTTGCAAGGACAGTCTGGCGCTTTGACTCACAGCCTGTAAGTAAATTTTCATATTTAAAGAATTTGCCACTAAAGATTCAAACGCGAGTTTTGAGCAGTATAGAATAGCGCTTGTTGTTTGTCATTTCTCCAAACACAAATTCAGACATGGTTTTATGTTTACGCGCCACAATACGCAACGCAAAGCGTAAAAACACAGTATAAGTTATTACAATCAGTAATTATGTCCCCACCGGATGCAACAAAAGGCTCCTTTATAATGGGTTATGTGTCTGTCTCGCGCGCTGGAACATGGAAACCATAACGTATGATGGAAACACAGTAGGTAAAGGGGCATAACATTCTGTCAAACGCTTAGGTATTCGGCATCAAAATGAAGGTAGTGGCCAATCAGAGCACCACCGCTTTTCAGGATCGAGGCTTTGTAACAATCGAGGCGTCAGAAAGGCGGGGCTGAGAGAAAACAATACTGCACAGTATTGTGGAACAAATGTGTTTTTTAAAACCTTAAACGCATAACACAGTCTATTACACCAAATAATGTATTTTGTAGCAACATCCAAATTTTTTTTTTTTAAGTGGTCAATTATATTGAAATATTTTACACGGCGTTTAAAAGTGTGGTTAGGTTGCAAAAGCCATATCAAATGACATAGTGACAGTAAAGCCATTTATAATGTTACAAAAAAATTCACATTTCACATAAATGCTGTTCTTTCTATTATTGGGGGGGGGAAATGTATCACAGATTCCACAAAAAATATTAAATAATTAACAACTGTTTTCAACACTGATAATAAAAAAATGTTTCTTGAGCACCAAATAAGAATATTAGAATGATTTATGAAGGATCAAGTGACACTGACGACTGGAGTAATGATGCTGAAAAGTAGCTTTGCCACTACAGGAATAAATACATTGCTTAAAATATTATGCCACTAAACAACATTTATTATAAATTGCAATAATATTTCACAATATTTACTGTTTTAACGTATTTTTTTATCAAAACACAGGTATTAGAATTCGGTTCACAGCTAGGTAACTGCTTTCAAAAAAACAAACTTTGGAACCACAGTGTATTTATATATTATAATTTAATTCAAATATTAAAACAAAAAATGCCATCATGTCATTGATCCAGAAACAGGTGTGAGGGGTGTTACAGTGGAGCAGGAAGCCTACCAGGTGTTTGAGAAAGGCTCTCTCCGCGATGCATCTCAATACAGTGTCGGAGTCATTTAATACTGACACCATTTCCAGGATGTCCTGGTCTCGAGCTCTCACTTCGACTGCCTGAGCGCCCTTTAACAAGACAGCAAGAGCAGTATGTAAGGTTCAATGGGATGGAACAAATGCACTCACTGCTGTGTAGGAGATCTGGACGAAAGCAACACTGAATGTTGAACCCACCTGTCCAACTGCATGCATGCAGTCATCAGGCCCAAGGATCTGAAGCAAGATGATAACAACAGAGGTCAATATTAATCGATTAAATGATGCAATAATCTTTAGTTTTGCATTGTATTTGAATTTTAGGTTCATTGAAGTACAACAGAGGTACCTGGCTGATGCGATTCTCCCAGTCCATTCTCCGAAGACCTGCTGCTGCTAAAATTATGGCTGAAAAGTCATCCTTTTCATCCAGCTTCTTTAGACGAGTGTTGAGATTACCTCTCTGAAACACAACTGTTAAGGTATAACCTCAAAACATCAAGTGCTTGTTAATACGCTGAAATTATAATTTACTTATTATCTGTATCTACGTACAATTACAGGAAAAGTAAAAAAAAACCTACAGCACTGCACTGAAAGATACAATGTCTTTAAACTCCAGATGGGGAAATATTTTCTTTAGTTGTGTGGCCCGGCGAAGAGAACTGGTACCTACAACACTTCAAATATAAAATATATTATTAACTTTTCAAGAAAACACATACCTTGCAAATATTTACTTTACAAATATTAAAACACACTTTTATGCTTACCAAGACTGCTTTTATTAGAATAAAAATACAGTAAACAGTAATATTGTGAAATATTATTACAATTTAAAATAACTGTTTTCTATAAGAATACATTGTTCAACTGGAATATTTCTGATATGGCAAAGCGAATTTTCAGCAGCAATTACTCCAGTCCAGTGTCACATGATTCTTCAGAAATTATTCTAATATGCTGATTTGCTGCTCAAGAAGCATTTCTTAATAAACCACTGTGGAATTCTTTGCTAAATAGAATGTTCAAAAGAACAGAATTTATTTGAAACAAATCTTTTGTAACATTATAAATGTAAATTATCACTTTTGATCAATTTAATGTGTCCTGGCTGAATGAAAGTATCAATTTGTTTTAAATGGTAGTGATCTTTAATATATTTAAAATATAGTTCTTTGTACTGGCCACCAATTTTACCTCTTGTTGGCTAGAGATTCTAGAAATTTGCCTTTATGTTTGGGGTGCAAGACAACAGCATCGTGGGGGTTTTCTCGCCTTTGAAGAGAAGGAAATGTCAATCATAATGTTGACCACATATTAAAAAGGATTTGCGATGAGCAATACACTATATCAGTTTTTTTCCATACACATTAATAATTATTTATGAACATTTAGGTTGAAGTTCATCTGTAACATGACATGTCAGTTACTTTTAAGATAAAAGACTCTTTAGATGTGGAGGGGCATATAAGCACTTCCGAACACAGAGACACTACTGTGATTCACTTACTTCAGCACAGATCCGATAGTGAAGCCTTCAGGAAGAACAGTTGGCAAGTCTTTCAAAGAGTGCACGACCAGGTCCACCCTATAGAGCAGGGATCCTCAAATCTGGCCCACGAGATCCACTTTCCTGCAGAGTTTAGCTCTAACCCTAATCAAACACACCTGAGCATGCTAAACAATGTCTTCAGGATCATTAGAAAATCACAGGTAGGTGAGTTTGATCAGGGTTGGAGCTAAACTCTGCAGCGCATTGGCCCTCCAGGGTAAGATTTGAGGAACCCTGCTATAGAGACACAAATATTACAACAGCATTATTCATACTGAAACATAAGCACCAGTGTAGCAGTGCAAACCTCTGAAACATCAAATGCACCAAAAGACCAATGAACAAATCTGTACGCAGTGCGAAGTATACATGAATGATATTTTTTCCAAAGCATTTTCCAGTTCTTTTGTGAAGAGACTCTTTTCACCAATCTTTAACACAAATATATACAGTATATATATTAACATTTACAAAACTAATTAATTATTACATCAATATAATTTAAGAATAATCTAATTAAGATTTTTTGGCATCTACTTGGATTTAAGCGGTGTCAAGAATTGTACCTCCTGTTGTTGACCAGACTGAGGTGGAATTTAGTTTAAGGAGAGTGATAGAATACATCGTACTTGCTAAACTCAATTACAAATAAACAACAACTGTTTTGCATATTCGACAATGATCTCTTACCTATTTCAAAATGAACATCAGGGTGTAACTCCTTGAGTTTCTCTACAACACTGTCTGTCTGAATCCGAGCCAGCTGAAAAAAATGGAGAAAGGTAACAAAAAGTTTCAACAATATTCCATTTCCCACAAAATATGATGGTCCTTTAAGGCTAATCTTCTTGTTTAGGGCTTCAACTGGTTTCTTTACTAAAACTAATCAATCTTGTACGCACCCTAACAAAGACAGAAATCTTATCAAAGCCATCACCACCGCTGACACACCCAATCAAACTTACAAACCTACATTTGCATATGTGACTCAAGTACTACTAAGTGATGATGAGGCAAAATATATATAGACATTGTTTTTACTTTTACTTTCCATACTATAATTAATGTCTATTAGACTTTAGTTATAGAATGGAAAGTTAAAAACTTATTTTAGAAAGCGTGAGAAGGTAATTAAGACACACTGGTATTTTAAACACATGGATGATTCCAATGACAAGCAGTCATAAAAACTGTGAAACGTGTGCATTTAAATTTCTCCAATTTATCAGGTGATGAATATGATTAGATATTTTAGCAATATTTTATATGATCTCATTTGTATGTGCACTACAATTTAAATGTTTGGGATCAGTGATCACCACTTTTTCCAAGACTGATACCACAGTCCAGTCGACATTTTTGGGGTGGTGTAGGCCATAGGGTGAGGATGCATGACATACTCACCACGACCCGTTAGTAGAGGGGAAACAGTTTTTAATGCAACAACTTTATTTAAATAAATGCTTTTTTCTTCCTTTTTTAGTATTGTCAAAGAATCCTGAAAAGAAGTCGTAATACTATTTCCAGAAAAACATTTAGCAGACAACGTTTTCACAGGTCACTCATAAGCGATATTTTGTAGACCAGAAATTAGCTGATTTCTTAAGATCCTGTGACCCTTGGATGGAGTAAAGGCTGCGGAACATTCGCCCGCGCAGACCCCTCTGTTCACCCCCCATGAGAGAGCAACCCGCGAGCCCCAGCAGGAATGATTTAATCTGAATTTACAATTACGAACCTTCTTGAGTTGCCATTAATATGTATGGAATGTGATTTTTTTTTTTAAATAGACCATGTACAATGAATGTGCTTATGATAATAGATTTTCTTTTACCGGAGCGGCCAGACCAGGACCGACAGTTGCATCCCATGACTGCTGAACGAGGGAATGCCAAGAGATGCTTTCATCACGCATTTATGTAACCAACTAGAGATCCGATTAGATTGACAAGCACAGACACTCCAGAAGAAAAGTAAAAAACCTAACAAAAAACAACTAACCAAAGAAGCCCACCGACTAATATGTTCATTTGGATTACATTCTGACCCTAATGTATTTATAAGGTCCATCTGCCATAGTTGTAGTGAAATTAACTGCAGTCTTCAGAGGAACAGAGAGCAGTGTGCAAGAACATGAAGCAGGACAGACTGATGAGCCAGTGCCCCAGTGTCCTGGCTTCAGTAGATAAGACAATAATGCCTATTCACACGAGGGAGGAGTAAAGAACACCATTCATATAGAGAGATTTCATATGCGAGAATATTACACTAAAACGATTTGGGTAAAGATGATTCAGATGTAACTTCCTATTAACCACTTTATTTAGCCAAAATAACTATCAATTATGTATTAATCGCATAACTAACGGAGCTGCACTGCAAGGTTTACGAGTGTGGGCGAAATATATTGAATGTAAAATAAATACGGTTAAATGAGTTAGATTTGGTTTTGATTTCTCTCAAAATTACTTTTTTTACTCCACTTTTGAGTAGCGAATGAATGAAAACATACCTGTAGGTTTGTCTTTTCTGACATTTTGTAAGATGATCCAAGTAATTTAGTGCTGATCTCGTTGAAATTAAAGTCATTTCTCATTCATGATTGTAAAGGAGAAAATATTGAAGTGGGACAAATGTAATTCACAACTGTTACAGGTTGAGTATAATTTCCGTAAAGTCCGAATTTAAAAATAAAGGTCGCTATGACCGTCACAAAAACATTGCAGAATACAAAATAAACGCTTTTAGACTTCTATTTTGAAGACGCGGTTATTCTGGAGACGGAAGTTAACATGAACACACGGTAATCGCGGTATCGTTTGTGTTCTCACTTCATTCACTCATTTTATATATCAGAAATTACAGTCGTCGAATGAGTATTGAGAGTTGGCGGTCGTATTAATTATTTCATAAAAACAAACATATCTATAATGACGCTGAGACTGAAACAGTTCGAGGACGAGATTCAAAAGTTTTTTGATGGTGATGTCGTCCATTCCACATGACATTAGTGCGAAGAGAATGCGAGATGGACATGGACTAAGAAACGCAGAATGGTACCTTATTTATCTGCATATTCTGCATGATTTAAAGTTCAAACAAGGGTTGACCCAGTTGTGATCTGTCAGACAGCCTGTTCCTGACGTTTTTCCTTTGTGCAGTCTTTTATTTTAAGGTCAGGTTACATTTTATATGATAATCAAGACTTTTGTGTTTAACACGTGCTAAAGTCACTATATTTCATTCTTACCTGAAATGTTCAGCTTCATCCTGTCGTCTACCCCTTACATTTTTTCCCGATGAATAATTCATTCGTTAAAGGCACAATTTGTAAGATTTTTTTATTAAAATATCCCAAAAACACTAGAACAGTGTTATATATTTTTCGTGTACTTAATTTCCCAATGTTTCCCCGCCTTTTCCCTCACAACTTTTGTTTTCCTCAATCATCCATTTCACCCCTAGTCCCCCTTCCAGAATTTTTTGTTATAGGTGTCCGGTGTCGCAACCCCCCTTCCCACCAACCTGCACGTCATACCCCTCTATTTCTTTTTGTTTGTAGCCAACACGGAACACCCCATACTCTTCATTATGTTGTGATTTTATCGCCCGGCAGACCAGGAACCACCACCACCCCAATGAAAGGCTAAGAACAGTCTAGTGTGTGATCGACACCATTACATCCCACAACACCGAACACAAACTCATTCACAACTAGAACTCTAGGAATAGATGATACCCCAATAAAGAACCCACCACATACCGTCAGCTGCTTACAACCCAGAAGAACCCCCACATGACCCAACACACGACGGACCCACGCGAACAGCAGGGCCGATACCCATGCGTAGACATCGGACCATAGATAGCACTCTACAAGCTGCTGCTTTCAAGCAGTGTTTCACACTCGTTCAGCTGCCTCGT
This sequence comes from Sinocyclocheilus anophthalmus, assembly GCA_018155175.1. Lineage (NCBI taxonomy): Eukaryota > Metazoa > Chordata > Actinopteri > Cypriniformes > Cyprinidae > Sinocyclocheilus > Sinocyclocheilus anophthalmus. The sequence goes on along the minus strand of JADLZN010009596.1, from coordinate 199,951 downwards.
TTCGCTTCGACGGCTTTCAGCCTCACCCTGCTTCATTCTTACTAGTAAATAATCTGTAGCGATCATCACTGAAACATGATTTCTGTCCGAGTCCCATCGGATTGCATCGGCTGTGGGGATGAAGACCACAACTCCCATGATTCCACACTCAATCACAGCAAAACTATGCCTTTGTCTCTTTGTTTATTTTGAATATGCGCCCTCTAGCGGCGAAAATTACATATTGTGCCTTTAATATCTGTTGCAGGCAAAGCTCACAGCTTTGATGGAGACCTTTACCAAGGTGGCTGTTCAAAAAATATGCAAAGTCTTCAGTTATTGCTTTGCGCTTAAGCCAACTCAGCTGAAGGGTTTTAAAGGTTACCATGATGATGTAATAAATGTAAAAGAGTTGGTGAAGGAGCATGTGAAAAAAACCGAAAGAAAAAACAATCAAACTGTCAAAGTTGTGCCTGGTAAGATGTCCTGCATATATTATAATGTCATATATAAAGTCATATTCAATCCACTACAATGTTAACTGTAGGAATTTCTCATTCTCCTCTCAGATTCTGCAGCTGTAGCTCCATCAGTATCTCTGGAGAGACCGAATTTGCTCACTGCGTTACCTGAAGAAAACATACAACCACAAGATTCTGTTAAAAGCCAGCAGGTGAGTTCATTGTTGAAATGATTTAACTCTGTGTTGTTTGCTAAAATGCTGGCAACAACGTTTGTTCTGATTTAATTTTTTCTCTCAGTGTGCAGAGGAGGGTCACGTTTCTAAATATTGTCCCGAATCATCAAGTAGTGGACAAGAGAACCCAGTGCAAGCATTTTTTATAGGTATGTGCTGCACAGCTTTGATATTTATGTGTACTATCTATATAAAAAGTGTAGTAATTGATTGAATGTTAACATTTTTTTAAAAAGGGGGTAATAATCGGTATATAAGCGGATAGTGTATTTGCAACTTTACGTAATATGTTGGCTTATGAAATGATCAAAGATTGGGATACGATAAAACGGTTTAATAGTCTTCATGCAGCGGAACACTATCACATTAACTACAATAAGTATAGGACCACGATACACCAAAGTTCCCTCAGTGTTTATTTGTTTTATATCCTATATTTTGAAATAGCCTCACTTTTCCCTATCCATCACTTTTCTAGACTACTATTTTTTTCCTGTGCAAAAATCACTAGACAGTACTTTAGATAATGACATCAATGAGAAAATGTTCACTAGCTATTATTAATTAAATTGGTATAATTACATTTACATTTATTCATTTTAGCAGATGCTTTTGTTTTTCGCCAACGCGGACTACATTGGGGAATACAAACGCGAGTCTCTTTATTAAGAGGCAATACTCAAAACGATCGTTAGGATGAGTGGGTGTGAGGTAGAGTACTCAGAGGGAGATGGGATAGTGTAAGGACATTTATGATATACATGTGACAGGAGGATGAGATATCTACTGAGGAGAAGACCCTTTACAAAGGGACTAAGTAGAGGTCAAAAACACGTCTAAAGAGATTTGAGTGGGAATCGGTGTTCTTCAGACGTAAGATTTATACTAACAAGTTGGTTTGGCACCACTCACTAACCAATCCTGAAGCATGCTTTATTGATCAGGAACTCCATATCCAATCACGATAAAACCATATGTGATTTCAACAAATAAAAAATACAATAAAATAACTTTTCTCTCACAATCCCGGCCTGGACTTATCTCAGAACTTTCTACGGCCAAGCGAATTTTCCCAGTCAGTGACACATGGGTCCTTAGGAAAGTGTTTGATATGTGATTGGTGACTCAAGAAACATTTTGGATATTACTCAAGTTGAAACCAGTTGGGTCTGCTTATACTTTTGTGAAAACCGGATGAATATGTCTGTGATGGAATAAAAAGTCAAAAGGAACTGATTTAATTGAAATCGTAACATTTTTGTCATAATGTCAATGTCTTCCTGTGCTCTCCTGATTGATTGAATTTGTGTTCTGATCATAAAACTACAAATTTCCTTAAAAGTGACGGACCCAAACATGTTTAAAGGTGGTAGGCTTTTTTAAACACCAGCTAGTGACATACTTGTAGCTTTCAGTAACGGCGCCTGTTAATGTTTTGCAGGTGAATCCACCCCATCACTCTGTTGAAGACAGCAAACGAAGTAAAAACAGCAAGCAGACAATACTAAGTACAAAATCCGAAAAAATGAGAAAGACCAAAACCATATGACGTAAAGAGTGCGGAAAGAATTTCTCTTTAAAACGACCCAGTCAGCACAAATGTGGACTGTACAAGGGCCTACGTTGTGAGCAGTTGCGGAAAGAAGTTCAAATACTTAAAGGATTCAGGACCACCTACTGGTATACACAGAGGAGAAGGACTCTGTAAAACTTGCGGACAGCTCGCAATCTTAGATGCACGAACGTGTCACTGGAAGTCAAGTTCTTTTTCCCCTGTGGACCTGGGTTCCATCCTCGTTAAAGGTGAAGTTAGATGGGACACCAGCGCTATGATTGAGTACAGGTTGAAACCCACAACAGAGACGATTATAGTGTGAGGAAACTGCGGGAAGCACGTTTCACATTTCAGGCAACCTCCGCCATAGATCCATCGGATTTACAACTCATGTTCCAGAGACCAGACGTGAAATCACAGCCCCTGTGACAAGACTTTCAAAACCCGCAAGGAAAATGGAAAGCACAGTTGTGTCATCAGGAGAGAAACCTCTTATATATGACGAATGTGGCCAGAAGTTTGGCCACTTACAAATCTACAGAAGGCATTCCTTGGGCACAGCGGTGTGAAAACGGCAGTCTGTGACATCTGTCCAAGCAGTTTATCAGAGCAAATCTCTGAGAGGCATTTGGAACTACATGGGACGCCCTCTGAAGAGACAGGTCTATGGTGACATATGTGGGAGAGCGACGTCCTTCCGAACTTAACTATGCCCTACAGATGAGTTACACCGTTATCACACATTAGTGATAAGCAATCGGACTGCAAATCTATCCGTGTGATGAATGCGGACACGAAGTGCTTGCTTAGCAGTTAGGATTTTGGTCCGCTATGCCTCCAGAATGGTTGCGTACCTCCCGGGAGACTCCATTCGGAAAAGGATCCGTACGTGTGTAAAGCCTGTGGGAAAAGCTACAGCAGCATGTATTCGCTGAAGGAACATGAGAAACTTCATTCGGGGGTGACACCGTTCAAGTGTGACATCTGTGATAAGACTTTTACTCAGAAAGTTGGTTTGAAAATGCACGAGGTTGTTCATACCAAAGCTAAACCCTACACATGTTCTGTTTGTGGAAGCCAATTCGGGCATCCCCACAGTCTAAGACTTCATATGCGCATTCACTCCGGTGAAAAGCCACACAAGTGCGAAACGTGCGGAATGTGCTTTCGCTTGTCTGGAAACTTAAGGCGACACGAGCGGGTCCACACTGGTGAGAGGCCGTTCAGCTGTGAGGTGTGTGAGAAAAAGTTTGTACAACTCAGCCATCTGAAGGCACATTTGCAAATCCATACCGGCGTGAAACCCTACACGTGCCAGAAATGCGGGAAGAAATACGCATACCGTCGAAATTACAATGATCACAAATGTATACCTCTGTGAAAAAGATGTTGCCTTCAAGCATACTGGGAACTGAATTGCAGTGCCATTTTCTTTATATTTGCCGTTTCTTTCAGACAGATGTCATAAAGATTCTCTTGTCTTTAAGACAAAAATATTTACAATAGGACAGTGTTACATTTGATTTGAAAGCTTGATAAGTATTAATCAAATTTTCATTCATTCAATTAATAATTGGGCCTGGGTCCAAAGTCTTGATTTTGTTTTGGGGGTCTGTAATAGGGAACAGGCGATCATACTAACGGTTGTTCCCCCCCCCCGAAAAAACACATTATTTTTCACATATTTTACATTATTACAAGACCTCTCTCCCCAGTCTGGCATGAACGGCTCGAATAGTCAGTCTCAGTACAGAACAAAGATCCAGGGGTCAGGGTTGGATTCACATCTAGGGGGTGGAGATGGGTAGGTTTAGGGATCAGGGGGTGGAGACGGGTAGGTTTAGGTATATGTAAGGTTGGAGGCGTTGGATCTGGATCAAACTCGCCCACTGGATCTTGTGTTCTGCAGTGAGGGCCATCTGAATAGCTCCTGTTTCAAAGTGAAGGCTCGCTCTTCTGAAAATATACGATAAAGTGTGTGTTGTGATTGGTTAGTTGGGCCGGTGTGTGTTGTGATTGGTTGGCTGGGGCAGTGTGTGTTGTGATTGGCAGCACTCGGCAACTGGTCGGGAAATGTCACACCCCTTAACATAGCCGCGTGCGAGCTTCAGTGTAAATATTGCGTCAAAAAATCAAATCAATTTGAGCGCGATTAAACCCGGATGATTGTAACCACTCTTAAGTTCTTCTGCCTTGGGGAAAGCTAGAGTGTTTCCGACATTGTGATAACACTCGTTGCTTTCTCTAGTGCAGCTCAACCAGGTCTCGTCCCATTCGTCGATATTTGTGATATCACAAATCCCGGAAAATATGCGTTGTAGTCCAAACAAGTCGTTCATTGTAGTTTTTGAAAAGTGATTTCTGTTAAATAAAAGATCTCCTTTTGAAGTGGACTTTGAACTTTGTAACTTTGTAAATCTTATTTATGATCAAACAGCAACATTACAGACTAACTAAAGTTGAAAAAGTGAAAAAGCATAATAGGACCCCTTTAAGCCAGTTGTTAATATGCAAAATCATTAGTTATACAATGGGAATTCCTCATTACAGTGTACTCCTTGTCCAAGAATAAACAGTTTGTTGAAAATGCATTGATTTTTTTCTTTTATTGTTATTTTATTTGTAATTTTGGTAGTAAAAGTCTTAACTATTGCTATGGATAAGATCAAAAGAGTAAAGGGCAGACATGTTGTAAACAGTTGAATGCTCAAATGGTCTAAAAAATGTCAAAATGTTTGACTTTTCAAATGCAGTTTGATAGAGAAATTATTTAACAGGGTAGGGTATGATAGTTCTCCAGCTTTTTGTCGTTTACGTTAAGTGACTTCTTTTGAAAACCTTCTCTAGGAAGTGTACAGGACCTGTGATGGACGATCGAGTCCATCTACCTAAAAAGTCAATAGGAGTTTCTCAAAATTTGCAATTCAAAGCTGATTTTGCATAACACAAAAACAATAAACAAGCCCATTTAACAAATTAACCAGAAAGGGCTCTGACTATCATAAACAATACACTGTAGTATCATATAAAACAAGTCTTATTTAGTTAGTTTATCTGTTTCTACAGAGAACCTTTTTATTCAGATTTCATTCCAAATGGTTTATGGTAAATGGCGCATCTTTGCGTACTTTTATTTTGAAATGGTAATGAACTAAAGAGGAGAGAGTTTAGAGTTTAGAGCAGAATGCAACTTTTACTGGGAGTGAGTTTGCTCACCCGACGGATAATTACAATATAATGACTTGGCTTCATATTGAGAATTTGTTATTCACGATCTATTAGGACTATTGCGATACTTTGCATGTATGCAAACTGGATTTACAGTTTTTTAGGCGTTGGACTGCCAATGCAGAACGTTTTTCTTCTAAATCTTGCTGCAATACAATTTTAAAACCGGTTTCTCATTTGTGCACTGCTCGTAGCTGTGGCCACTATGTCCAGGAATGAGCTTTTTAAGAGTCAAACTGCTCTGTTGATCGTATTAATGCCGGACACACCAAAGACATGCAGCTCTGCTGAACCTCATCTCAACATGAATCAAAACGACACTCAGGTGGTAAGAATTTTTGTTATTGACATTTTTTGTTGTAACTTGAGTAGCAGTATGGTTGCAGGTGAGTAGCTTGTATCTATCTTCTCTCATCAGTCATTTTAAGATAGATAGATAGTTAGTCAAGGAATATAAAATCTAAATGGCCATACAGTTTGAAGTGCTGTTATGGTATATAATATGTATTTGAAACTTCTAGTAGTATTTGTTTGTCTAGTGTTTACACGTAAAACATTTCCATGTGATGTGAATTATAGGCTGCACAGGAGATTCATGCAAGCAGATGTCTTTTAGTGGAGGACAGAGCAGAAGACAACATTCAGACTGTAGTCATAGGTGATGGTAAGGTAGTTCTTATACTAGCAATTTTATTTCTTGTCATTTACATTAGCTTATGAATAAGTACAGCTGCTGTTTGTTGTACATAGTAAGACCCCATTTTTGCCCTGATTTCTGCCCCTTATTTTAGCTTATGTTTTTCTTAAAGCTCAACTCGTGCATTTAGAATTCTTAAAAAGTCTTAATATTTTGAGTTTACCTTCAAAAACATATTGATGGTGCATGATTCTGCACGCACTAATGTTTCGGAAAACCAAGTTAAAATATGAGTATCAGATATGATACAACAGGCTTTTGAGGAACGCTTATATGTGCATCTTTATTTCAACTCATATTCATATGCATTTTATGTAAGTAGCCTGCTATACTGTTATGAAGATTTCTTTGATTTACATTACGATACATCAGAATTTCATCTGACTTTTTTGGCCATATAAATAAATAACATCTGCACCAAATTGCATACTTTTCCTCAGTTTGGGCTCTGAATAAAAGTGAGGTGTTTTTTTTTTACATCTTAAGTATGAGCTCCATATTCTCATTATATTATAGTATATGAATCATAAAAGCCTGATGTATCAAATATGATAATCAACAAAAAACACATATGCAAATGTTTTTCATATATGAATTGTTGTTTCAAGTTTCATTAAACTGTTCCATTTTAAAAAATAGATTGTTCTGATTATTTCATCTGTCAAGCTTTACAGGGTAATATATCAATACGTCCAGTTTCTGTTAATTAAAAAAATGTGAAAACAAGCAGCTTTGTAATAATTACAGCAGAAATACCAGAAAAACCTATATTGGGAAGACTTTAAATATTGTGTTGGACAACAGGGGGGTCTTTGAGTCAAAAGGGTTGAGAACCACTCATATAGACTTAAGGCTATTTGATATTTAAAACAAAAAAAGCCCTTTGATATATCACCAAATTCTTGTTTCAGGAAATATGGTAAGAAAAGGCATTTCATGTGATCTTTGAAGCACTTCTGTCTTGAGGAATCTTTAATCGCTTATATGATCAACAAATGTTGTATTTTTGTGTTGTTTTTTCATCAGCTGATGACAGGGGTTGGTCTGAAGATCAGGAAGGCGTGTTGCAGACATCAGCCGAGCAACCTGATAAGCCACAAGAGAACGAGTCTTTTGAATGTGAGCAGTGCAGAAAGGCCTTTCCAAAGATGTTTTCTCTTCTTCGACATAAACGTGTGCATTCGGTCATAAAGCAGCACTGTTGTGAAAAATGCGGGAAGAAGTTCTCGCAATTAAGAGCGCTAGAAACTCATCTCCGCAAGCATACGCAGAAGTTCGAGAAGAAGAAATTTCCCTGCGCTACTTGTGGAAAGAGCTTCAAAGATCTCGCAGCTCATGAACGGGTTCATGAGGAAGTCAGACCGTTTAGCTGTGATACATGTGGACAGGGATTCACAGTCAAAGGAAGCTTATATATGCACCAGAGGGTGCACACGGGCGAAAAACCGTACACATGTGACACCTGTGGGAAAAGTTTCTCTCTAATAGGCACCCTAAACTGCCACAAGAAGTTTCATTCAGATGACAGACCAATAAAATGCAGCCACTGCAATAAGAGCTTCAAGTGCAAGAGTCATTTGAGACGCCACCTTCCTGTGCATACTGGTGAGAGACGATATACGTGTAAAATCTGTGGTAAAACATTTGCGCATCATGAAGCTATGACACGCCACATCCTCATTCACACCGGCGAAAAGCCGTACATCTGTGAAGTGTGCGGTAAAAGATTTCGCCAGAGAAGCAATTTAAATGTCCACTTCCGGGTGCACGAAGAGACACAATTTAAGCGTGAAATGTGTGGAAAAACATTCCAGCATGATTTTTTGCTACAGAGCCATATTTTATCACACAATCATACTGGAAATTCAGAAGAAGAGCAGTTTCTGAATTCCAAGTCTGTGTTAAAAACTCAACTACAGCCTCATTCAGACAACAGCAAACCTTTTACTTGCAAATTGTGCGAGAAGAGCTACAGCAACATATATAATCTTCGCATACACGAGAAGCTTCACTCGGGCGAGACCCCGTTCAAGTGTGAGGTCTGCGGTAAGGCCTACGCTCTCAGAAAGTCCTTTAAAACACATATGTTGTGCCATTCGGGAGATAGACCTTATAAATGCATAGCATGCAGGAAAGCGTTCAAGTGGTCTGGCTCTCTGAAAATGCATATGAAGACTCATACTGATGAAAAAATGCACAAATGTGAGACGTGTGGAAAGAGCTTTCGCTTGTATGGAAATTTAAAGCGACACAAGCGTGCCCATGCTGGGGAGAGGCCGTTCAGCTGTAAGGTCTGTGGGGAAGGGTTTGCAGAACTCGACCATGTCAAAGCAAATATGCAAATCCATACTGGCGTGAAACCCTACACATGCCAGAAGTGTGGGAAGAATTATGTATATCTTAGGCATTACAATGATCACAAATGCAAACCTGTATGAAAAAGATGTTGTGGTAGGAACTTATAACAACTGCAGGACTCTTTTCATATTGTAATATTTCCTAGACAAATGTTTGGGTAACATTGTGAAGACATTTAAATAAAACATTAGGCTGAACAAGCTGTTGCTATTTTTAATGTTGCATAATATGGACCTATATAAGAAAAAAAAAGTGATTAATACTATCATGCTACGTTCACATAGTAATAACTGTTAATACGTTGGCGTGGTGATGGAAAACCTGAAAATATGAGGAAATTTATATTGTGTTCATTATGTTTTCCAGGCCTGAGAAAGTAATTGAAAATAACCAAATATGGACATTTTAAAAGTGAATCAAAATGTTTCTAGATGTGCTCTGATATAAATTATTTCATCAGCTAGGTACTGCCAATTGTATAGAGCTTGTTGTGAATCAAGTGTTCAACTTTTCAATGAATATTCAAACTGTTTTACAAAGTGATCTGAATGATTCCTTAGCGAATTTATCTGATATAAAATAACAGATATAAAATATATATTTTAAAAATCCTTATCCAGTCAGAAATTCCAGAAAAACTCATCAAGAATGGTATCTGAAGTCTCTCAAATAAACTTACAGCACTTGTTATTAAACCACTAACCTTAAGCATGCAAATAAATAACAAGAGAAACGTAATTAGGAATTGTATTATTCCTTTTGTAATTAGAGAGCGTTCAACGACTTTTATTTTGGAAATCTGTTTCGTAAGTAGTTCCAGTCACAGGTCTATAATGGGCCTTAGCAAAACCATTGTTAGATCAAATTGATCCAAAACAGTCTAATGCCCTCAACAATGTACCACTGAATTTTAAACTCCTTACGTTGTTTTTGTTAGTCATAACATAAGCCATTTTTATAGCGAATGCCGATCATTGAGAGACTTTTATTTTAAAATAAAACAAAGAGGAAGTACTTACTGCTTAGTTCAACTTTGTAGGGAGTTCAACGTTTTGTTTATTTTCTTCTCAATCTGGCAGTACCAACTGTTAAACACAGGTTGAGTTGATTTTGCTGCATTTCTCTGAACTGTGGTCACTATGGCCCGGTTTGAGCTTTTTCAGAGTCAAGCCACTCTGATCGTGTCAGTCCTGACGGACACTGCTAATCACGAGATCCGAAAGGCTTTTACATGCAGCTCCGATGAATCCAGAGTCACTATCAAACCAAACAATACTCAGATTCAGATGGTAAGAAAGTCTGTTATTAAGGAATTTTAACATGGATTTTTGTAATATGTTAGAGAGAACCCTCCTTTATTTTTACAGCCTGATTAATTATGTTTTATTCTTATAGTGTTATTTTTGTTCTTAATTGTAGCATTTCTTTTTTTTCTTCAATGCAGCTTAATTCCATAATGGAGAGATTTGCCAAAGAAGCAGTGCAGAAGATTTGCAGTCTCTTCAGATACTGTTCATCCAGTGCACCAGGTCCAGCACAACTATGTTTGAATGGTCGAGACGACCTGAGGAAGACTTCATCTCAGTTGGGACGTGATCTCAGTGGAGCAACATATATCCATAACCAAGAGTTTCAGGGTACTTGATATAGATGTCAATATCAGGCCACACGAGTTGCGAGCCTGAAGACTAACTCTAGCACTCTCCGTCCTTTATCTTAGTATTTGTGGTGAGTTTTGTTTCGTGTTCCTCTCTTACCGTAGATTCTGTATCTCTCTCTGTGAGTCCTCTGAAGGAGCCAGCAACAACATCTCACCAGCACCCTTCAAGCACTGAGGTGAGTAATAATACAATGCAGTTTTAAAGAGGAACTTCTTTTAAAGATATAACTTACAGTGTGATAAATGTTGGTTGAGACCCTTATAGCCTGCACAGGAAAGTAATGTAAGCAAGTGTCTTATGATGGAGGACAGAGGAGAGGAAACCATCCAGACAACATTCATCAGTGACGGTAAGAGACTCAACTTTTAGTTTGAAATTTCTCACCCTCTTACACATTTTCCACACTTGCATGTGCTAATTTATATGTCAGTGTTGATATTGCTAATTAAAACTATTTAAAACTTTTTTTTAAATTGAAATTAAGCTGAAATAAAATATAAATATTAGAAGAAACAAAATTAATGGCAACTAACTGAAATAAAATAAGTTTAAGTACTAAAATGACTGAAGTCAATTTTAAAACTAAATAAAAATATGAAAAAAAATAACAAAAGCACATAACAAAATTAATCAAACTTTTAAAAAAGTAAAATTATTAATAATGTATGTATATAAACTAATGTATATAATTCATATTAAAATAACGTTGATATGTATTAAAGTTTTTAAATGTTTAAATGCTGAAGTTTTTCAATTTAAACTTTAATAATCTTCAAGAGTTCTTTAAAGGGACATAACACACACAGTGTTCGACAGGTCATGTAATATCTTTTGAGTACCTATAGAGTAGTATTGCATTCTTCATATCTCCAAAGAGTCTTTAGTTTGATCATATTTATCATATTTAGCACGCAAAGCTTTTGCATAGCGATCGTCTGCAATTAACGAATGAAGCATTTTTTTTACTTCAATTAACTATGACTAACGAATTAACGAATGAAGCACGTTGATGGGCTGCTCTTGCTCTCGCTCTGGTTGATGTGTGCACGCTCTTCAGGGAGAAGTGCCCATACAAGGAATTCCGCCCTTTATGATGTCATGAAGGGCCATGCTCGAAAAAAAACTTTCCCAAACTTATTCAAACCCTGAAGGAGTGGATTTGGCACAGAAATACTCGGTCATACGTCCAACTCATTTTTTGAAACTTTGGCCATGTTTAGCATGAGAATCCAACTCTTTAGCAGTGTAAATAATTCAGAATGCATGAAATAGCATTAGACCGCCATTAAAAAAAAAAAAATTTAAATCTAAATGTATTATATAAAATATAATATTTTTTGTTACATAATTTGTATTATATATTGGAAATAGCTGTATTAATTTCTGAAAGTCAGCCTGAAATTGACCTTATTGACTGACTTGATGCATATTTTTGCTTATGTTGTGTACTATTTTATCAGTGTAAATCATTTTAAATGTACTAATCTGAATATATGAATAGACCATGATTGATGTTGATTGACCCTGCTGTTGTTTTTATTTCACCTGCAGCTGATGACAGGGGTTGGTCTGAAGATCAGGAAGGTGTGTTGCAGACATCAACCAATCAACCTAAAGTTCCACAAGCGAAAGAGTCTTTTGAATGTGAGCAGTGCGGAAAGGCCTTTCCAAAGATGTTTTCTCTCGTGCAGCACAAACGTGTGCATTCAATCGTGAGGCCTCACAGTTGTGAAAAGTGCGGGAAGAAATTCACACTGCTGAGAGCGCTAGAGACTCACCTTCGCAAACACTCGCAGAAGTTCGAGAAGAAGAAATTTCCCTGCGCTACTTGCGGAAAGAGCTTCAGAGATCTTGCAGCGCACGAACTGGTTCACGCTGACGTCAAACCGTTTACCTGTGAAATATGCGGACAGGGATTCACAATCAAAAGAAGCTTATACATGCACCAGAGGGTGCACACGGGCGAAAAACCATACCGATGCGACACCTGTGGAAAGTGTTTCTCCCTGATTGGCACATTGAACTACCACAAGAGAATTCATTCAAATGACAGGCCGATAAAATGCAGCCACTGCAATAAGAGCTTCAAATACCATAAACTTTTAAAACACCACCTCCGCGTGCACACGGGCGAGAGGCCGCACACGTGCGATATCTGTGGGAAAAGTTTTGCACTTTCCGGGACTCTAAAACGCCACATCCTCGTTCACACCGGCGACAAGCCGTACGTCTGCGAGGTGTGCGGCAGAAGATTCAACCAGAGAAGCACTCTGAAAGGCCACATGCGAGTTCACGGAGAAAAGCGATTTATGTGTGAAATGTGCGGGAAAACATTCCAGTATAATTACGTCCTGAGGAACCACATTCTAACACATAATCAGATTGGAAATCCAGGAGATAAGAGTAACGCTCAGCGCTGCGACGTGTGTGGGAAGTTCCTGAGCTCTGCCTACGCGTTAAAAGCTCACTTGCAATTGCATTCGGACAACAGCAAACCTCATACGTGCACGTTATGCGACAGAAGGTACAGCAGCGTGCATTCCCTCCGGATGCATGAGCAGCTTCACACGGGAGAGAAACCTTTCAAGTGCGAGATCTGTGGTAAGGACTTTTCTCTGAGGGCTTCGTATAAAACCCATATGTTTCTGCATTCAGGAGAAAGACCTCACAAATGCGTATTGTGTGGGAAAAGATTCAAGCTGTCGAGCTCTCTGAAGATGCATATACGCACTCATACTGGTGAAAGACCTCATAAGTGTGAAACGTGTGGGAAGGCGTTTCATTTATCGGCCAATTTGAAAAGACACAGGCTCGTGCACACCGGGGAAAAGCCGTTTACCTGTGACATTTGTTTGAAGAGTTTCACACAGCCCAACAATTTGAAGGCACACATGCACATTCACACTGGTAAAAAGCCGTACACATGCACTAAGTGTTGGAAAAGTTTTGCCTATCAGAGAAATTGCAAAGATCACAAATGTGCTCCACTTTGAGAGATTTCAGGCTGCTGAACTGGTAATATCTACCAACAGGTGCTTGAATTTCATGTAGGATTGTAAATAATTTTGTGAAAGTTACATGAAATGCTTGACTGTATTTATTTATTTATAAATATAAATAAATAAAATGTTTTCCTTGTAATTTTGGAAGGAAATAGTTGAACATTACATTTAAATTGTTTTTGTGAATGTCACAATTTGAAAAAAACACACACTTGTTTAATCAAGGATATAAAACTAAAAGCCATTGTGTAAAACAAACCACATGTCTTATAATAAACATAATACCAGTGGCTCCACTTAAGGATATGTGAGTCTACTTATTAATATTTTTTCAGGTCCTAAAATATATAAATATCCAACCTAAAATATCGATTTTAGATTTTTATTGAATATTGGATGTGTGCAAAAAAATGCCTTTTTTTTGTAAAATGCCCAACAACATGAGGACATTGTACTGCCTGCGGCTGTCAAAATATTAAAAAATTCAGTAATATTCAATATTCAGTGAAAAATTCTTCATTTTGTCACCTTAAACAAAACCTTAACTAGGTCACAAAAATATATATAAATATATAATTATGTATTATACATATATTTATAGAATGTGTGTAAATTTATTTTAAAATTAAATATATTTGTATATCTGTAAGGTTTTGTCAAACGTTATGTAGCAACAACTGTGCCGCATATAAACTCCAGTCCAGTGAGGGGCAGCAGTGAGCACAAGCGCTTCACTACTCGATACAAGAGAACATTATGAGTTCAGTCTCTTGCCAAGAACAGCAACAGAAGAATAATGTCGTTGTTGGAGTCTGAGGTTGTCTCTGTTCTGGAGACACTCGTAAAGGCAACGGTCAATGAAATGACGAAAGTTGTAGACTCTTCAGGCAAACCTCCACAAATTACAGCAGACAAGTCAGCCACCCTGGACTTTACAGTAAGTGTAGGAAAAGTGCACGAAATGACCGTATTTCTTGCTTGCTGCGTTTGTATTTAAGCCATAGTTCATAACCTGAAGGATTTAATTAACATATAATGAAATGTGTTTAGTGAATAATCAAATACAAGTATCTCTGAGGCTCAGAGTCACAGATAAAGTGATCATTTAAACGTAATATTTACCATTTTGTAACCTTTAGTACAAAAATGGTAACATTCCTTAAAGTTGTGACACCCATTTCATTCAAAATCATTTCATTCCAGTTTCTCCGTTTGTTTACAAATAGGCTGCATTACTCTAGCTCAGACATTGGATAACAATCCTGTTATCAAAATTATTGTAAGAAAAAATGATCCTGTCAGGTCCTGTAGCTAATCCGTACTGAATGACATGTTAATTTAGGCTAATTTATTATTGATTTGTTCCTGTATTTCAGACCCTGCTGAACTCTGTGTTAACACATAACGCAAAGGAAGCTGTGGAGAAAATATGCCAGCTTTTCTCTGCACTTCTGCACCATGAAATGATTCCGAGTGCACAGGATGGCTTGAAAACAAGACCGAAGCAATCTGAGAAACAGCACAAGACTCTACAAGGAGAGACTAATCTTACCGGCAGTTGTCCACAAAGAAGTCAGTCCACTGACCAACATTCTCTAGGTGAGATTAAATGCTTATGCTTCATCCACACCACTGTGCTTCTCAGAGCAAATCTTTTAAGTTTTATGATCTGCTGTGCCATTGCAGTCTCTGCGGAGAAAATTGCCATTGTTGTGAGCTGGGGACAGGAGGAGATCATAGACACTGACCATGTGAAAACAGTAAGTCATTCACGCATAATAGAGTGCAACAGTTTGGTTCTAAAAGTAAAAATCTCTTTTTGATATGTCTAACTGATGGTTTTTCGGTGTAGAACTACAATACCCAAATTCTAAATAGTGATCAGAAAAATAATTCTCATTACATTCTGAAATGAATTTAATATTAATTGTAAATATTTGAATATTTTGCAATTATGTTAAAATAAATAGTTTTATGCTTATAATCTATGACTACGAGGCAGTAGTTTTAAACACCATTTATCATTATTTGATTAAATCATTTACAATGCTACATCAATTACAATTAAAGTTTATAATGTCTAATTAATCTCGGAGATTGTTGGATTTGTTCAAGACTAAGAACTCTTTATAAAAAAAAAAAAACTAAATTCCACAAAAATATTAAGCAGCACAACTGTTTTGTACATTAATAATAATAAGAAATGCTTCTTGAGCACCAAATCAGCATATTAGAATGATTTCTGATGAATAATGTGACACTGAAGACTGGAGAAACAGCTGCTGAAAATTCAGCTTTGCCATCAAAGGAATAAATCATTTCAAAATATATTCAAACTGAAAAGAGTTACTTTAAATTGTAATAATATTTCACAACATTACAAAATCTACACTACAAAATATTACAAAATATTTTACTGATCCCAAACATTTGAACAGTAGTGTATACCGCAATAATACATTTCTTTCGTGTGGACATAAATTGTTCTCTTTTTCTGTTTTTAAAAGCCCACTAAAACACAGAAGACGGCGATCATTAGGGATGAAAAGTCAGTGGATTCTTCAGAAAACAGCAACCATCCTCAGTTTGTGGTGTTGCAGGACAATGATGCTGCAGACATCAGCTGCCCTGGACTGCAAAATACTGAAAACATCTCTGTGACTCAGGATAATGTGAAAGTATCTAGAAGTGTAAGCGTGTCAAAAAGCAGAGGTGTGCAGGTGAGCTGTCGAAAGAAAGGTAAACCGCTCAGCTGTAAACAATGTAGAAGGAAATTTGACTCGGTTGTTCTGTTGAGAGCTCATCAGGTCATTCATGTGGCAGCAGAGAAACCCTTTAGCTGCTCGCAGTGTGGTCGACGTTTTGGCAGTAAAGGCAGTTTGGATGTACACTACCAGCTTCATACTGACAAGAGCCCTTATGTTTGCAGTCAATGCGGCAAGACCTTCACCGAACACAAACAGCTGAAGGGTCACCTGAGGATTCATAACGAAGACAAGACTTTTACATGTCAAGTTTGTGGGAAGTCTTTTCATCAAGCTTATTGTCTCAGGAAGCATTTGGTCGTGCATTCAGGAGAGAAGCTGCATAAATGTGACGTATGTGGGAAGAGCTTCCACTTTCGTAACAACCTACTTCGCCACCAGAGAATTCATACAGGTGAGAAGCCGTTCACCTGCCAGACGTGCGGGCGAAGTTTCAACCAGCTCGACTCACTGAAGGCACACAATGTAACTCACACTGGCGAGAAACCACACAAATGCAAAATGTGCAGTCAGGGCTTTGTCCAGAAGTTTCTGCTTCAGCTGCATGAGGGAAAGCGTGCGGGACAAAACGGACACCACTGTTTTGTATGTGGGATGGTCTTGGGTTGAGAGACTGACAAACCCCCCAAATCAGATTGCCAGTGAAATGCTCTCCGACAACAAATGCAACGAGTTTGCTTTCTTCTTTTCTGAAAAGATCAATAATATCAGAAAGGCAATTAGCACACCCTCAAGTTATGCAGAGGTCAGACAGACTCGACCGCAATTTCAAAAAGCAGTTACTATGTCTGTTTTTGAAGCAAATGATAGCAAAATTTTGGAAGAAATAGCACAGCACCTAAAATCGTCAACCTGCTATCTTAACACACTTCCCACATATTTTTTCAAAAAGGGTGCTTAACTGTTTGGAAGCAGATATCTTAGAAGTGGTGAACACCTCACTTCTTTCTGGGACTTTTCCAAACTCCCTGAAACCTGCAGTTGTTAAACCCCTTCTGAAAAAAACAATCTTGATAACACCATATTGAGCAAATATAGACCAATATCAAATCTTCCTTTAATAGGAAAGATTATTGAAAAGGTAGTATTTAATCAGCTGAACAAATACTTAAAATCAAATGGATACCTGGACAATTTTCAATCTGGTTTCCGACCGAATCACAGCACAGAGACAGCACTCATTAGGACAATAAATTATATTCGCTTAAATTCTGAATCTGGCAAAATATCAGTGCTGGTACTACTAGATCTCAGTGCTGCGTTTGATACTGTCGATCATAACATACTACTAGAGAGACTGGAAAAATTGGTTGGGCTTTCTGGCATGGTAATCAAATGATTCAGGTCATACTTATAAGGGAGAGGTAATTATGTGGTATAGGAGCGCATAAGTCTAATCGGACGTCCATGAATCGGGGGGGAGGGGTTCCCCCAACAAGGCCCAATTCTGCACGCCTCTGTGTAGCCTGTATATGCTCCACTAAGTCAAATAATCGAGAAAGAACCAAATGCCTTACAGCTATGCAGATGATACCCAGAGTTACCTAGCTGATCTCAATGACTCAGCCCCATTGACTCCCTTTCTTGCCAATCATGATGAAATTAACAAGTTGGATGTGCGAGAACTTCTTCAGTTAAACACAGAAAAAACGAAGTCATGCATTTGGAAACAAAGATGAAGTTCTCAAGGTGCATGCATACCTTGACTCTAGGGGTCTAAAAACTAAAAATCAAGTCAGGAATCTTGGTGTGATTCTGGAGACAGACCTTAGTTTCAGTAGTCATGTCAAAGCTGTAACTAAATCAGCATACTATCATCTCAAAAACATTGCAAGAATTAGAGGTTTTGTTTCCAGTCAAGAATTGGAGAAACTTATTCATGCCTTTATCACAAGCAGGATGGACTATTGTAATGGTCTCCTCACCAACCTTCCCAAGAAGACCATTAGACAGCAGCAGCTCATCCAGAACGCTGCTGCCAGAATTATGACTAGAACCAGAAAATCTGAGCATATGACACCACAGTCTTCAGGTCCTTACACTGGCTTCCAGTTCTATTTAGGATTGATTTTAAAGTACTTATACTAATTTATAAATCCCTCAATGGCCTAGGACCTAAATACATAGAAGATATGCTCACTGAATATAAACCTAACAGCCACTCAGATCATTAGGATCGATTCAGTTAGAAATACCAAGGGTTCACAAAAAACAAGGGGAATCTGCTTTTAGCTTTTATGCCGCCCGCAGTTGGAATCAGCTCCAGAAGAGATCAGATGTGCTAAAACAATAGTCACATTTAAATGCAGACTCAAAAAAGCATCTGTTTAGCTGTGCATTTATTGAAAGAGCACTGTGCCATGTCCGAACTGATTGCACTATATTATATGTATAATCGTCTTCTTAAATTCATTTTAAACCTCTTAAATCAAATTTTTTTTTTCAAAGTTTTTAAATTCCTTGTTTTATTGTTGTGATTATTGTTTTTATTTTATTTTAGGTAAAGCACTTTGAATTACCATTGTGCTATGAAATGTGCTATACAAATAAACTGGCCTTGCCTAGATTTTATTTTGCATACCTTGTTTGGCTACATTTTTAAAATAGGGAAATTATTTTGGCATTACTGCTCACAAAAGCTAACATGAAAAAGAACAGTGATAAGATTGTGGATTGGGCATTTGTTCTGATCAAATCGGAACATTAAATTGACACCGGGTTTCTCTGGGGGATTGTTTCACGTCATTTGATGACCAAATTTAAAGGGATAGTTAAATCAATTCCGTGATGGCCCAGCAGATGTATATGACTGACTATTTGGGAACACAAAACGTCTTTATTCGAAAAAATCCATCATCTCTGTGAGTCCATATAATGTAAGTGTACCCCTCAAAGTTGACACTTCTAAAACCACACAAAACAAACACAGCGGTAATCCGTAGCCCAGTTGACCCCAGTTGTTAAAATAATGTCTTATAAAACAAAACCATTGGTGTGTGTGAGGAAAAATACTATTTTAAACTTTATAAGTCAAAAATACAAAAAAGCATGCACATCCCAAAAACACGAAGGCTCAGGTGCAGGACAAAAATAAGATAAATACAAACAAAACCAAAAAGTCGACGCACTGATAAATGCTCCCAAGGGAATTTATTAATAAAACGTATCGACAAAACTTAAAGGGGTCATATGATGTTTTTTTTTTTAAGATCATTATTTGGTGTATTTGGTGAAACAGAATATGTTGACATGCCTTTAATGTTCAAAAAAACCATTATTTTTCAAATACTGTACATTAATGTAAGTCCTCTATGCCCCGCCTCTCTCAAAAACGTAGTTTGGAAACAAAACTCCGCGTTTGAACAGTCAATAGCAAATACTTAAACTGATAACAAAACATACTTAGTCGCCAGATAAGAATGCGCCAGATTGTCATGCAGCAAAGTGGCATTGAACTTTTATTTTTTTTAGAACACTAGCCATTGGCACGCCGTCTTTCTTTGCATGCACATTTGGGCGGCATTATGCTATTATTTCCAATAGTGACGTAGACATGTGGGGGCGTGTAGAACGAGCCGTTTTAGGTAGGCGTGACTGACTCTTAGCTTTTATAAAGAATATCTCTTTGGATTTGAGAATTTAGTCTTTGCAACTTTACAGATCTTCTTTATTTACCAAGAGCTTGTAACACTCCAAAGAGAAAGGAAAACTGGAAAACGCATCATATGACCCCTTTAACTCTAACCATCACTTACAGCCAATGTCGTTCTCATTCATGAGTTCACGCAAAAGTTAGCACGTTGTGAACCTCTTGCGAGAAGGGACGGTCCTCTGTGCTTCCACATCACTTCTTGTGTGAGCGTCAATATGCGTTTTCGTCATGTTTTAAATTTTGAGCGGAGTATCCCTTTAAGAACTGTGAGCAACATGCATATAACGCTATATTTTGATTTAAAGGGATCATGATGATTTATTAATAAAATAAAATATAGCCGGTTCTAGTTGATTACATGATTTGTAACAGTATTGTGTTGATTTGACCCACATTTGTTTTGAATTTACATACTTGAAATATTAGTTAAGGCAATACTGTTACTAATACTGAGTTGGGCCCATAAACAGTCAAAACATTATTATATAGGATATTCCACTCTATTTTAAAAACTGTTACAACTTTGTAACTTTAAAGACAACACTAACTAGTAAAATATCATTTAGATGTAGATGTTTCAAGGCATTTCCTCATCTTTTACCCTTCCTGAATAGACTATTAAACTTCTAGTAAAGCCAGCCTCTACATAAGTAGCATGATTACTTTTAAAACCTACAAATTACAGCGATTAAATTATGGAAAAGGGTGGGCTAAAATTCTACATGCATGAGGTCCAAAACATTTGTTAAATGTACGTAAGTTACTTACTACAACTTAATCCAGGAATTTTTATTCATAAATTTGAATTAATATCCATTTTGTCAGTTTCTACTCATCCTTAGAACGTTTTATTGACAAGCTAGGCCTGTAAAATGAAAAAGCATATACAGAAAATTTGATCAACCTAGTTTTTCAGAACAACAACCACAGTTTGCGTCCGGTCGTACGTCCTTATTTAGAGACCTATATAAAAGTCTTAGAAACACCCAGAAGAGTGAATGCAAGTGAATCTGATTCTCTGGGTTCTGAAATTCCCTCTAGCAGCGTCAGCATGTGGCCTCCTTAAAATGCATAATCCTGCCACACACTCTCTGAGAAGTAAAGAGGCTGTAAGTATGTGGCATAGCAGTTTATTTTATGGAATATTCATGTATAACATTCAATCTCAGATAAATCATATTTCAGTGTATTTATGGGATATCTTCATGTATATTGCTCCTGTGATCCCAACACTTGCATTTCAGATGTCAAAAGCATAAATCACACAAGAAGTGGTGTTTTCTTGTCTCAACACTGTAACAATACAGATCTAAGAGCTTAGCACATAGATAGGTCTGTAAAAAAAAAGAAAACCCAGAAAGAAAGCAATGAGAACTGTTCATTTTTCTGTGTTAAAAGAGAAACATGCAGAACTTGCGCAATGCTGTGATAACAAAGACGGGAAAAGAGCTGGATAGGAAAAATGTTGGCCAGATGAGCACATGGGTGTAGTTTTTACTGAGTGAGTATTATTGTTAAACCACTGACTTCGATACAGAATGAACATGCAAGAGCAATTCCATGGATTCCCATTAAGATGGATAAGCGTTAGATTTCCTAAAGGCATCAGAGTCCCTTTTTCCATTGAGCGCAGTTGATTAAATTTAATATCAAGTTTGCGTATCATCACTAAGCCTTCAATCTGTGCTGGATGAATGTGCTGGAGATGGTTTCTGTCCAAATGGAGCTCTTCCAATCTGGATAGAGCAGAAAACACTTTGGGCAAGCGTGTGAGCTGGTTGTTTTCCAGGTGAAGGCTTTTGAGATTTCTCAAAGATGTAAAGATATCATCTGGAAGTTTATCGAGAGTGTTGAATCTCGGATCCAGCTCTTTCAATACTGAGAGATCTTTGAAGGTATCAGAAGAGATGGAACACAATTTATTGTTGGACAAGTCCAGAAACTTAAGGTTTGTAAGACCTGTGAATAATCCGATAGGGATGGTTTCTATCTGGTTTTCATTCAGCCATAACTCCCGTAAATGACTAAGACTAGTCAGTAGCTCTGCAAAGGGTCTTGCCAGGTGGTTGTTATTGAGTTTCAGAGTCTGTAGTCTGACTTAAGTGTTTAAAGGACAATTTTGGAAAGTAGTGAATATGATTATTCTCCAGGTTAAGATCCCTCAGATGACGTGTCCTTTTGAAGAGGTGCTTGGGAATCTTCACAAGGTCATTGTTGCTAAGATCGAGATGCTTAAGCTTATTCCGCTTCATAAATGTGTATGAATGGAGCTCCGAAATGTGATTGTTGTCCAGTTGTAGATCATGCAAAGCTGAAAGTGGGGGAAAGATTACAAAAATATTACTGCTGTCCAGCTGAAGCTCTGTTACCCTGCTTAAGCTGTTGAACATGCCTTTCGGAAGCGACATCAGTTTGTTGTGATACAAATTAAGGTTCTCAAGCTTTACCAAGTCTTGAAACAGATGTGACATTAGTGTCCCCAACTGATTGAAACTCAGATCCAGTGCGCCCAACTGGGAAAGACCTCTGAGGGAACCGTTGGACATGGAAATAAGAGCATTATGACTCAAATCTAAATGCTTCAGTGCAGGAATCTCAGAGAAAATGTTGTCAGAAATTGAAGTTATGGTATTTCTTTGAAGATAGAGGCTAGTGAGGTTTAGAGTGTCCTGAAGGACACTGGTAGGTATGGCAACTAGTCCATTTCAACTAAGATCGAGGTGATATAGCCCTATGGCTCCCTTAAAACTCCCATTGCCTCAACTTTTTAGGTTGTTCGTTGACAGATAAAGTTTTGCTAGATGTGTGCAGTTTTCAAACACTCCCACCTCGACCATCTCAATCATGTTACTTCTCAATTGGAAGTCCGTAAGAGCAGGAGCTCCATCCAGGACCCCGTAGGATAAACTAAATATCTTGTTCATATTCAGAATAAGGACTTGAAGTTTGGTCAAACCATAAAGGAACTTCCGAGGAAGAGTTTTAATGTAGTTGTCACTGAGATCCAACATGTGGAGGTTCAGCAGCCCCTGAAATTGTCTTGGTGTTAATGTACTCATTCCATTTCCACTCAGAAATAGCTTTGTAAGATTGCTCATGTTCTGCCAGTTGGTATTGAGTGACAAATTGAAGACATTCTTGGTGAGATCGAGAACCAACAATTCTTCCAAACCTTCATCTGGGAGAGCTTGAATCATATTATGTGTAGCTAATTGCTTGGTACTCTTAGGCAGAAGAGGGATCTCTAGAAATCTCTGGTCCGAACACATTATGATGTCAATATCTTCACATTTGCAGGGTATCGGACAGGTGTCAACCACTGTGATGAGAGCCAAAACCATTGACAAAAGCCAAAACATTTTTATTGATGTAATCTGCAGGAACCCAGAAAACTAGAAGCTAGATTGTGACACAATGTGAAACCGGGCATACATGTATATTCAGAATGTTCTCACTTTCATTTTAAATAACTGACGGTGAGTTATGAGACAGAATGAAAGCATGCTTTTTTTAAGCAGAAGATCCATTCTCAGCCACCAGTTTGTAAATTTTTCATTAGTATTAGAAATTATTAATCATGTAGCATATAAAAATCTAATGTGCTTATATGTTTATATACACACAATTTATGAAACAGCTACATTGATATCTCTTTTAAATTTCTCTTAATGCATGTAGACAGACTTACCTGCACAAAGATCCGGCCTGCAAACAGAGTGCTTGTAAAAGCAAAATATCCCGTATCACAATAGAATATCAAAAAAATGACCTGTCAGCAGAACAACTGCTGTCACATGTGATGTCATATGCGATGTGTTCTTGGGAAAAAAAAATAAATAAATCTTAACCACAACATAAATCTCACCACAGCTTAGGTAAACTCAGCAAACACGTTCGACAACTAAACAGTACAACAGTGAACGACTGTTTAACAGTTACTGCGAAAGTTTTTAAGAAATACAGTACATGCTATTAGATATATATATTAATATATAGATAGATTATATAGATAGATATATAGAATATAGCCTACATATACAGTAAAAACTGGTGCTTCTCAGCTCACTAACAAGCTTTGCCTCAATAAATAAAGCATTGGGTTAGGGGGTGGTGGAGTCGTGTTTTCAAGCAAATGTAATCCTTTTTTAGTCAGTTTCTGTTTTTTTCATACTTGCCTTAAATTATGTGAAAGCTCTTTATTCACAGTCTGACAAAATAGGGAAATAAATTAATCCACTATACTGCCCTTTATTAACCAATAGATGGCGCAGTTGAGATGAATGATGGCTTTTCTTTGCTCATTCAAAAGCAAATTACTGTTATTTTGTCAGACCTGGACAGTCTCCAGATATTGTGGGAGATGTTTTAGCTAATGTCCAGTATAGTCCAACAAGTCAGTCCAAATTAGCCATGACACAGTTAATGCTTATCAGTTATCCAGAAAATAGTAAGTTCTGGACTGTATCAACAATATTATTAGTATACGGTATGTTAGGAGGTCCATCTGTTACCGAATTATGTTAAGCATCAGTTTGTGCAACACAACAGTTGTCATAAATATATAATCTATTACAATTAAATTACTTGGTCAAGACATTGTGGAAGAGCCACTCTTTTGTGACCTTTACATTATTAAATGGTATCATGACCTGAAGCAACTATTGCTTTAATCAGTCACAGGCCAAATATATAAGTTTATCTTTGTTTTGCTTTTCACTTTTTGTCTGTGTTTTCCTGTTTATCATATTAATATCAAACACATCCTTAGAATGGACTTTTATTTATTTATACTCATAATGAAAATATGATGGTCCTTTGTAAAGGACCCACTTCAGGAAGCTACAATCTCGGTTAAAAACCAGTGCTGGTTAAATATTGGACAGAACACTTGCTAGGTTGTTTTGACCCAGCTGGTTGGGTTAAATGTTTCACCCAACATGCTGGGTTGTTTTACTTAACTCAACTATTTTTTAAAAATTACTATATTGCTGGCTTAAAATGACTTGGAAATTAGAAATCACACAGAATTACTAAAGGCAACAGTAATAATCAAAAGCTGAACATTTATTAGTAAGCAAGAACACCCATGGACAAAAATATAAGACAAACTGAATTTATTTGGATGAATACAGCATAGTTTACAAAATTACATACATTTAAACTCGTTTATCAAGCATATAGAAATAAAAATTTAATTCAAGTGTATTCAACCATTCTCTGTTATCCCTTTTCATTGAAATAGTGCCAATTCTCGTGCCGGTGTGTTGCTGAAATCTGAGCTGGTGATGGACCAAGATGCCGTAACTGACTCCATAACCTGCCCATAAACAAACAGTACTGAGATTAGAGAACGCTCCGGTTACTAACGTAACCTCGGTTCCCTGAGATAAGGGAACGAGTGTTGCGTCACTTGCGCTTATGAGGAAACTCCTGTTTACTCTGATACTGAAGCCTGATTTGTTCACGTTCGTGTAGCTAGCTGCACGAACTAATAGCGGTTACATTAGTAAGGGTTTCCTTTCGAATGGTCTCTCCCATTGTGTCGCTTGACGCTTATGGGGAACGCATCCAACAACGCCGTGCTATAAGCAAGTGTAGAACGATGCCGCTCTGCGAGCCCAGCCCTGGAGCACTCTTACTGAGGGTGCTCCTGTAAGCATGAGCCAATAATGAAACCCAAGTTAGGCTGAGGACTACATAACATAACCTTCTCCACTTATAAGTGGATTAGGTAGAATTAAGCAGACAAAATACGTGTCTGCAGGGCAGGGACGTCCAAGTCATAATACCTGGTGAAGGCTATAGGCTATAGCATCCACTATCCAGCGAGATGCTTCATAACCGTCAGCCCTTTAGAGCAGCCTCCAAAGCACACAAAGAGCTGCTCTGAGTGCCTAAGCAGGCCAAACCGCTGAACATACACTCTAAAAGCCCGAACTGGGCAGAGTGGATTGGGACCCTGCCTCACCTCTGCTCTGAATGGAGTGGAGAGCACTTTAGGCACATAGCCGTGTCTTGGTTTGAGGATGACTCTGCAGTCATTAGGCCCAAACTCAAGACAGGAATCACTGACTGACAGTGCTTGCAGGTCACCCACAATCGCTTTTACCGCCACTAGAGCCAAAGGAGGGCAGTCTAATTGACAGGGCCTCAATTCGGCCGACTGGATGGCTTCAGGGGGGCCCCATAGGGCCCTGGAGGACTATAGATAGTCCCAAGTCGGCACCGTATGAGGACGAGGCAGATTTAATCTTGGAGCGCCCAGAAACTTAACGTCCTAAGTTGTTTCTTTTCTCTGCCGACTCATTGGCCAGCCACGTGAGAATGATTCACTGCGATGGCTGCCACATACATTTTAAGCGTGGAAAGGGTGCGCCCCTTATCCAATAGCTCTTGTAGAAAGGTTAGCACGTGGGACACGTCACAGGAGTATGGGTCCTCGCTCAGTGCTGGACACCAGTCAGAGAAGACTGACCATTTAATTGCCAGAGGACGTCTTTTTAGACAGAGCTTACCCCAAAATGGTGTTAGTTACACTCGCAGGAGCTGCAAAGACTCCCGTCAATGGGCCAAACATGACGTTTCCACAGCTCTGGCCGGTGATGCCAAATCATGCCCTTCGTTTGCTATAAAAGGTCCTCCCTCAGTGGTATCGACCAGAGGGCTGCTGATAGCAGCTGAATCAACTCCGGGAACCACATCTGATTCCTCCAGAGTGGGACCACCAGGAGGACTGAGCATCTGACTTCACTGACCCTTCTGATGACCTAGAAAGAGGCGTAGAGCCAACCTGTGAAGGGAGTGTGACCTAAGACGGCCTTGGTGATTTATAAAGGCTACCCCCGTCATGTTGTCAGAGCGGACCAGGACGTGGTAGGAAGGTTTTTAGGGGCAGAAAAACTGCCATCATCTCGAGGCAGTTGATGTGTAAACGCTGCTCCAGGTTTGACCAGGAGCTGGACGACGGTCTGCCCTTGGACAGAGCACCCCATCCTGAGTTGGAGTCATCTGTCATGACCACCTTTTTTCTGGAGGTCAGTCCCAATGGGATGCCTGATTTAAAACGGGCAAGAGGTTTTCCAAGGGGCCATGGGTCTGATGCAATGGTGGGTTACCCTGAGATGAAAACGTCCAAGGCACCAAGTGTGGGACGGAACATTCAATTCAAAGCAGCTTTACAAAAAATGCATGTGTCTACATTACAAAGCAGAAGTGAATGTGTCCAAGTAATGTTCATTTCACAAATAAACTGTTAAAGATAATAGAATCATACAGTTAGCTAACATGAATTCATTTTAGGCAGAAGCTCATTAAAGTGATTATTACAAGTGTGATCATAATGATTACAATATAGAGAAATTTTGGCAGTTGTGCATGTCGATTCAAGCTGGCGTCATCTGGGGTCCTTGCAGGGTCCGCATCATCTCTTCAAAGGTGTTGGTCATCTGAAGTCTTTCTATGAGGCTGGATCCACGCTGGAGCTGGTGTAATCTCTAGTTACTTCGAGATGGGCATCCCAGTGTAGGAACAGAAAGGCAGTAGAAAAGAATTAGCGTAGCTGCTGTTCATAACGTTTCAAGCAAAGAAAATATGTTTGTGACTTATCTGATCTAACTGGGAACAACGTTATGAGATTCATTATGTGAATGCTTGGCTGAAGAGATGTGTCTTTAATCTAGATTTAGACAGAGAGAGTGTGTTTGAGCCTCGGACATTATCAGGAAGACTATTCCAGAGTTTAGGAGCTAGATGGGAAAATGCTCTCCCTCCTTAAGTGGACTTATATATCCTAGGTACTACTAAAAGTCCAGAGTTTCGTGACAAAGAGCGTGATGAATTGTAGGGCATAAAAAGATCAGTTAAATATACAGGAGCTAAACCATTTAGTGCCTTATAGGTCAGTAGCAATATTTTGAAATCAATACGGAACTTAATAGGTAACCAGTGTAGATATGATGATTGGGGTAATATGATCATATTTTTTGACTTGGTAAGAAATCTAGCAGCTGCATTTTGGACTAACTGCAGCTTGTTTATTGAATGTGCAGGACAATCAACTAGTAGTGTATTACAGTAATCTAGTCAAGAAGTCATGGATGCATGAACAGATAAAATGTTCTGTAGCTTAGCAATGTTTCTGAGGTGGAAGAAGGCTGTTTTTGTAACATGAAATATGATTTTTGAAAGATAAGTTACTGTCTAATAATAAACCCCAGCTTTAACTGCAGATATGACATAACATACTCCCTTCTATTTGCAATTGTATTCTAGATATTCTGTGTGCAGGTTTGTTGGTCCATAATAAACCTCAGTCTTGTCTTCATTAATAGAAAAGCGGATCCTTGCAGCACCCCATAATTTACTGATGTTAACTTGGATTTTTCATAATTTAAGTAGACAAAATGGTAACTGTCTGCTAAGTACGATCTAAACCACTGTAATGCCTGTCTTTGAATACCAGTGTAATTTTGTAGTCTGCCTAAGAGTATGTCATGGTCTATAGAGTCAAACGCAGCACTAAGATCAAGTAAACGAGTATTGAGAACCTTCGTGACGAAGCTAGTCTTTGATTTTAAAAACAGAGCGCAGTTCTGCTATGATTAGCCTGATCCTGACTGAAATTTTTCATAGATGTATGTCGTACAGAGGATTACAATTGAGTGGAAACTTGTCTAATTTTTAACATAAACTGAAGATTTAAATGGTCTGAATTGGCCAATATCATTTGGATCTAGTTGCGTTTCTTAATAGAGGCTTTAATTAACTGCCATCTTAAAAATGGTTTGGCACATGACTAAGATAGAGATTACTTAATATATTGAGAGAGGCTCTTCTGCTACAGGTAACGGCTCTTTTAGTAATTTAGTGGGTACAGTATCTAACAGGCATGTTGTTGGTTTAGATGTAATGATTAGTTTTAGTTGTTCTTGTCCTATAGTTGTAAAGCACTGTAATTGTTCTTTAGGGGCAGTAACAGAGGCTGGATCATAAAATGTAGTCAAAGGTTGTACATTTACAATTGTATTTCTAATAGTTTCTCAGTGAAGAAATTCATAAAGTTATTACTACTAAACTGTGAAGGAATATTCAGTTCAGGTGATGTCTGTTAATTTGTTAGTCTAGTGACTGTATTAGATACCTTGGATTGTTTTGGTTATTTTCAATTAGTTTGCGGAAATGCTCAGCCCTAGGTACTTTTAGAGCCTTTTTGTAGCGGGATATGCTTTCTTTCCATGTGATTTTAAAGACCTCTAAATGAGTTTGTTTCCATTTGCTCTCTAGGTTACGAGTATCTCTCTTGAGAGCCTGAGTATTACTGTTGTACCATGGCGCAGTACATTTCTCTCTAACAATTTTTAATCTGATGCGTGTGACAGTGTCTAATGTTAGAGAAGATTGTGCCCATACTGATAGTCATTTCATCTTATTCATTTGTGTCTATGGGAACACTGAGCAGCTGATCCAGATCAGGTAGCTTATTTGTGATTATCTTTAGTGGTTGGGATAATTGTTCTACCTAATTGGTAACGCAGAGCGATATGACAAAAATCAGCGGTATTAAGTACACGCGTTACAAGGTAGTGATCAGTAACATCATCACTTTACTCCATAATGTCTTTATCAGTAAGATTGGTTCCATGCGATATAATTAAGTCTAGTGTATGTTTGCGACGATGAGTGGGTCTAGTGATGTTTTGCATGACCCCAAATGAGTTTAGTAAATCTGTAAATGCAACCCCTAACGCATAATTTTTATTATCAATGTGAATGTTAAAATCTCCGACAATCAATGCTTTATCAACATTGACCAGAAGGTCTGAGAGAAAATCTGTAAATTCTTTTAGAAAATCAACATAGGGCTCTGGAGGTCTATACACGGTAGCCAAAATGAATGATAGCAGGGATTTTTGTCTTCTGTCTGTAAGCATAATATTTAGCAAAGTAAACCTGTGTCCTGTTTTCTGAGTAACATTAGGAATATCTCTGTATATTGTTGTGACACCGCCGCCACGACCAATCAGATGGGGCTCATGCTTATAACAGTAGCCTGGAGGAGTAGACTCATTTAGACCAAAATCATCATTTTGTTTAGCCGTGGGTTTCATTAAGGCATAGTCAATATCAAAATATTATCTTTATAATTTTTTGTTACACTAATCGCCTTAGTGTGAGTGATCTAATGTTTAGGAGCCCAACCTTTAGAAATTATTTTTGTTCACTTAATTTGTGATTTTCTGATTTAATCACTTAATCTCATAAGTGAGCAGTTCAGATGTCTGAGATCGAGAATGGGTCTGAGCCCGCCATCTTTCTTGGGAATGAGGGAGTAACGGCTGTAAAAGCCTGACTCGCTGTTCGCTAGAGGAACCGTTTCCACGTCTCCTTTTGCAAGCAGTGTTTGTACTTCGGACTGTAGAATATAAGCATCATTGTCCCGTTCAGAAGTTTGAATAACACCTCTGAAGCGAGGTGGCCTGTGAGCGAACTGGAGCGAGTAGCCTCGTTATATGGTTTTTAGAACCCAACTTGACACTTGCATGGAGCTTCCATCACTCTGTGTTAAGTGGAAGGGATGGAGAGCGACCGTGAGCTTTCTTTGAGGGAGTTCCAGCCTTGGCGAGAACTGACCCTCTCCTCTTCCCCTCTGCGTTTGGATCAGGATAGCTTCTGAGGCTCAGGGTCCAACGTCACTCTGGAGCGGGGACCTTGGCGCTTCGAAAATGGGTAGCGTCTGAAGCCCAGGCCCAGGTTTAGGCTGGAGTGGCACTGGCTTGGCAGGCTGCTGAGGGAATTGGGCCTTTTGGTGACTTAACGCACCCCGAACTATGTGCTTCGCAGGATTTACGCATTGCCTGCGATGACTTCTTGCCGCTGTAAAGCCGCTCCTTAACCCTCCGACGGCAGGGCCAAACGTCCCTTAGGAGAGACTGTGAGTCTAGGAAGGCGACCTAGTCAGCGTCCCTGATCTCTGTTAAATTCAGCCAAAGGTGGTGCTCCAGAACCACCAAACTGGCCATGGCCTTGCCGATAGCCTGCGGAGTGGCCTTAGTAGCGTGCAACCGATCTACTGCCCATGTTTGGAATATGTCCACGCGAGCAGACCACCAGCATACATTTTAGTAGCCTATATACAAGTAGTCCGCGTCCGTAGCTGTCCGCATCTGTCCTTGTACTTGTCCAACCTGAGTATAACAGATGCTGAACACAGGATTATGCCGCGCTTTGAGAACTGCTCTCTCCTGAGAGGATGCAAAACCCCGCGATCTGACTGTAACTCAACAGCTGGTTGTTTCGTTGGAGGAGGGAAGTACAATACTGTACAATATAAGAAATACTATCTCAAATAAATACTTTGTTTGAATATATTTTCAAAAATTATGTATCCAAATGGCAAACCTGATTTTTCAGCAGCAATTACTCCAGTCCTCAGTGTCACATGATCCTTCAGAAATAATTATAATTTGCTGATTTGGTGCTCAAAAAACATTTATTATTGTCAATGTTGAAAATGGTTGAAAAGTTGCTTTTTGTGTAATATCTTTTTTAAAGATTGTTTGATGAACAGAATACTCCCATAAAACAGCATTTTATTTGAAATATAAATCTTTTGTAACATTATAATGTCTTTACTGTCACTTTTTTAATCAATTTATATGTCTTTCTAATAAAAGCATTAAGTTCTTTCAAAACAAATCTTACTGGCCCAAGCATTTGAATGCTAGTAGATTCTATTCTATTCTATGTGGTTAATGTCATTTTTCTGTAGTAATGTTCGTATAAGTCTTTTTAATTTAGCAAAGCAGATGATCCGTCATCATTCAATGACAAAAAGTTATATCATGCAGATGCATTTCGAATCACGTTCCCAGGACCAGGTTGTACTAGCCTACAGTGACCAGCTGGAGGAGTGGTAGACATTTATTTTGGCATCTCTGTTTGTCTGGCGATGGGTCTTGCTACATGAATGAATGAAGTGTCAGTGTTTAGGACCAGGGGGAAGGGTTTGTGTGTGAGCGTCCGCCGCAGCCCTGCCCAGCCTATTTTTTTCTCCTGACGTCCTTCCTTGATGCCAGTGTCACACGCCGCTGGGGATGAACGTTTTACAGCCACTGGACAGTTTTTATGTTTGGGAGCATTGACATACCCTGCCTCTTCGAAAAGGATATTGTTCACTGGTCTTTGTTGGGACGGGAGTGTGCTCGAGATACGCTTAATAGTTTGGATTTCGTATTGTACCCGCTGTTGTTTATTTATTAATATATTGTTTTCCTGCAACTGTACACAGATGACTCTTTGAAGGGGACACTGCGTCCGTGGGAGTGGTTTATTTTCGCTGGACAACCCAGGCTCATTGAAAGAATGAGTCTGTTTCCCCCGGTTTGATGCTGCGGTAGTTCATTTTTTTCTTCTGTTCTGCTTTTGTTTTCTTTCTGTCTGTCTCGTGATCGTTGACGGCTGATCCTTGAGGATTCAACATACATTTCTGCGAACCAGACTCTGTATATGGACATGTTATGAGAACAGTTGAGTGAGACGTTTTCGTCTAGCTAAGGACAAAATGATCTATTGTTCCGGCTAGCCAAACTACCACAGACATGAGCATCATATAGCTTTTTTTATATATCTTTGTTCTCATCCCACATCCAGTAAACTTGACCGAAAATGAGGATTGTTTAAGGAAAACGCTATACTGGTGGTCGGAGAGGGCAGCGATACCCTCGCGATACTGGCTCGGCTGCTGACTGTTTCTCCTGCCTGTGCTGATCAATTAGCAACTGTACACGGACCGCTGAAATAAACGCAGGGTTGCTGTAGGCTGAAGCTCCAGGGACGATGTCCTCACGCCCAGCGCTGCAGCCGGGGAACGAAAGGAATGTAGACCACGTAAGTGGAACGCTTTTACGTCATTTAATTCCACTTGACGAGCAGTTGATTTGAACTTTTGTCGTCAAAAGCAGTGATGGGAAGTGAGGCTTGCGAGTCGGTTCTTTCGAAATCTTCGTTTCGAAGAAATGGTTCAAAATAGCAGATTCAGCGTCTCCTTTACGTCATCACGTACTTATTAAGACATCATAGGACGACATTTTCTGTGTTTATAGTTTTTATGCTGTTTGCTGTTTGTTACGTGTGTTTTAATTATTATTATTGATATTAAGGGTGGTTATTGTAATTTCACGTGTCCTAGTACAGTTTGTTGCAGCCACTATTCTGCTTATAAAAAGTCTTTGAAAACGATATAGGCCTAAAATTTGTATTGACGTAAAACAATATCGTAAAACAAATCGTTTGGCTGAAAAAAAAAACTGATTCTGAACTTGTGTGTTGATAAAACTGCAGTCAGACATACTCAAAGTATGTAATATTTTCATTTGTGACATTTCTTTGATTAGATATTAAAGTATCTATTGGCAAATTAATTGATTCAATCCAAATGCTCTTATCAGTTCAGTAGGTTGTCGGTTCATTATGAATCGGACATAGCTCAAAGACCGATTCAGTCGAATTCTTGAAAGAACCATGCGAAGCGATTTTGCGATTCATTGAAAAGTTTCGAGTCTAAAGAACGATTCGTTAATAGCTAATCAGGAGCATTGACATGTAGCCAGAAGTGGTGGAGTTTTATGGATCTGTTGTTGTCAGTATCTAAAAATGTGTCTCAATTAATTCAAGAATTAAAGAGTATGTTTCTATGGCTGTCTTTGTTGTCGTTTAACTCATGGAGTAAGGAACTCTTTTAAAGACTATCTATAGAATTTAATTTGTGGATGATTCGTTTGCAGGCATGTCCCCGTGCAAAATGTTCTTGTAAACCTCAGGCCTACGTGAAGTAAACCTACTACTTTTCATGGTCAGTATCGTGTGAATTCAGCTTCTAAGGCCAAGCTATGTGTTGTATTCATAGACAGGGCCATAAGCATCCATATTGAGATTAGTGGTTGATCAATATAGGCATTTAATGACTTTTTACTGTTGTCCTCCCCCAATCTGAGATGTTTGGTTACACCATTGTGCATATGCCAAACTGCAATATCATTTATTACATTTTTGTAGTATTCAGTGGCATATTTATGCTTCCCTTTTGTTGTTGACTTTGTTAATGATGTACACGTGTAAGTAAACAGATGCCAGAGAGCTTGTTATAACATTTTGAACACAGTGTAAAGTATATCAAAACAATACAAAATATGTTTGCAAGGAAGCAAGGCTTGGCCTTATTTTTGCACACACAGTTAATAAAATTGATATTGGGATTTCTTCTACTTGCAAATTTGTATGTTAGTGTATCTTACTAAAGGCCTATTCATGTTTGCGATTACTTCAATATTTATTAATAGTAAACAGTAGCATTAAAAGAGTATTTGTCATCATTTTCGCACCCTCATGGAGTTCCAAACCTGTATGATTTTTATACTGATTGTTCTTTTCCATTAAAAACCAATGGATGTGGACTAGAGGGTTCAAACGTAAAATATTACCAAAATATAAGTAGTGTAAATAACTGTATTGTATTCTTCTTTATTAATTGTATTGCTTTATGATGAACAGACAGAAATTTAGGTAGAAAGGCAAATAGTTTTGGAAGTGAGCCAGTGATGGCAGAATTTAAATTTTTTTGGTTAAACTGTCCCTTTAAGATAGAAATGCCCTTCAAAATGCCAAGAATCAAACTTGATTGAGGGCCATGGGCCAAAAGTAAAAATCCAAGTTCGGTCATCACGAGCCAACTTTGGCCCACAGGCACTGGTTTGGGCTTCTCAGCTTTAAAGGGGTCATATGATGCTGCTAAAAAGAACATTATTTTGTGTATTTGGTGTAATGAAATGTGTTTATGCGGTTTAAGGTTAAAAAAACACATTATTTTCCACATACTGTACATTATTGTTTCTCCTCTATGCCCCGCCTTTCTGAAACGCGTCGATTTTTACAAAGCTCATCGTTCTAAAAAAGCGAGGTGTGCTGTGATTGGCCAGCTATCCAGTGCGTTGTGATTGGCCGAATACCTCAAGCGTGTGACGGAAATGTTACGCCCCTTAACATACTATGATGCCCTGTCCGGCAGGAGCGACGATTCAAAAACATGAAAACCCATTATAAACGAGGCATTCGTTGATTCCAGTGGGGACATGATTATGGATTATAATGACTTATACAGACTTTTTACGCGTTGCGTTGCATCGCGCAGCGCCGCGTAAACATAAAACCATGTCTGCATTTGTGATCAGAGAAATGACAAACAACAAGCCCTACTCTACACTGCCCAAAAAACTCGCTTTAAATATATAAAATATAAAAACTCTTTAAATATAAAAAACTTACTTACAGTCTTTGAGTCAGAACAGCCAGCATTGTAGTCTACTCTACCACGAAAGAGTCCTCCATAAAATGTGCTGCACACAAAAGAATATTTGGGTTGAAGTTTGAACTGTTTCGGAACAGTGTTGTAAATACAACTTAACCACTGTTTTCTAGTCGTGTCCATTTTTGGAAGGCCAAACAAAGTAGTTTCGCTTTCACAATAAATCACACAGCGCCTTCACGACATGGCAAAGCAGAACAATACTACAGCGCGATAAAAAGTCTGCCTCTTCTTTGCGTGAACATTTTTTTTTTTTTTGGCGGCGTTTATTGCAAACTTACCAAAATAGTGATTGTAGATATGGGTGGGGTTGGGGTGTGTTAGAACGAGCCGTTTTAGGGGTGGCGTGGCAGAGTCTTAACTTTATAAAGAATATTTCTTTGGATTTGCGACTTTAGTCTTTGCAACTTTACAGATCTGTCTTCTTTATGCACCAAGAGCTTGTTGTAACACTCCAAAGAGAAAGGAAAATGTAAATTGCATCATATGACCCCTTTACGTCAGGCAAGATATGAAGCTGGACATTTTTATGGCAAGATTGTGCAAGATAATTTTTAGTAGACTGTTGCAAATATGGGTCTCACACATAAGGTAATTATCAGTTAAAGGGGTAGTTCACCCAAAAAGGAAAATTAGCACATAAATTACATCCTAGGTTTATTGACTTTATTCTTTCAGCGAATGTCCAGTCGGAGTTATATCAAAAAAATGTCTTTGATCTTGTCAAAGCTGGTTAATGGCCGTCAGCAGGTGTTGCAGTATCAGTCTCCAAAAGAAAGTTGCAAAAAAGCGCCCTCCATTAAAAAAGTTGTCTATACGGCTACGGGGGTGAACAAAGGCCCCTGTGGAACGACGATGCATTTTTGTAAGACAAATATCCATATTAAAAACGTAATAATCAATTTAATGTAGCTTGCACTCACTGTTGAAAACGGAAGCAGTTCCAGGCGGATGACGTACGAGGTCGGCTTTGCGCATGCGCCGGGTGTCTCGTGAAAAACAACGTTTGTTAACAGGAGTAAAGGAAGCAAAGTTTCCTTACTTTAGTAATGGAAAACCAGTCTCCTCTTGGCTTATTCTCTGACATTCTTCTTTACAAATATTCGTTTTGTGCTTCTAATTAGTGACCGTTGTTTTGTTTTGATCTCTACCCTGCGCTTCCGCGTGCGTCAATACTGAGCGGCGCATGCGCAGCACTGACCTCATAAGTCATGCTCCCGGAACTGCTTCCGTGAACAACTGTTGGCGCAAGCTAGATTAAATTGATTATTACGTTTTAAATGTGGTTATTTTTCTTACAAAAACGCATCTATTTGCTACAGGAGGCCTTTGTTCACTCCCTTGAGCTGTGTGAGACACTTTTTTTTTTATGGATGGGCGTTTTTTATTTCACTTATTTTGGACTGAAGCACTGCAACACCCACCGACTGGCTGCCATTAAACAGCTGAAAGATTCAAAAGCAATTTTTCATATAACTAGATTGGATTTATCTGAACAGAAGAAAGTCATCATAACATAGGAGCCTTGAGGGTGAGCTACTTTAGGGTAATTTCAAATTGTTGGGTGCAACTATACCTTTAGAAGTGCTGTCTCGTTTCCACTTCAAACGTCCACCAGAGCATGTGAATAGTGTATCATTCGATCTCGTTTTTTTAGTGTAATATTGAAGTAGAAAAAATGAGGAAAACGGCTCCTTTCGTGTTTTGTTTTTTTCCGAAAAAGAGGACAGCTTAAATTTTCGTTTTTCGTTCATGGGTGGAAAAATAATTAAACAGCTTGAATATTCGATTTCTATTGCGGGAATTAAACGCCCCTTTCTGCTGGTTGGTCAGCCGAAGATCAAACGGTGCCTTCTTCAGTTCTTCTGCAGTATCACACAGCAGAATAATATTCCTCCACTGCTGCAGTTGTACGAATTAATAACCCATTTTATCAATTTAAAAATTTTCATCAAACAAACAGACTAATGAATAGCTCAACACAACTCATACCGGGGCAGAGTCTAGACGGGGCTTTCTTCTGTGTAGACCAGCGGTTCTTAAAGTGATAGGGGGACCGAGAAATAATTTGCTATAGCCTACTGTATTTTATAGAGTGTAAAGTCACTTTTTTTATCATGATATAGGCCTACTGTGATTTATTCCAAAGTGACTTATGTGATGCATTTAATGTAAAATAATCTAATTGAAGCCTTTTAAAAGATGAGTATTCACTGTGGTTGATGTTTGTGGTATGCGCCAGAAAGATGCTCAAGGAGATCGAGATGCGCTAAAGCAGCGCATTCTTTTGTTCTCTTTATTTTTCAAAGGCATTTTGTTGTTATTTTGAACGTAACGTTACACAATAAAAATATACATTTTACCATACGAATATAAATGACAGAGTATTAAGTTATTCCCCCTCGATGGGGAAAAAAATCCAAGTGAACATCAATCAGTACTCAATATTAAATTAAACTGCTTTAAATATGACTGCTGCTTATTAACTTGTGCAATTCAATACTGGTCTGCGCTTGACTGTAATCGTGTCTGTCTGCTTATTGAGTTTATTTAACCCGTCGCAATTTATTGGAACTGTGTGAACTGGAGTGAATATTCACCTTAATGTTGTTATAAAGGCTTATTACTTAACACAAAAATTTCCTGCTCACACTTGCCAATTTAATGGCAGAGAATAGTGACTTTAGAACAACCAAGCGGATGCATATCTGTGTAAAATATATCTATGCATTATGGCGTTATATTCCAAGCCTTTGAAGGTATACTGAGGGTTTGGTGAGAAACAAACTGAACTGGAAAGTTATTATATTTTATGAAAATCTTGTGTTGTGTTGCAGTGCGAGTGCGCAGCAGCTCACGTCGCGCACAAGTGCATATCATTTTGAGATATCAATTTTAATCAATTTTAATAAAACACAAGACAACATTACATAACTCTAAAAGTAGGCTATTTAATATCTATTGTTCTCGGGTTGTCAGTCAGAATGACAGTTCTTGCATGAACATAGGCCTATATATACCCAAGCCAATTTATTATTCTTTCCTTTTTTTCTTAGTGTTTAAAATATTTATTTTTAAACAAATTAATTAATTACTTAAACAGACTTACTGGTTGAGCAGGGTAGGCTAAGACAGCTGTCATATTATACCCTGCCATCCCCAGCTGATGCAAATAATAGAATTTATATATACACAGAAGAAAGCCCTGCCTATACTCTACCCCGGTATGAGTTGTGTCGAGCTATACATTAGCCTGTTTGTTTGATGAAAAAAAAAGATTAAATGTAGTTGCAATAAATGCATTAAGAATCCATATAACTGCAGCAGTGGAGGACTATTATTTTGCTGTGTGATACTGCGGAAGAACTGATGACGGCACGGTTTGATCTTCGGCTGACCATTCAGCAGAAAGGGGCGTTTAATTCCCGCCCACGTGTAGAAATCGAATATTCAAGCTGTTAATTCATTTTTCCACCAAAGAACGAAAAAACGAAAATTTAAGCTGAATTCTGGTTTTCGTTTTTGGATAAAAACGAAAAAACAAAAAAGGAGCAATTTTCTCATTTTTCTACTCTCAATATTAAATCAAAAAACGAATGATAGAATGATACACTGATTAGGTGGTTTGGTGTTACTTGCATTACCAAATTGTCGTATTAGAGATGCACCGATTGTCAATTCGTGGCCGCTCGGATTCGATTTGTTTGTGTTTACGGTGAATCTGTAACACGATACCGATTTTTGCGATTCCGATTTTCTTTTCTAAGAACTTAATTGGCAAGCACTATACAATAAAATCACCCCACCCCCCATTTTCTACACCCAAATTTTTATTTTCATTAAAAAAACAAGTAGAAAGTCAGTAATAAAATAAGAACAAAAAACTAATTGCAACCAACAAAACAAATACATGCAATAGAATAATGAGAGCTATGAAACGAAGTTTTTCAGGTTAAATAAGTTTTTATTCAGTTAAGAAATACTAAAGTAATCAAATGTAAAATAACACACATCCAGTGTTGTTTTACATTTGATTACTTTAATTTCTGTAGTCTTCATTGTAAAATTAAATACAGATTAATGCTTACCATTTAAGTTATAAAACGTATTCAGTCAAGAGCAGAAAGTGTTTTTCTTTGTCTTTTGTTCTTTGATTAATGTGACAGACAGCAGCAGGAATATTGGATTGCAGTCCCTTTAAGAGTTTATCCACGGAACCAATATACTGTTACACAACATGCGTGGGCTTTCTTTTTTCCAAAAAATGACTGTTTAACCTGGGACTCGCATAAAGATGGAATATTTATGACAGAAATTTGTATGGATTTGAAGTTTTATGCGCAGTTGTTAGCCACTCATTTTGGTCTTTGTGGACTCACAAGCGTTTGAGTACTGAGCATAGCCTTTATATTAGTCAGTGGGGTTACTTTTGGTTGTGTAAGCGCAAACCTGCGAGAAGTGACTAAAATAATGAGCAATACAGCACCTTTAAGAAGATAGTTCACCCAAAAATGAAATATGTGTAGTTTATCGGGCTTATTCCAAAAGGAATCCAAGATGTAGGTGACTTTGTTTCTGCAGTAGAACACAAACAAAGATTTTTAAAACAAACCGTTGCAGTCTGTCAGTCTTAAAATGGAGGTGAATGGGAATCACGGCTTTGAGAGTATAAAAAAAAAAACATACACAAACAAAACCTAATTAAACCTTGCGGCTCGTGACGATACATTGATGTCTGAAGACACAAAACGATCGGTATGTGCAAGAAACGGAACAGTATTTATATCGTTTTTTTACCTCGGATTCATGCAATGTCCGAACTGTTCGAACTGTCCTGAGCGCGTTCACGTCGGAGCCGTTACTCAAAGCCGGGCGTGAGGCCATTATTCTTCTTCCTTTATGGTGGATCGGACTTATAAGTGCATTACCGCCACCTATCTCTCAATGGGGCCATTGACACTCCTAAATGTGATTGTAGATGGAGTGTCAATGGTCCATTTGAGAGATAGGTGGCGGTAATGCACTTATAAGTCTGCAATCCGCTGTAAAGCAAGAAGAAGAAGACGAAGAAGAAGACGCCTCACGCGCCTGCTGTTGAGAACGTGCTCAGGAGGACGCGCCACCGCTCAGGACAGTTCGGACATTGCGTGAATCAGAGGTAAAAAACTATATAAATACTGTTCAGTTTCTTGCACAGACCAATCATTTCGCTTCATAA
Organism: Sinocyclocheilus anophthalmus; assembly: GCA_018155175.1. Taxonomy (NCBI): domain Eukaryota; kingdom Metazoa; phylum Chordata; class Actinopteri; order Cypriniformes; family Cyprinidae; genus Sinocyclocheilus; species Sinocyclocheilus anophthalmus. The sequence continues at coordinate 159,781 of JADLZN010009596.1, read as the reverse complement.
GACCTCAATGTATCCTCACGAGCCGCAGGGTTTAATTTGGTTTTGTTTGTGTATGTTTTTTTTACTCTCAAAGCCGTGATTCCCATTCACCTCCATTATATGTAAAAGACATCTGCCTTCCACATTGTTGCATCATGTGCCATGATTTGATTGCTTGGAAGAAATTTGATTGCTTGTATTTATTGGTACTGTAATCGGAAATCGGATTATGTGTAATGCAAAAACTATTGACCCACAAAGGGATTCCAAAACTCAGTGACTTAGTGGAGAACGTCATAGATTAAAAAATAAAGGAGTATACATAAAGAAAAAGGAGTGGTTTGCTATGTGAATGAAAGATGATGAAAAGTCTGCATAGTTTGTGCTTCAGTTATCCAGCACATCTGCAAGCACAGACACAGAAACATGGCATGCCACGTAGAGGCACGGCGAGAGCTTTGAAAATGATGAGAGCTGATGAGAAGGGATGAGATGAGAGAGAGCAAGAACACAAAGCAAACACAATAGGAAATGCATCTACCAATCTGGGACTTATGAGTTATGTAAACTCTCTGTCTAGCTACGAAATAAGAGTGAAACGATGATGTCAAAACAAAGAGCAAGTGAATCCACAGATTCCATGTAGGCCAGAGAAACATCACGTTGTTGAAGGGTGAGTAGTAATGTCATCTCATTGTACCCAGTTAAAAAAAAAACTTATTATTGCGTTCATAGAGCAAGCCTTTCACTGATTGTTTACAGCTAACGGAAGTTACACCCATGCAAAGCATCATGCGCGTAGGAATAAGGTGGATAAGGATGGAAAATAAGAGGTTAGAATTGCATCATCCTCTTTAACTTGACCTAGTCTCTCTAAAGTCGCACTACTGTTTGATTTTTAATTATGTATTGAAGCTTGCAACATTTACAGCAAAGCAGACACTTTGAATGATGTCTAAATCAGCCAAAAATGTCTGGTGTGGAACAATAAATATGTATGTGTTGGCTACTGTGGACATTTAGCTTATGCTGAAGTGTTGAAACATCAAAAGAGGAAATTGATTGGTAAATCTGTAAGTGTCCACACATTTGACTTCCTCCTGTACTTCCTCATTGCTGATCAAATTTTTACATGTCATTTACATATAAATAACATCTATTTGTGTTTAGAAATTTGACCCTCCACAGTGAGGTAATGAGGAAAAAGCATAAATAACAGTATTCCTCTTTATACGTAAGAGCTAGTTATAAGATGTTTAAAATTCAAATGAGCCAATAAAGGGAACAGAGTTATACTACATAGTACTTTTTATTAAAATAAATATAAAATAAAACCCTAAAAAACGAAAATCAGTTGTTTAAAATGCTAAAAGTGAATTTGCATCACAACGTTATAATGCACAATATGAATGTTTATTCATTTTGAGATTTGCTGAAGATTACATTTAACAATGTTGTTAAATTATTAGTGTTTGTAGGTCTTAACTTTAGTAATTGTTAGATGATGGCAAAGGTCATCTAAATATAAAAACAGGGATATGAGCACTATTAAATATCCAATATTGACTGATACTGTTAAAAATGAAAAATCTCTAATATCAGCCGATAACTAGCATGTTGTGCATCCTTAGTAAAACATTTACCATTGCTCAACAGAATTTCACAGGCAAAATCCAGCCATTTCAGTAGGAATCTGCATGATTAGGAACTTGTTGTGAGAAAGAAAGATATTTCTAGTTCGTCTTCAAGTTTAGTCACATGAATTTTGGGCATTGATCAACAAAACGGCTTGATTAGAAGGTTCTAGACTGTCTTGATTGCGTCTTGATTAGACTTCTGTGTGTGCAGTGCTTCATGTATCACTTCACTGTTCACAATAGACAATGGGTTTTTTTTGCCTGTAAAATTTTGCTAATTTGACCATTGCACCTTAAGATGTAGCCTATAACAAGTCTGCAAAACCTGCTGTTCTTGGCACCTGAGTGTAGCACCTACAACTCTGTGTTTCCTTCTGAAGGATCCCAGCATTTGAAGAGAGTGGTGGAAGTTTTCAACAAGGTCTCTCATTGTTTTAGTCTGATTGTAACATTTTTATGTTTTCTTAACCCGTCCCAATTTTAATACAGAATTTGCAAACAAGTTTCTATTGAAGATGTGGCAACACAAACTATAGCACACAGTAGTGATGGGAAGTTCGGATCATTTTACCGACTCGGACCTTTGAGTCTCGTTCAGCAAAATGAACAAATCTTTTTTCGAGTCATTTCGTTCATTTCGTTCATTTTAACAAAATATAATAAAATGTTAGGTGTTATGTCTACTACTTACGCAAACGTTGATCACACTACAAACAATACAAAACTGCTATAAGAAACAGAAAAGATTAATTAATTGTTTACCTGAGTCTTCAGTCTATGATTAGCTCACCTCACCTCTTATCCGACAAGTCTTCGGGTTTGGGCTTATGGGGCTGTCACGTGATGAACGAACGACTCGGAAAAACCCGAAGACTCGAGAGATGAACTAATCAATTCTCTTTCCGGCTCAGACTGCATAGGTTAAACTTATGGGGCTGTCACGTGATGAATGAACGACTCGGAAAAACCCGAAGACTCGAAACAGGTGAACTACTTGACTAATTCCAGTACAAGAACCTATAGGATGTTACGCATGCGCGACTGAACGAATCACTCCCCGAGACGACTCGTTCTTCCCGAGTCACATTAAAGAATCGTTCAAAACGAACGAATCGTTCAAGAACAACCCAACACTACCACAGAGTAACAGCTTGCATGTGTGAGCACTGTGTCTTCACACACATACAAAGTCTCAAGGCACAGCAGCAACAAATAGCTTTTTTAATTCTAAGGGTCAGAGAGGGGGTGGAAATGGTTGTTAAAGTTTGTCAAATAAAATTATTAAAATGTATATTCTAACCCCTTCAAGAGAAACAGAAACACAGTATCACCCTCAGTCTAAATGATAGTTGTGACTGGACATTATGCCTCCACTTTCGGCCAAAAGAAATTCACTAAGAGGATTGTTTTTTATTGTTCCTTGGTAAAGCAGGAAAGCTGATCCAATGTGGAGGTCAGATAGGCAAGGGAACCACAAGCTTAGTGGCTTGTTTCTGAGGAACTTGTGAAACCTAGGCCTAGACACTCATGTTCTGAATAAAAGAGGTTATTGTGTCTGTTGTATATGAGGAAAGCAATGAAGTTGAAGGGGTGTCTTTTACAAAGAGAAAACCTATGGCATGTCTTGTTCATAGTGGTACTAGTTTGTTGTGGTAACATTAGTGATGTTAGGTGCTGTCTACGAGTCAGTGTAAATTTACACATTTTGTTGTCTTAAGGAAATTATCTTTTAGTTTGTCCGGCCACTATAGGTAAACATGTTTATCTAACCTTTAACTCTTGAGCATGTTTTTTGAATCAAGAGGGGGGGTGTTTAGACCATGAGCGACAATCACACAATCAGCATGTTTTTGTGCTTGTCATTGTGGAAGTATTGCACCACCCCCTGTTTCGTTACCACAACGATTGTTGCTCTTGACAACTGATATTGATGTTGTGTATTTGGCTAATGTGTGTGCGTGCGCATGAGGGGGTTATGTTACTAGTTGGTGGGGATGGGGTTTGCAGAGTGCAGTTAGCAGATGGGCCTCTGCTGGGGCTTTTTTGTTTGGCCCTCTCATCTGATGCCAAGGTGAGACTTTTGCTCTGTAGTCATGAGGATCGCTGTCTGTCTGTGACTGCTGCACCATTAGTTATTCAGATGGTTTTGCTCATGGCAGAGACAGTTACTAAAGGGTAACAAGTAGCAGAGAGGTAATGGCATTTCAGTCACAAGGCATGAGCCAGTATAACAGCAGTGACTTAGAATTGGGTCATCTGTTTATCAGAGGAAGATTACATGTTCATTTCTCACAGTCTCACAATAACCATGTGAATTATTCATGTTAAAATGAATCTGTCAAAGTAGGGCTGTCATTCACTTGAAAATGTTATTGGATGAATACTGAATACTGAATAATTAATCAGTTATTTGCCAGGGCTGGATATTGATACAGATTTCCAGATTCATTTTGACTCTGATTCGCAAGCTCTTGATTTGATGAACTCACAATATGTATATGAATTTTCAATGTTGAAATTAATGTGAAGTTAAGACTGTCATTCAGTTTAAAATGTTATCGAATTAATTGAATAATATTCCGATATTCTTAATAATTAATCACAGTTAATTGCCAGTGCCAGGCTATTATTGATTCAGATTTCCAGATTCAGTTTCATTCCAATTCACAAGCTCTTGATTCACTCACTCTTGAACTAGTCTGTCAAAGTAGGAGTCATTCAGTTAAAATATAATTGAATTAATTGCATGAGATGCTAAATAATTAATCGCATTTGTGTGCCAGTACTGGGTATTGATACAGATTTTTGAATTCAGTTTGATTTTGATTCACAAGCTCTTAATTTGATTCCGGTTCAGTTGGATATAATTTGGTTATAATGTCCATTTTGTTTATGTGCAAAATAATTTATCTTTCTGCTAATGCTGTAAATCATGCAGGGCAGTGTTTCAGACTGATTAAAACTTCTCTTTTTTAACTATTTGTTAAAAGAACTGGCTAAAGAGAGTCATTAATTTTGGGAATCGGGCTACACTGGTCACATTGTATGGTTTTGATCCACTAAAAAGAACCACTATATAAGACTCATTTGCTTGTGATTGTGAATTAGACTACATTGATCACTTTGTATGTTTGTTTTTGCATGCAGCCTATTATTGTGGCTGATAAGTAAATTGTGGAATAGACATTACAAAAAGTAGCTTTAGAAGTCAATATATTATTTGTTTTATTTCCATATGTGTGAACGTAAGCCTATAAATATTGACCAAACCAATAAATCCTTGTACACTGAACCTGTTTAAGAAGCCTGTAGCTTTGCTGCAAGCATTTGCTCTGGAAGCCACACCAAAGAACCGTTACGAGGAGATGGCACAACATCTATTCAAGACAGGAAACCATGCAGGTTTGAGTTTTGGCAGGGCTCTTCACACCTGGCTCGGGCGTACACCTGTTTCCCACACTTTTATCTCACATCAACACAGTATATCATAGTGATATTGTGAACGACCCAAGCTCATTGTCGTGCATTCGTTTAAAGGAAACGCTGTGAAAGAAATCAGCACAGAGGAAACTGGTGCAGCAGTAGTGCCAAATACAAAGCTTCACAGGACAAGACATAGATCCCTGTAAATGGATTTTGGGAGTAAGTCATAAGATGCAATAGCAGGATGTGTGACTGGATGGACTGACCCTGACCCTGACCCATCTCTACCCCCTTCACATGTGCTCCTATCCTACCCTGAGCAGGGCTCCACCCAGATAGGCGGTCTATTATCTCAGTCTGGGGTGTGTCTCTAGAATTATGTTATGTGGAATAATGTCTTGGGATCTTTATTAACTGCATATCACTACCAGTATGTATGTTTAAATGTGCAATTATAATTGAGCAACGCTCAGAGTTAGCTACACAAAGGTTCTTTTTTGGCATCTCTGGTTCCATGAAGAACCTTTAACATCCACGGAACCTTGCCATTCCACAAAAGGTTCTTTATAGATTATTAAAATGTTCTTCACACAAAAAAATTTTTTATTTTAGGAACTGTTCACTGAAAGGTTTTAAGGGGAACCCAAAAGATCCTTTTATATCATCATTGAATAAAAATCCCTTTCGGAGCAAGAGTACAATGTTAAGGTAGAGTCACATTTACAAATACAGTCATTTCAGTGGAAAATCAAGGGTTTTGCGTGAGGACGAAAAAGTTTGCTTGTGTGTAAGTTGGTAATGTAAATTCGCCATGTTAACCAACAGAAAGCTGCCTTGTTTGAAAGTGACTTCTGTGTGACTGGTGCATTGCTGACAATGGACCTGTTTTGCTCCACAAAATTTCATTGAAAATTCACTAATGTGACTGCAAAAATCAGACTGGTATGATTTGTGCTTGCAATAAAGCATGACATTTAAAAAAAGAAGCTGACTAATTATTACTTTATTCAGACTAAAACTTTTAAAGTGCATATACTCATCATCTTTTATTGTTCTGTGGTCATTAGGTCCTGAAGCTTTCTTCTGCCATCTAAACCATCTATTTCAGTGGCATATTGCTTTCACTGAGAAACCCCCCTTCATTTATACCCCTGCCCCCACCTTTCTCATATAAATTGCAACGGCGATCAGACAGAGAGCAGCAGTGGAACAATCGATGCGTGTGGTTTGGACGGGTTGGGGCAGTGTGTGGTGTTGGAGGAGGATGGGTGGGTGACAGGCGATGAGGTCTATGTCAGCAGGAAATGGTCAAAACTGCTGGGAATAGCGGGTGTGGGGATGTAGAGACATTAAAACGGGCTTATTGGTGTGAAGAAATATGCTCTTATCCTCTGTCATTAAAATTTGAGTCATCATGTGACTATAGAAAATAAAGATCCTCATATTGATATACTGTATATAATATATCCTTATAGATATAGCATGTACATGCAATGAATTTTTTTTTTTCAAAATGTAATAAGACAATCTGCATTTCCTTTGTGATTATATGGGGTCTTGTATCCACACAGAATTATACAGTTAGCATCCAGCTAAGAATGCCACATGCATCATGTCGCGCCAAGGTGTGAGTGCCGTGTAGTGTTGCAATGCATTCCTGGATAGATTAGATTTAAGATCTTGAACAGCCAGGGCTGAAAATTGTCAGCAAGGTATAGCAACGAGCGATTAGCTTGTCCTTGAGAATCACAAAGTTTATAAGGTTCATTTGTAATCTAATATTTTTTTTTTATTTCAGCTTTATTTCAAATAATCAAAATGATTTGTAATAGTTTTATTTAACTGTAACAGTACTGTTAATTGTATGCATCAAAATCATTTACTCACCCTCATGTCATTCCAAACATGAGTAACACAACACAAAAGATATTTCAATTTTTTTTTTTTTTTTTTTTTTTTTTTGTCCTAAATGATGTAGTTTGGTCCCCATTAACTGACATTGTATGGACAACAGTCCTTCAAAATATGTTTTTTTATATTCCATAAAACGTGAGTCATATAGGTTGGGAATGACATGAGGTTGAGTAAATATTGAGAAAATATTTATTTAGGGGGGAATTAACCCTTTAATTGCACATTGTGAACATGAATTTTGCAGGATTATGAATTGTTGTGCTGAATATTCTACACTGAATATGTTGAATGTTTCAGTTTTAAATATTTAAGAAATCTAAGAAAACAAATCTTGGTCATGATTTGATCTATAATGTATTAACAATGAACATTTTCTCTTCAACCCGCAGCATGCCTCTCTCTCAGCCAGTCGTTCAGAGAAGGGCTCGGGATGGTCGAGCCGCTCACTCGGAGCCCGTTGCCGGAATTCCATTGCCTCCTGTACGGACGAACAGCCTCACATCGGCAACTACCGGCTGCTCAAGACCATCGGCAAGGGCAATTTCGCCAAAGTGAAGTTGGCACGCCATATTTTGACCGGCAGGGAGGTAAGATGTACAGAGAGATGACGGTATTATGTTAGGAACTTAAATAAAGATTGACAAGACTTTTCTGATTGGCATTTAGGTAAATCTTCTCAAGTTCTCAGTCACATTATGGCTGCCTCAGTGTGTCTAAACAAAGTGCACACTGACCTGTGCCATAGTTTTTGAGCCAGATGACATATAAAAAAAATATATCTAAAAAAATCTTTAAATATGCTCATCCAGCTTTTTTTACACTTTGACCAAAAGCAATTATGTCATCAACCTACTGAGGTGTGCACATAGCATAATTTTCCAGGTGACTGCTTCTTTTATATGCAATTTAGTTGTCAAGCCAATGTGTCAGCTACATTTTGATGATTTTTTAAACTTTGTGTCTTCTCAGGTTGCAATAAAAATCATTGACAAAACCCAACTCAACCCTACAAGCCTACAGAAGGTAGGAACTAGGTCATAACCGCTGCACTCTTGTAAGCTTGTGATCCGAATTATGTTTTTCCGTGCTAATGTCTATCTGAACTCAGACATAAGGTCATATCGAGGAGCTTGTTTTGGTCAAATGGTGTTTGATTAGAAACGTGAGTGAAAACGTGAACTTTGACCAATGGTTTTGATTTGCCACCATTGTGCTCTTATGGAGTGTGCTCTGATGCTGTTGTAATATATCTGGAGCTGTCTGAACACTTTATCTGTGTGAAATCTGGAAAATAAAATAGTGAGCTGTTTTTGTCCTTGGTTTAGTTCTCAGCTAAATATATAAATTCACCAGAAAATGGCAGGAAAGATTAGATAAGCAATACAAATAAGAGAAAGCTGTTGAAAATGAGGAAACTATGACGTTGTTGTTGTATTATAGGCACTTTATCATATTTTGCACTTTTTTGTTTTTAGCTTGTTTGGCTATGTGGAGATAATGTAATTCCTAACCTAAAGGTAAATGTTACACTATTTTTGTGTTTTTGTCCATGAAATGTAACTTTAAAATATATTTTCTTCAGAATAAATATTTATCATTAGCTTAGCCAATCGTGTTAGAGTTATAGCCAAGTGCACTTAAACACCTACCAAGCTGAAATGTTAAAAAAATACTGAGAAAAAAAAAAAAAAATAAATTAGATGAAAAAAAACATGTTCGATCTTCATCTTTAGTAGTTGTTTTCATGTTTAGTGTTGTATATTGCATGAATTAAATCATGATTAGAATTTATTCATCTTAAGTGCAAAGTAAAAAAAAATGCATTTATGAAGTGCTAAATATTCCTAGCTTTTGTGTATATGGTAAGATGACTGGGGAATATTGTCTTTCTGTGAGAGTCTGTGTGATAATCACACCTCTAATGTGAGAAATATGGCATGCTGCTTCATTAAGAGGTTTTGTGATTGCTAACACAGCATTTCAAACCTAAAGATTATTATTAGCTCTAAAATTTCTTCCAGGATATCCAAGTGCAGTGACGTTCACAGACATTTTGTGGGGCAGGGGCTCAAGTGGAAAAAAGGGCACTTCTCATATTTATTTAAACTTTTTTCTAAACAAAACATTAAATATATTCGGAATGTGCAATATTGTATATCTCAATATTTTCTGGGATTTTATCGATAACAATAATTAGATTACTGAGTGTGTTATTGTGCTGATAACTTAAGGACTACCGTGGACAGCTGACTCCTAAAGTTTTTGATATTCTGCATATTCTGTGTGGTGATCAGTTCACAGCAGTGATAGAAATTAATCTTCTCCAATAAGTTTAAACTGATTTTTACCTTTTATGAGCATTTTTACCTTTATAAAGACATTTTTCTAAAAGTGTGCATCATTTTTTAAGTCAAATTCTTAACTGATCAGTCAATTAGAATAATAAGTCATTTGGGCTGTTACCAGTCCAAAATCAGTATTGACAAAATTAATCTTTGCAATGCAGAGGAAACACAGAAGCTGCATTAGAAGGGACATTGATGCATTTACATTGTTTAATGCAGGACATGAATGTATTTAAACTGCAGTTACAAATGCATTAATAATGTTTTGAATGTTAAACATAAAACGTTAAATACTGATATTTGAAATATTATTCAACAATTGGAAAAGATAGTTTAAATGGAAATTAAAACTGCCAGTAGTTGGGAGCAAGTCACTGTTAATAAGTGAGTATTGCGGACGAAACAGATCATTTAAAGGGGTGATTCATTCAGGAACAAAACAGCTTCATGTTGCTCAGCGATGCAAATTGAAATGATATCTGTTGGCAAAATAGAGCAAAGACAGTCAATATTGTGTCTAAAACGTAAGTGTCTTAATATTAAATTCTTGTTTATTGAACTGCTGTATAAAATCAATATCACATTTGTAACAATGTTGACTTTTGGAGAAAAAAACGTCACTCTTCGTGTGATATTAACTATATGAAATGATAAATATATACATTTTCTGCCCCATATATTGAATTTTGTGATCATTCTAAATCAATTTTAATAAACTGAATCATGCAGTGAAAAAACGCTCACTGGTATAACCTACTAGACTTCCTATTGCCTTAGCTAAACTATAGCTAACTTGGTAGCTCTCATGAGTCATGGATAGGATAATTAGCTGTAAATTCGAGGCACAGGTAGCTTAGTCTGTTGTTCATCACCACTCACCTCCACACCAAGACAAACACAACTGGAAAGGGAGGGAGGGCTTTACTTCTGCGGCTCTCTGCATGTCTGTGACGTGATGTGCAGCTGATCAAATGTGCGCTACACTGCTGTGTTGCGGAGGCGCGGAGGGAGAAAGGCATCGGAACTCGACAGAGTCTCAGCATTTCCCAACCCGACCTGATATTTTGATTTTTTATTTGTTTGACAGGGACAGCTGTGCGCAAACAGAAACACACACACACGCATACATATTCGTTTATTTAAAAAATAAAATTAAAAAACTCCCCAGAAAAAAGGACACTTTCTCTCGAGGAAGAAAAAGGGCAGGTGCTCAAACCCCCTTTGATGTCTGTGTGTGCATGTGCCTGTCCAAGTGTAATGAATGCATTATGAAGATAAATAAGTATGCAACAGCAGCTTTTAGTTAGATGATGTGATGGCACACTTATAGAAATAGTTATACTTGTTGCTAACAGTTTATTGGTGATGTCTTGGTGTAAAGAGGTGAGTGATGTAATATGGTCGAAACCAAATGTAAATGATGGGTCAAATGCCTTGTGTAGTGTAGTATAATGTGCTAGGTGAGGCTGAAGGTGCTTGTGGTCTCTGCAGGGGTGTGTTAAACTCTGCAGCAGAAATGCAGACCTCTCCTGTCAGTATTATTAAAACACACCAGGTGACTTTTCCCAGTGCAATTTTTTTCTATCTCTTCTTTCTTTCTTTGTTCTCTCACTCACTCAGATGCACGTAGTATCATTCCCAACCTTTGTTTAACTGTCAACTGCAGTTTTCATCTGGCCTATAAATTCCCACGATTAACAATGACAGATGTGGAAGAAGTTCTCTCAAATTTTATATATGTATTATACTTTAGGATCGGTAAGATTTTGTTAATGTTTAAAAGTATCTTATGGTCACCAAGGTTGCATTTATTTGATCGAAAATACAGTAATATTGTGGAATATTATTTCAGTTTAATATAACTTTTCTATTTTAATATATTTTAAAATGTAATTTATTCCAGTGATGGCATTGCTCCAGTCTTCGGTGTCACATGATCCTTCAGAAATCATTCTATAATGCTGATTTGGTGCTTAAGAAACATTACTTATTATCACCAATGCTGAAAACAGTTGTACTGCTTAATATTTTTGTGGAAACCATGAAACATTTTTTACAGGATTCTTCCATGTATAGAAAGTTCAAAAGGAAGAAGCAGTGATTTGCTGCTCAAGAACATTATACATTTCTGTACTGTCACTTTTGATCAATTTAATGTATCCTTGTTGATTAAAGTATTAATTTATTTATAAAAAAAAGAGACAAATTTTACTTTTAAACAGTAGTGTCTAATAAATAATTCATGATCTTAAGCCTTCATTAATTCATGACGTCTCAAACTATGACACACTCTAAGGAAGGAATCATACACTTAAGATTGGGAACCAAATCTAAAAATTGTGTGTGCCTCTTAATGTCTATGGTGGTTCCAGGCCTGCTCCTAACTTGCAGTGTCATGTTTACTGGAGATCCAGACGTTTTGTTAGTCTGATGTGGCCACGGCCTTGTTTCTAGAGATCTGCCAGCAGCCTCATTCTCCTCTTCTTCTCCGATCTCCTCTCTGTTTAATCCTATTCAGAGATGGAGGGGGCAGAGCACAATCAGCTGACCATGAACTTTCCCAGCAGCTGGATTTCAGAAGGGGTTGGGAAAGACATGGAATTTGCTTTTATCGACATGTGTGTGTGTGAGGGTCGGGGGTGTGATCATAGAGGTGCGGGGCCCCATCATAAGAGCACAGTGCTACTTTAATGGGGAAAAAAAGTTGGACCGTGGGTGAAGAAGGGTAGAGGGGGTTGGGTGTCCCTCATTCAAGTCTCTTGAAGCCAGGAGCGCCGTTCCAGATACACGAACAATGGGGGCAACCGAACCCTGAGGGGGTGGGGGACTCCAGGGGGGCCGTAGCATAGGAACAGAGATCCTGAGAAAGCAAGCTTGTATACAAGAGATGTGAGGAGTGTCTAAAGCATGATATCAGAGAGCAAAAGCCCCGATTTAAAATGGTATGGTTGGCAACTTTGAATGTGTGAATGTCTTTAAGTTGTAGAAATATATTAATATATGACTATTATTATTATAATACCACTGCTGGTATGAAATTTCCATTTAAAGAGATAGTTCACCCAAAAATATCATTTTGTCATCATTTACTCACCCTCATGTAATTCCAAACTTGTATGACTTTCTTTCTGTGGAAAATATAGACATTTAGAAGAATGTTTTTTTTGTAAAAATTTCTTCTGTGACAGAATTTTCATTTTTGGGTGAACTATCCCATTTTAGGGCAAGTTGGTTTACGTGTTCCTGGATGAAAATGCAACTCCTCTGGAATTATAGGTAACCTGAATGTCTTAAAAGTGCAAAACCTTTTAAGTTTAGTGCAGATTATACTTGTATAACTGTTAAATCACCTATCAGAGCAATTGCTACTGGAAGAGCACTAACAGGCAGAGCCAGATAAACTCCAAAGAGAAAAGAAGATGAAGTGAACTTGACATTTATGAGTCACATTGGAGATGCGTTACTGCCTAACGCTTCAAGATTATTTCTGATCAACTCCAAATACTCATGGATTACTTATGTAAGCGCCATCAATTATGAGATTATCACTATTTCTGGCACTGTAGGTCATTGTGTGTTGTATGTATCTAGGAGACAGATTGTGTTGTGTAAGCCCAGGGGCATCATGCACCAGTTTTGTTTTTTGAGGGGACACCAGTGGCAGTCCTGCCTCACTTGATGACGACATGAAGGCAAAGGCAAATTTTAACTAAGTAGTTGTTCTCTTATTCTCTTATAATTTGGTACAATATTGAGCAAATGAATCCGGGTTCAATATAACCACAATACTGTTCAAGTTTGGTAGATAGTTAAGATTTTTTATTTTTTTTTTTAAACAAAGAAATTAATAGTTTGATTCATCAAGGATGCATTAAATTTATTAAAAGTGACATCAAATATATTAATAATGTTACAAAATGTTTTTATTTTAAGTAAATGCAGTTATTTTGAACTTTCTATTCATCAAAGAATCCTGACATATTTTTACAGTTGCCACAAAAATATTAAGCAGTAGTTTTTTTCACTGTTGATAATAGAAATAAAATTATGAGCACCAAAATCAGATAGGAATGATTTCTGAAAGATCATGTGACACTGAAGACTGGAGTAATGATGCTGAAAATTCGGCTTTGTCATTTCAGGAATAAATTACATTTGGAAACAGATATTAAAAATAGGAACAGTTATTTTAATACTAATTAGAGAACCCCCCCCCCCCCTTTTTTAACCTAGAATAATTGTGCAACTTATGATATTATAGATGTGTGTTTATATATGTAATACAAAATGTATTAATTTCATATTCATTATATTTATGTTAAGTAAAGTATTTCATACAAATCCATCTGGCTTAAAAAATTAAGGGAGCATCCCATAGGACATAAAAGTCACAAAAGAAATCTCTTTATTTTCAGAATCTCAGATGTTTCTCCTGAGAAAAAAGAGCCCAGCAATGTCATAAGAGATCCCAGTAATATCTTTCTCATCAAATTTGTCATCAAAAATGAACAAACTCAAAATGTTCATATATTTTATAGCCCATTTTAATTTCCTAAAGAAATTCAGACCAACATCCTGCATAAAAAACACAACTGAGATCTCAAATAAATCTCCAGAGCTTTAAAAGAGCACTGAGCAATAAAATGTTCCTCTGGGACGTGCTCAAGCGGCCATGAGGCTTCTGGGTAAGCCAAAGGTTTTCTCTTTGGCACTTCCTGTCCTGATGTTCGACCCCCCCAGAGGCAGCTTTGACCTGAGCTGTTGCTGTGCCCTGATGAGACCATCTGCTTTGGTCTCTGTGGTGATCCAGCTCTCTTTCTCTCGTTGTCACTCGCTGGGCTCCAGATCAATGCAAGGGAAATGACGTGGGCATGGACTAATGCCTGCCAGAGACAGAAGTACTTTGAAATTCCAGTGTTCTCCTTTGGTAACATCACTTATACATGTGAACATTTCATTTTAAATGGTTAACTAACATGTTGTCTATTTGCAATGTTTCTCAATACTCTCACAGTTTTGTTTTCACATCTGAATGGTACATTCTTCAGGCTTCAGCTGTCTGTGCATGTGCACGTTAGACCTCTTTAGGTGCGAATGAGAAAAGGAGTAGAAAGATGAGGATGCCATTAGCTTCCTGACAATCACACTGAAAAAACCTTTCCTTTGGGAACAGAATGAGCCAATGATGCAGACGCACACGGATTACCATTATGACATAGAGCCACTACTGGGAAATTATTATAACAATCATAATGATTCCTCTAAGTCTTGCAGATTTTAGTAGAATATGCAGCAATGCAGAACCGTTCTTACCCTCTTGAGAGGCTCTTACAATGTCTTCGGATAGATTTTGATATAATGTGGCACCCATGTAAGCTCCTTGTTAACGCCTCCCATAATGTAATACAGTTTGAAGAATATTAACTGCCTCATCTGAATAAATGGAAGATTCAATTAACTGCTGTGTTGTATATTTCCATAATGTTTAAAGGGATAATTCACTCAAAAATGACAATTCTGTCATCATCTACTACATACTCTTGTGTCCTTCCAAACCAAATTTTAGTATCTTTGATATACCATTCTTTTGTTAATATTTTGAATTAGATTTTATTTTTCCTTTGTTTTCACTTACATTTTGTTGTGTTTTGTCATTTGTATTATTTTTTGTTGTTGTTTTTTAATGTGTCCATATTGTTTTTATCAATTTTTATTTATTTGTTTTAGTTATTTTAGTACTTCCATTTAAACTAAACGAAAATGAGAAATGATCCCTTGGCAACTAGCTGAAATAAAATAAGTTACGTATTTTATATTGTAATTCAGTTAACGTATTTTAATTAAAGTAACAGAAATGTTATTTTTTATGGTTTTAATTTTAGTTTTAGTTAACAATAATAACCCTTTTTCAGACCTGTATGGTAGGAACAATATTGTTTGGACCCCAATGTTCATCAAAATGTCTTATTTTATGTTCCACAGAATAAAGTCATACAGGTTTGATCGACATGAGGGTGATTACATGGTGACAATTTTCATTTTTGGGGGAATTATCCCTTTAATTGTGGAATTATGTAACAGTGATTGGAGGCAAAATATAATTCACATGCTAATATTCGTTGTCATAGCTATTATTTGATGTCAGAAGTGTTGCGTGGGTGTTTTGTTCTCTTGTTCAGACATGCAAAAATGTCATGCCTCTGATTTGCATATTTCACCCCCTTTCCGTGGAGCAGTTGGAGACGGTGTGGAAAGAGGAAGGCCTGGACAGAACCAGACGCAGATGAAAAATGATTCCCAGTGGGATGTGGACGGCTGTGATATGCTGATGTCTGAATGATGAGTTTGATAAGGGTGAACAGAGGTTATTAGACACTTTCAGTGATCTGGCGAAGGAAGAAATATGCCTAATGCTGAAGGATCGCCCCAGTGTAAAGTGTCACACCTTGACTTAACACCAGATATGATAAACACTATCTCTTCCATGTAAATTTGGATTTTCGTATGTGACAAGCAACTGGCATCTAGACATTATGTCAGTTGTTGGTTTCTATTTCTGTTGCGTCTCTTAATAAAATCTTTCAAATATATTCGGATAACCTTTTTGTTTTGTAATTGATAATTTTTTTATGTATGGTTATATTTTTATCTTAATTTAAATAAATAAAATAAAATACAATATATGATGAACATATTTAAGTTGAGAAACTAAAATTACTAAAGCTGAAAAAAAAATGGAAATATAGAAAAAATGACAAAACATAAAATTAATCAAACTAATTGAAATTAAAATGAAAACTGAAAATAAAAAATTTAAAGATGTTATACATACTATAAGAATAAATAATACTAAAATAAAATAACATCTCACAGTTGAGACTTTTCTCATCATATCATTTGACTTAATTTCACAGTGTCTCTTCATATTTCACAATGTGACTATTTCTTATTTAAACTCGCAATTATGCAATTGCCCTTTTAAGTCAAGGCATGAATTGTCTCGATTGTGTCTCGATTTGTCGAGGTGTCTCAAATGTGGAGATTAAAACACACTTGTATTTGAATTTGTAATTGAATTTTTGTGTTTTGGGCACTCATTGTAAACGCACCTATATATTTGATCTTTATCCCTATTTTTTTGTCTGTGTATTTCTTTGTAAGCATAATAATTGAATGGCAAATCTATGGTTATTTTTCGCTCTTTCATCTGTAAATGTGGCTCAGTCAGGCTCTCAGCACAAAGCCTGGATTAACTGACAGGAGGCCTGCATTGGGGGTCAAGGTGATGAGGTCCTTCGCAAACATCACTCTGGGCTCGACAAACATTTCTGTCCAGCACTAGCAACACATGAGAAAGAAAGAAACCATTATAAGCATATTTTGTAGGCAAATTCCTCTCTCTAAAGAAAGAATGTCCACTCAGGGTTTGATGAACAGTGTCTGGAAGTCGGTAACATGAAAAATGGACAGTAGAAACAGGAGAGAAGGGGAGAAATGGAGCAGTAATACTATCTAAAGCGAGTCGTGCGGGCAGTGGCAGGTTTTCCATCAGGTGCTGAGGGAGCAGCACAGTGTTGCCTGACTGAGGGGGTGAGATAAGTCCCTGCTTTAATACCAGGTCACCATAGTAACGGTGACGTGAGGCCAAAGCCTGGGAAATGAACCAGGAAGTCCCGTCTTTGAGGAAAAGCAGGAGAGATGCATGATGAAAGAGAGCAAGGGAGGGGCTGGATTATCTGATGGTTTTCTTTAGGGCTCAGGTGAACAGCTGATGTGCAATTCAATTAGAGCTGCTCTCAAGGGGCCGTCGTATATGTATGTGCCAGATGACTTTTGACGTTGTCTCAGGATACTCCTGATGTCATGTGATCATTCAGCTTGTATGACTGCTCATAAAAGCCAAAGAAATGCACTTCCACATTTCAGATTGAAAAGACCAGGTCTTTGTCTTTTTCCAGTAAAAAATCTAATAAAATTGCCAAACATCAATATAAATGTACAATATATGGTTTGGGGGTCAGTAAGATTTTTATTTTTTTCACGAAAACGCTTTATTCAGTCCGAATGCATTCAATTGATCAAAAGTGACAGTAAAGATATTTACTTTGTAACAGAAGATTTCAAATAAATTCTGTTCTTTTGAACTTTCTATTCATCAAAAAATCCTGAAAAACGGTTTCCACAAAAAATATTAAGCAGCAAAAACAAATATTTTATATTATATAATAAATATATACCGCAGAAAAATTGTAAGGTTAGGTTTCAAAATATTACATGTATGTTACTGTATTTCGTCAATAATGGGCTTTGGAAGCAAAGTTTCATGTATAAATCTAAACCATTAGATATAATCTAGTATATAGGACACTTTACAATAGGATTCCCATTAGTTAATGTTAATGTATGATAACATAACAACAATAGATAGATTATTACTGTATATTTTAGTTATGTAAGTTCAGTTGAAATTAAGCATTAGACTAAGATGAGAATGCTGTAGAAGTATTGTTCATGCTTAGTTCATGTTAAATAAAGTAGTTAACAAATGTTAACTAATTAGCCATATTGGAAAGTGTTACAGATATATCTATAGAGAGAGAGTGTATATATATATATATATAGAGAGAGAGAGAGAAATATAGATACATACTGTATATAGATATAGGTTTGAAGTGTGTGTGTGTGTATAAATATTAATTTACATAACTAAATTAATATTAAAATGGACCTTTTTTACTTCCTTAATGCACATTCCCAGTCTTATTGTGTTAAATGGATCAATTGGACATGGTAATTTTACATTGTTGATATTTTTACTATAAAACAAGACAAAGATATGATTTTTTTTGCAGTGCAGATCAGCTGATTCATGGGATATATTAAACATTGAAAACACTTGTGAATACAGAAGCACACTGGAGGTGATTTGAGACAACTTACCTGGGTAAACTAGTGATATAACAGCTCTGTTTGGTTTCAGCACTTGGTCTCTGTAACAGAAGGGATGAGAAAGTGGATTCGATTTCCTTTCTGTGTACAGTGATTGTGCTGCTGGCTCAGAGTCGTTCGCATTAGCGGCGTCATTATGTAACCTGTCTGCCTTGATCAGTTCAATTCGCTTTTGTGAGCATCTGTGTTTGTGTGTGCCAGCCGTACATGCGTAAAACAAACCGATTAGTGACCTCAAACAGATGCCTACTGTTGGTGTGTCCCACCAGAACCGTGTTAGCTACTAAATTTTACGTTGAAGTGTTAAATGTGAAGTGTTTGACTTCATCTGAACGGATTTTTCATAATTTCTGAAAGATTGACTGTAAGTGCACATGAGAAAACTCAGTATAACAGTGATCATAATCTGTGCAATTTATGTTGTCAATCCTTAAAAATATATTTTCAGAGCTGCAGCGTCTAAAAACTAGTCCTGCTTGCTTATGTCGAGATCTCTTATCTCTTTGACTTACTGAAAAGGCCTCATGTTTCTCAAAATACATGCAATGCCAATTCGATCATAATGTTATCTGCAGTGTCTGATGTAAATAAAGGGCAAACCTGCTCCTGTACCGGTTTTGTTAGAACAACTTATGCCCAAAGGAAGACGTATGTGCATCGAGAAGAGAATCAAAACCCCTCAGGGGGCCATCAGCATGCAGACAGTATAAATCTTGAGAGAATTGCACTGGAATTCCTTCCTGCTTTTTAAAGCAACCCAATATAAAGCCGCATGAGGTCATTTGTCTTCAAACGGCCTTGCAGGAGAGACAGAAACTCAAACGTTTTGGAAATGATGTCAGCAAGAAAAGGCCTTCCTCATTCTCATGCTCTGCTAGCAATCAAGAAATTTAGTTAATCATTAGCTTTGTTCCAAAACCTACTGAGCTGTCTTGTTGCCTACTACCTACAGGCAGCTGCCTTTTAAGGGAGCATCCTATCCTTATACGTGACAAGACAAACTGCACAATAACTGGATTCACAGATTTCAGTGAAGAATGTTAGCATGTTGCTAAGCTAACACTGTGATGATACGTATAATGATAAAAATACATTGTATAAAATATTGGGTAATTTTTTTCTGTTTTTAATCAATACTTTTGAGTATTAAATAAACAAAAGTTTGACATTAGTGTGTTGCTAAGCTAACCGCGTGATACTGTGTCAGGGTTATGATGGTTCATTAAAACTAAAACCATTTTTATGGTTTTACTTGAAATAAAAGAAACATTAACTGAAATATAATATAACATAAAACCTTTTTTATTTCAGTTCATTTTTATTTGATTTAACTTGATGTATCAAAATACTAAAACGGAAGTATACATTTATAAAAACTATGCAGACTAATCAAAAATACATTGCACACAAATATTGTTTTAATTATATATTATTATCTTGATATTTAACAATGTGATTATATAATCATACACAATTCATAGGATTCTGTCTTAAAATGTGGCCAAAGCAAAGTATAAGACAGCATAATTAAGTTGTCTTTGTGTTGAGAGGGTATGTGATGTATTAAAATGCTGCCTCTGTAGGCAGCACACTAGGATTTGGAACAAAGCCATTGCATTTATATCATTATGTTTATACTGTGTTCAAAAACTAACTTGGCCCTCATTCCCTATCAGTTTGTTAAGCTTTGTGTTGTGATGCTTTTTGTCAACCTATGATTTTGGCCCAGGGGTGGGAAAGTGAAGCTACACAGGCTTCTGAAATGAAAACGAATGGTAAATGGAAACTAACTGATGGGACACACAGAGGGCAGTGAGTGAGGACAAAAACAGGACAAATGAAAGCATGGCCTCTCTCTCTCTTTCATTCGGATGTTCTTCCAGGGTGACTGACTACGTTTTGGAAGAATTAGCTCAAATGGTGTCGTGTCTGACAGCCGTCGACACATTCCACTTATTATGCCTTTTCACGCTCTCCTCTGTCCTTTACCTTTCCTTTCTATTTGTCCGACTCACATGTACACTCACAGTCTTCGTGACTCTTTGTCTTTCAGTCACACTCTCTCTTTTTCTGGGTCCGTCACTTCTCTCTTTGACTCCATCTCTCCGCCCCTCTCCTTTTGTCAAACAAGGTCCTTGCAGCAATCAAATTCTGCTTTTAAACAGCAGACAGACGGTTGTCACACACCTTGTTTGTCGTCAATTCGAAGGATACTTTGTGTGTAACAGCGATTCAGCTTTGTACCACAAGACCGTGATTCTCAGCAGCAGACAAGCTACAGCATAGCTCTGATGTCCTAGACAACGGAACGAAAGATTGGTCACAAGATGGGTCTTTTTTTGGCTTGATCCCTTTTCCGTTCAATTTAACTGCCGTTAGAAAGGACAGGCTGAGCAGGCGGCACCATGGGTTGTGTCAGAGAGTGTGAGCTGTTTTGTATTTATCGTGGGATTCGGTCTAAATGCTATTTATGGATTTGCATGAATCCCCATCCATCAGTCTCTGCAGGGTCATTGTGGATTCTGATGTTTTATTGATGTAATCATTGAAACGTTTCTGACAGAGATGATTTTATCAACCACTAAACATGACTGAAAAGAAGATCTGAAAGTCTGAGACCACTAGTGAAAATGTTTTGATTGTATTATCAAATTATATTATCAGCATTTGGGTATAAAGTAATTATAATTATTATTTCCAAGTAAAATTATTATATGTATTGTATTAATCTTATGTGTCGGCTTTTTAATTTCTACTTTATTAAGATTAGTTATCGTATTTCTTTTTAAATTTTATTATATATTACGAATATTTCCATGTATGTGGTGTTGTATGAACAAAGTTTTTAATCTAATTTTACTATTAAGTTCTCTCGTTGATTCTCCTCCGTCTTTCGAGAGGGGTCCTGTCATGAAGGCCTCAATCACCCAACATAGTGATTATTTATATTCTTTTGCGTGAACGTTTACTTTTGCCAAATTCAACACTGCGGCCGCTCAAGCACACTGACCACCTCTCAAATTCTTTCTTTTTATATTATCTGCATCTATAGCAGTGTTGTATTAGTATTATTAATATACTCTTATATACAATTTAGTAATATTTTTAATTGACTTTTATTTTTGTCTTCCATTTTTATTTTTCTTTAGTTATATTTTGTTATGTGCTTTAGTCACTTTTATGATTTTTTTCTAAATTTTTTTATTTAGTTTTAGTTTATTTTTATTTAGGTTTTTAGTAATTTTAGTACTTCAACTTATTTTATTACAGTTAGTTGCCAAGGCAGCATTTCTAAGTTTTTCATCTAATGTTTATATTTTATTTTATGTCAGCTTTGTTTCAATAAATGTTGAACTTCATGTTGGACTGTTCAAAAATTACAAAACAAAAAAAAAAGTGGTAAAATATGGTGTGTCATGTCAGTGCGAATGAGATTTGAGAGCTACGTTGAGGAAAACATTTTCAGTGAAAAATGTTTTTAATTATTGGGTCAATTATTGAGTGAATTTTCATTTTTGGCTGAAGATTTCCTTGGAGTCAACAACCGGCACATATTCTCTATTGCTCGGTTTACTTATTACTTTTTTGCACATGGTAAAATTATCTTCTGATTGTGAATTTTTTCTTATATCTACAGTTCAGCTCTTTGAAGTGATCGAGACGGAGAAGACGCTTTACCTTGTGATGGAATATGCCAGTGGTGGTACGATTCCTCCCCACTTCAACATACATACATGCGTCCTACACTTTAATGCACTAGAAAAAGAAAAAGTTACTTCAATGTAGCAAATTACTTTGTTGAAAATGAACAAATTATGTTTCTGCTTTTGTCTCCTTCTCATTAATACCAAATGTACTGTCTAGCTTTTAACATAACTTTCGACATGAATAATCACACCTGTCTCCAGTCTTTATACACGCTCACTCGTAAACATGCATGTGTGTGACTGTCACATCAATGAGCAGAGCTGCACAGGCTTCGTCCTTTATCTCTCTTCTTATCTTTCCCTTCCTTCGTCCTTGTATAGGTTTCATGTGCATTCACTGAAGCTGGGCCAACACAGCTCAGCAATAAGCTAGATGATGCCACATACAGATGCTCATAGTCCAACAGGCTTAATTTAAGAACTTTTACGCCTTCCTATTTTGTGGGACATTCATTGCTGCTCTCTTAATGAATCACACGTTTCCACTCCTAATCTATCTGATGAGGCTGATGCACGTGCAAGAGTACGAACAGGCGTGCGGACAGCGCTACAATGTGTGGGGAATTTGTGGCCTCATGGTTAGAGAGTCGGACTCGTAACCCAAAGGTTGCGGGTTCGAGTCTCGTACCGGCAGGGATTGTAGGTGGGGGGAGTGAATGTACAGCGCTCTCTCCCCCTTCAATACCACGACTGGAATGTGCTCATTGGCTCTTCTGTAAAATAGTTTTGCAATCCATTCATTGTGTTATTAAGTACTAACTTCATTAATCGGAAATCCCAAGCTTTAGTCCCATACCATGTTATATTAGAGTTATATAGACCCTCCATTCCCCATCCGGGCTTATGAATCTTTACTCAATTAGTTTGATGGTAGGCATGTGGCAATATAATTTGTACCCTATGAGTGTTTGAACAATCTTAGAGAATGTTTCCTATGAGCATATTGTTTACATGATTACATCACTTACATTTCTCAAAATATGATAATTTTTTCATTTTTAGCAATCGCACTAAATATAATTTTTTCATAAGTGTACATTATACATCTTGTGATGCTACTTCCATTTGATTCACTTTTGATTCTGTATTTATTTCAGTTTTTTACAATCAAATTTTAGACTGATGTAGAATTTTAATATCGGCTGTTATCAGAGGATTTATACATTTATTTGTATCAGCGTTTCATAATCACATTGTTTACAACAAGCTTTATGGAATTCATGAATGTTTATGTTTTGAATTTCTTAATGTCTTAATGCTTTATAGTTGCATTTAGCAGATCAGAGCTGGGTGATAATATAGTTTACATTTTGTAATGATGCTACAGATCAAGCAGTTGAAATATTCTATAGTATATACACTGAACAAAATTATAAAAGCAACACTTTTGATTTTGCCCCCTGTCTAAATCTGTGTTAGTGAGCACTTCTCCTTTGCCCGAGATAATCCATCCGCCTCACAGTTGTGGCATATCAAGATGCTGATTAGAGTGCATGATTATTGCACAGGTGTGCCTTCGGCTGGCCACAATTAAAGACCACTCTAAAATGTGCAGTTTATCACACAGCACAATGCCACAGAAGTCGCAAGTTTTGAGGGAGCGTGCAAATTGGCATGCTGACTGCAGGAATGTACACCAGAACTGTTGCCCGTGAATTGAATGTTAATTTCTCTACCTAATCCCCCCCCCTCGTATCCAAAGGCGTTTCAGAGAATTTGGCAATACATTCAACCGGCCTCTCAACCGCAGACCACGTGTAACCACACTAGCCCAGGGCCTCCACATCCAGCATCTTCCCCTCCAAGATCATCTGACACCAGCCACCCGGACATCTGCTGCAACAATCGCTTTGCATAACCAAATAATTTCTGCACAAACAGTCAGAAACCATCACAGGGAAGCTCATCTGCATACTCGTCATCCTCATCGGGGTCTCGACATGACTGCAGTTCGTCGTCGTAACCGACTTGAGTGGGCAGATGCTCACATTCCATGGCGTCTGGCACTTTGGAGAGGTGATCTCTTCACGGATGAATACCGGTTTTCACTGTACAGGGCAGATGACAGCGTGTATGGGTTCGTGTGGGGTGAGTGTTTGCTGATGTTCAACGTTGTGGATCGACTGCGAGTGCCCATGGGGCGGTGGGTTATGGTATGGGATGCTATGTTATGGACAACGAACACAGGTGCATTATATTAATGGCATTTTGAATGCACAGAGATACAGTGACGAGATCCTGAGGCCCATTGTTATGCCATCCATCCACGACCATCACCTCATGTTGCAGCATAATAATGCACGACCCCATGGTGCAAGGATCTGTACACAATTCCTGGAAGCTGAAAACATTCCAGTTCTTGTATGGCCAGCATACTCACCGGACATGTTACCCTTTGAGCATGTTTGGGATGCTCTGGATCGCGTATACGACAGCGTGTTCCAGTTCCTGCCAATATCCAGCAACTTCTCACAGCCATTGAATAGGAGTGGACCAACATTCCACAGGCCGCAATCAACAACCTGATTAACTCTATGCGAAGGAGATGTGTTGCGTTGCGTGAGGCAAATGGTGGTCACACCCGATACTGACTGGTTTTCGGACCCCCCACCCCCGGACACGCCCCCCAAATACATAAAGAATGCCATTTAGAGATGTCTTTTATTGGGCCAGCCTAAGTCACACCTGTGCAATAATCATGCTGTCTAATCGGAATCTTGATATGCCACACCTGTGTGGTGGGTGGATTATCTCGGCAAAGGAGAAGTGCTCATTAATACAGATTTAGACAGATTTGTGAAAATTTTTTGAGAGAAATAGGCCTTTTGTGTACCTAGAAAAAGTCTTAGATCTTTGAGTTAAACTCATGAAAAATGGGGGTAAAAACAAAAGTGTTACGTTTATAATATTGTTCAGTGTTGTCGCACCTTCGTAGTATCGTTTCGACCAATAAATAGTAAAATGATATTAATAATCTTTTTCAAACTATTTCCTTGAAAAAGTTTTAAAGATGGGTTTGTTTTTAAAGGATTAATTAAATTGTGCAAATATTATTATTATTTTTCAAAGCGGATCTCCAATTTTCTTCTATGGGAGGTGCAGTATTGACTACCTCGGATCCAACACGTGAGATTAAGGACAAGTTGCGCGTTCTAAATTCCCGGCCGGTAAACATAGACATAATCAGTGTCAACTAAACTGGTTCCCTTTGATGAAATAAAATCTAAGAGGGAGCCAAACCAAGCTGTTTTTGCTGTGTTTTAATTTTGTAAGCATGCTATACCTTTGTTATTCCTTATTACCCCTGTTTATTTCCTGTTTCCTGGTTCAGAGATGTCCGTTGTCGTGTGTTTCCCTTTGCAGATCCGTGTCTGCGGCCTTAGTTATGTCATCAGAAGAGCAAATTGGGTCCGAGGACCTGGAAGGTTATTGAATTCTGTTGTCCACATGACATATGTATTCATTTTATTGCATCTGTAAGCTTTCATAAAACAGTAAACTGCGTTAACTCATTACACACCTTTGCTCGCCTTTTAAATAACGCCCAAAGCGCAAAGCTATTAAATTGCTGCGCATGTTCATATATATCCCATCTATACCGTCACTCAGAGGGCGGAAAACCTCCCTGCTTGATGCAGCCCCAACATGCAGATTGCTGACTTGGCTTCAGTAATGAGTTCGCTGGGCAGTGAAACTGGACACGTTTCTGCGGCAGCCCCCCTTAACAACGCCGCCCCAGACCTCTTTCAGGGAAGACTTATAGTGGCAAGGTGGACATCCTGTGATTCTGGTAATTGTCTACCTGTACACGCGGTCAGCGGATCACTGCCCTTGGAATGGACAAAACCCTCAAGGTAATTACTCACCATAGTTATCAAGAAACAAAGAAGGCCTGGTGTGAAAATAGTAGGAGCGATGTATGGAGTAAATGTCAAAAGTCAATCCAACGACCATGTTTATCTAGATAGTTTTTAATTTAAACTATTTTTCCAGTGGTAGGTGGGAAATGCACTGGATAATTGTAAAGTTCCCCCTTATGACCTAAGCTAATACTGGTATTATTTATATTCTGGGCGATAATGTTGATAATGTTTGGCATTAACATTCTGCACTAGTGTTTTGTTGTATAATTAAAAAGCACAATAACTAAATCAGCTTCATTTTTAAATGGTACAAGTGAATTTAGGCATCATAATGTTATAATGTACAGTATGAAAAATTGATTTTCATTTTGAGATTTGCTTAAAATTTGCTTTACGAGTTTTAGTACATTTTGTTTATATATGGTTAAGTTGACTATTAAATTATAGCAAAAATCCACATGTGAAAAATAATGAAAATTCGCACATTTTAAATGTATAAATCCGCCAATATATTCCAATATCAGAATATCCTAAATAAAATATGTCATGTCCTGTGAGTATGGCAAGATTTATATATTTTCTATTGTTTTTGAGCACTATGGATGACTCGGTCAATAAAATTGTTTATTTGTTTGTGTTGCAGAATTATTTAGAGTTTTTCTCCTTCTCGAAACCGTAATTCATCTTATTTGAAGATACCATAAATTACGTCACGTAATATTCCACAGGTTGTGTTATATGGATATAAACATTCACACTTTATTTTTACGGACATTTTTGTTTACTTTTGTTGCACACTTTTTAATATGTTAGTCACAACTAATATTCACTGTAAAGAATCTGTGTCCATTCTGAACAGTCATTGACAACTTTGAGACATTTTCTAAGGCGCCACGGCAGCAGGTTGGCTCTTATGACATGCTTTTGCTCTCAGTAATGTAGGGCACGTGAGCTTTGATTGTTTTCTTTGTGCCGTGGGGGGGCGCTTCGGGTGCTGCGTTCATAATTTAGGTTTATGTGATGTGAATCGAAAAGTCTGTGTTTTTTTTCCCTCAGAGCTGGCGTGAGCGTGTGTTGTTGGGAAAATACCTTTGTTCCTTCTACCTTTCCCTACTGACTGTGAGAGCATCTGGGGGCCGGTTCCTTGGCTCAAGCCCCACCAAAGGCGTGCACCCATGTAGGTAGATGAGCAACTGTGACGGCAATCGCCATCACAGGTGTATAATCCGTCTTATTGTTTGCGATGATGCTGCGGTCCTTTTGCTCACCCTCTAATCTGACTGTCCTGTGCTTCTTGCCCTTTCCGCAAATCATGACAGATAAGTGATGAAGTCGAGGTTACGAAAACGACGACCTATCCTCATGTTGAGCCTAAAGTGGAGGATTATAACTTACAGCCGGCCTTTAGGGTAAGAAATCCTGCCCCACTTCCCCTTTTGGTTGGCCCTTTTACTGTATTTTTTTTAGAATTAATTTTGTCTTAACGAATGTGGGTGCTTTCCTGTAATAACATATCCTATCCAGGATGTATCTTGCACATTTATGCGTTTTATACATTTTTTTATAATATTTAAGAATACATTTACTTTTGTATACTTTTTTACCCCTTGCCCCTTTTATTATCTCTATATATATGATTAAAAAAACATTTGCAAATGAAGTAGAAAATAACCCATGTCAAAACGATGGTGTAAATCCGTTTTTCGTGTTTTTTGAAAGTAGTCGCTTATGCTTACTATCTGCATTTATTTGATTACACAATAGTCCAAACAGTAAATTGGGTGAATATTATTACATTAAAATAGGTTTTCTATTTTATATAGTTCAAAAATAAATTTATTCTTTTGATGCAAGCTAATGTTTCAGTCATCATTATTCCAGCCTTGCATGTCACTGATCCTTCAGCAGATCATTCCTAGGGAAATTCTTTTGTAACAATCTAAAAGCTTTTTTGATCATTTATGCATGCTTGCTCATAAAGTATTAATTCTTTAATAAAGCTTACTGTATATTCTGTTAAGAAAAGCTTACCTTTCACAATTTTACTTATCAAAGTAAAATGTATCTTGTTTTTAAGATGTATATATTTTTTCTTATATATAACAAGACAGATTACTGAGAAAAAAAAAGATAACGATAAATAATTTTTTGCGTTGTAGTAACAAGAAGGTTGTGTTTCAAACCTTGCTAGCAAGGCACTTAAAACCAGATTGCTTAAATTTGGTTAAAATTGTTTGCTAAATGACTACTTGCTTATTTGCTTTAATTGTTTTTGCTCTCTCTCTGGTCATACAGATGTGATGGTAGGAATGGGTTACTCCCGTGATGAAATCAAAGATGCCTTGAGCACACAGAAGTACAATGAGATATTTGCCATGTATCTGCTGCTAGGCCGCAAGAATGAGGTGAGATAGGGATTGCCGCTGACCTGAGAACAGCCTGTGCATTATCCTATAAGTGTGTAATATCTTACAGTATATGTTTACCATATAGGATGGCGTGGAGTCCCGGTCGAGCAGCAGTTTGTCTCTAGCACGGGTGCGGCCCAGTCCCATCACTAATGGCACCAGCAAACACTCCTCCACCTCCTCATCCAGCTCCACCTCTGCCTCCAGTCACACTAAACCCCAGCGCAGTACCTCCACCTACCACCGCCAGAGGAGGCACAGTGACTTCTGTGAGTCCCGACACCCCTCATGGATCATTTCATTTTTATAGTTTGATATTATTTATAGATTAAGTCTAAATTAAGTTTCAAATAGAATTATTACTTCTTATCAGTAATAATAATAAGTCTGAAGAGCAACACATTTTATATTATTGTGTTGTGTTGTTGTTTAACATAATTTTATAATTGTCATTTTTATAATGTTTGTCAGGGGCCTCAAGTGCCAGTAACCCACCCAAGCGCAGCCCAAACCAGTACAGGGAGATGGGGAACTAAAAGATGAGCGTCTGCCCTCGTAGGAATGCCACTGCAGTGTGGTGGGCAGTCGTAGCTCCCCCCCCCGTAGAGCCCCATGGTCAGCAACAGCCAACAACCCCAACAAAGGGCTTGAGATCCTGACCCGCCGCAAAGACATCATGCAGAGCAACGGTAACTCAGCACAGGAATCATATACATCCTTTTCAGGAAATATCATTAAAATATTAATTGTTCAGATATTTTTCACATTGTTCCCGACATTCGTCTTAGGGTCGTGCCTTGATTCCAGTCCTTTTGAAGCCATGATAGATTTTAATGGCAAGGAGCAACTGAAATATAAGCGTCCAAACCTTACTTACAGCCGTGTGTCACGTTTACTTATCCCTCTGTGAAAAATGAAGCGTATTTTCTGTTATAAATGCTTTTTTTGTGTTCCACAGAAGAAGAAAAAAAGTTTCCAAAGACAAGTAAAATGATGATGGATTTTTCATTCTTAGTTGCACTATTCCTTTTATTATTAATTAAAAAAATTATGCTAATGACAGTTCAAGTGCCGTCCATTAAAATGTCACATAACTTCCTGTACACCAAATACATCAATAACAACAATTATTCCCCGGGATATAATGGCACATGTTCACATTCGTTATCAGCATTCTCTGATCATAAAGTGATGTTTCCATGCAGGCATGAATTTCTGAGGACAGTTGTGTCAGAAAAGCACGTCCTATTTGGATAGCTGCAATAGTATATCTGTGTAAAATCCATTGTTTTTGGTTTTCAATACCTGCTTCCTGTTTCATGCTTTAGAACAACATCCCTGCCAGTACCATGACCCGTAGGAACACTTATGTATGTACGGACCGTACGAGCACTGACAGACACACCTTACTACAGAATGGGAAAGAGAACAGGTAAAACGTGTCTCTGTATTTTATTTTTGTATATATGCATTGAAGTTTCAGAATTGATGTACATGCTGATGCCGAAAATATTTTTTTCTGTGTGCTTGTTTATTGAGATGGATTTGGTCTGTTATGCTTCAGCAGTGGCAGATGTTGACTGCTTAGCTGTCCTTCTCTCTTTTTCCTCCTCTTCGGGGGAGGCCCAAAGACTGGGTGTCATGTGACTTAAAGAGAACGAGAGGAGGCACGTGGATTGTCTGGGTCACAAGGCTGCTTGACTGGTAGACCTAAAGAAGCCTCCCTCCCCCGAGCCCAGCTAGTACAGCACACGTGTCCACACACGCAGAATCATTGTCACCAGAATGTGACAAATACACAGTGAAATCTGAGAGGAAATCTTAAATGATTTTTATAATTTAATGCAATGTTTTTTTGATTGCAAATAGTATTATCAGGGTAATGATTTTAATGATATTTATATTTTACAATTAATATTAATAAGTCACAGATTTGCATAATTGATTTGAAATAATGTAGAATATTTCAATAGAATTTGTTAATTTTACTGTTTAAAATCATCAAACCTAAATTCTGAGATGTTAAATCCCAGACTAGTCTCAAATTTATTGGACCCCATATAAACACTGAATACATTCAACCCAGCCAAGCTATTTCAAACCCTTCATCACACAAATTTTCTGCCCAGAACTGCTATTAATGACTGCAGTGTTTCCGACCAATAGAAGCTAATATGTGAAACTCTGTTATAGGAAATCCTGTGTGTGTGTGTGCGTGTGTGTAAGGTCCATCAGCGCAGGGTTATTTAGAGCGTTAAGTGAAGTGGCCCCGGGCCAGTGGGCAGACTGAGGCAGCATGTGAGATCTGTTAGATTTCTGCCAAAACTGAGCGAGACGGAGGGGACAGAGGCAGTCCGTTGCCAAGAGCTGCTCGTCTGTGACGTGAACCCATCTGAACTGAGACATTAGTAGTGCTAGTTACTATGGACAGCATCACTATTCCTATTCAAGAGGAGAGGTGTGCTACTGCTTGTCTAAGCGATTCCAAAAGTGTTCAAGGGGTCCTTAGTAACAACACCCTTTTAACCAGGGGCGTGTCTACGTGGTGGCCAGGGGTGGCACCGGCCCCCCCTGAAATTTGGCTGGCCACCCCAGGTGCCCCCCACCCTACCAAATGTCTTGCCATAGGCTTGTTTTTAGTAAATTTCTAATTTTAGGCGGTTTCTATAGTGTGATCTTAATGACAATGTCGAGAAAGCATAATGTTACTCGATCCATGTGCGCGAGGACGAATCTCTCCACTCCCAAGCGGATGTCCTTCATTCACACAAAACTGGACATGTGCTTTTAACATACATCGTTCCGCAAACACAACCCCCCCCCACCACCACTATGAACACCTTAGTAATGCCAGTACCATGTGAGTAGTGGATCATCATTTTTCTTTTTGCTCTCCTTTTCTCTCTTTGTCCTATGACTTTCTCTCCTGTTTCCCTGGTTCGGATTAGTTAAATAAACAGAAAATAAAGAGATTTCTCACGCCTTCACCATTCTCTGCGTATCTCTACGACAGCATTCAGATGTGCAGTCGTGTTCAAGCTTTTTTCCGCTAAGGGTTCAGTTTTAATTTGCCTTAAGTGGCTGTTTCTGAGATGGGAATAAAAACACAAGAGAGCTCATGCCTTAGTGACTCAGCATCCTGCCTCACATTTACGCTCAACTAAACCCAGCCAGAGCTGCCTTTCTGAGCCTCGAGATCTGATATTGGTTTAATCGTATCGCTACAGAGCTGTTACTGTGTTTCGTTTTGGACTTTGTATTATGGATTGAGTTCTGTTACCAAAGTAGCCTCCAGTTATATCCATGATAACTGCTAATTAAAGCTAGATTTTTGCATTTTCACATGCATTTTTGCCTGTGCAAAACTTGCTACCATAATGTTCTGGGTGGTTGTTAGAATCCTATAATGATTGTTCTGGGTGGGTATCATTCATGTCCATAGCAAAAGCAATGCTGGACGAGTTACACACAACTTCAGTTTAGGGGGAATTTAATTTCCATCCATGTTTTCTTGTCTCTTTCCTCAGCTCTTTGTCACATCGTTTACCTCCAGCCTCCCCGTCCACCCACAGCATCTCCGGGGCTGGTGCCTCCAGCTCCACATCTTCCGAGCGTTCTCGGTTGACTAGGGGCTCCACCATCCGCAGCACCTTCCATGGGGGCCAGCTCCGGGACCACCGGCCTCCCACCCACGCACCCCCCACCATCACCCCCCGCCTCTCTGCGACGAAGCAGCCCTCTGGCCACAACGCCCGTATGCCGTGGCCACCACACCTGTTCTCTAACCTGAACCTAAACTTTACCCGCATGTAAGAAGAGATGCAGATTCTGTTTAACCAGAATGACTTTAAGAGAGTCAACCTTTTTGAATCTTATAGATAAAGAAATAGATCCCATACATCACTTATCATTCACAGTTATCGCGGGTCTTTCCAAAGTATTCGCTTTTTATAGTTATGCATTGGATGCTATTCTTAGGACATTTAAGGAACTGTTCAACACAGAGAATACCTATTAATAAAAACAAGATAACTTAAACGTTAACATCCACACATTGATGGCTACTAATAATATACATCACTATATTAAGCCATCACCCCAAGAACATGATTATACAGCTACTGGAAACTAACGCTATTTTGTTGTCCCCCAACGGGCGGTAACTATAAATATAACGCTACACAAATATGATTTCATGTATTATAGTATATCCACCCAATGGACCGCTACTATAAGACAACTACCTATCATCCGCCACCAAGGAACTATAACTATAAACACAACTTTAACAATAACACTGTTTTACCGGTCGCACACACAACTCTAACTAAATCACTATATGATTGTACACAGATAATAAAAATATACCTTTTTAATTATACCTAGATTGCTCCCGCCTCATGACGGTAACTTCCCGATAACTCTATTATTGTCTGACTACCAGACGTAACTATAAATTTAGCTATGTAAGAGACCACACCATAAGGATAACTATAAAATATTTTAAATCTTTAATATTTAAATATTTTTAATATTTCAAATCTTTTAATCGGTGGATTCTCATTGGCTGGCAGTGTTTATATCGTTCATCAGCTGGAAGAAAAAACTTTCTGAAATTGATTCCAAGGATATTGTTCCTCTGTATTTCCCTATTCCTCAGAAAAAGAAAGATTATTTATACTTTATAGTTATAGTTATCATTATAGTTATCGTCTTTGATGTGATCGGCCTATTAGCTGCATAATATCAAAATAACATAGGCTCCACTGCTGAAGCCAATCAGTTTACAAAGTCATCTTTCATTTGGTTTGGTGCCCATTGTCCTGTGCAATCTGAGGAGGTAATGGAGTTAGATATGGGAGCTTTTGGAGTCTGTAATGTAATTGAGATGTTCAGTAGCATGTAGAAACGCTGATGGGGCGCTTTGCTCTTCAGCATTCTCAGTGAAATTGTTTATGTGCCTCTGGGCTGTAAGCCAGAAAGAATGACTTTTGCAGGGGTATGCATCTAGAAGCTCTTTATTAGATTAGAGCAACCTTTCTATCTCTTAAAGAAACTTCCCGATTAGATTAACCTATCTAGGGTGACATCCAATAGATAAAGTCCTTTTCTGTATAAGTTTGCATATGTACTCTTTGCATTAACTCTTCCTCAAGCCTCCTCTGTTATTAACCGACAGCTTCAGGCACCTGCTCCCCCTCGTGTCCCTCTATCTCTTGTTCTTGGCTATTGTTGGGTGCTCTGTGTTTCTGTTTTGTTTATTTGTTTCTTTGCTTTTTTTCCTTGCTGCAATCTTATTTCTCTCTCGATCTTCCTGTTCCCCTCCTTCTTTCTGTCTACCAAACTGTCCTTCTCTTCACTGTCCTTTTTCCTTCCCTTCATCAACTCTTAGGGTCAATCTTGACCCCTCTAAGCGCCAGAACTCAAACAAGTCAGTCTTGGGCTGCACTCTGCCACAGGGATCAAAAACAGTTAGTAAGTTTTCTTCCTGTTTGTGGACTTTTTGCCATCTCTCAGTCTGTCCAAATACTCACAGTCTCACCGCTCTCTTTGGCACCTGTGTTGGCGCTGAGTGTCAGAACACCTCCTTGAGCTTGTACACATATATTTATTTGCTTTTTAAAGGAACAAATTCATCCAAAAATATAAATTTTGGATAGTCATCATACTCACCGTCATGTCATTCCAAACCTGTATGGTATTCTTTCTTCTGTGGAGTTTTGAGAGCTGTCAAGCTCCAAAGACCATGTATCGTATGCTATGTAGAATGTAGCTGGGTTCCGAAAGTTAAAATTCCATTCATTTTCACATTAGGGAAATTGATTTTGAACAATAACTTCTAAACTTTTAAAGACAGACCTACTGTGAGCTACAAGGTTGTTAATCGATAGTATTTGCTTTTGTCTAAGCTGTTAGTCTGCTTTATTGCAAAAACATTTTTTAAATATATTTTCAGATATGGTACATCAAGACGTGTCATGCCAGGTCTTGCCACAAAATGTATGAATCAGCAAGTTTTTAGAGCAATTGCAAGGAGAAGACTTCTCCTTGCAATTCCATTCCGGTTCCATTTTACAACCGGTTCCAAATTTCTCATAACTGGGTATTCGATCATTTCGATTCCCGCTTTCGCTTTTTAATGTGATTTTAAAAGATTTAAGCACAGAAAAGAACTTTACGCACTGTTTTGCATGCACGGCACACATCTGAAGCGCGAGCAAGGGGAACCTGGCTGCGGTTCTCTGTGTTCGTTCTCCAACCGTTCCGTGCATTATTTACACTGCAAAAAATTTAGTTCCAGGCTGGAACTGGCTTCTTTCACATCTTGCAACCAATATGTACAAAATTACGTCAGAATATCCTTGTAAATACAGCCGTTTTTTTGTCTTAAGTGAACGTAAACAGGTGAGAAAGAAAACACCTGGTTTCATTAGTAGCGGAACGCTACAATATCATAAATAAATACAGCTGAACAAATTTCAGGTAGGCCTACAGAAATTGAAATCAAAAGTTTCAAAACACTGCATAGTTTACTTTTGATAAATAAAATGTAGATTAATCCTCATTAAAGTTACGACAGATATTTAGTGAATTTAGTAAATTAGTGAATATAAATGACAAGCACCACGTTTATTAGGCTGCTGTCTCTACATGAGTACTCAGTCGTTCTGTAACTTTATATTAAAGGGGTCATATGATGCGATTTCAAGTTTTCCTTTCTCTTTGGAGTGTTACAAGCTGATTGTGCATAGATAAGATCCCTGAAGGTGCAAAGACTAAAGTCTCAAAACCAAGAGATATTCTTTATCAAAGTTAAGAATCTGCCACAGCCCCCTAAAACGGCTCGTTCTAACACGGGCCGCCCACACTTCTACATCACTATGTGGGAAGATTTGCGTAACGCTGCTCAAATGTTCACGCAAAAGAAAGAAGGCGTGGTTTCAGTAACCGCAGTTAGTGTTGAAGCAGCATGTCAGGGAGACGCTGTGTGTTTCTAGGTGAAAGCAAAAGCACTTTATTTGGCCTTCAAGAAGTAGATTCATTTAGGAATCTTTAAGATCACTTACAACAGAACACCAATGCATTTTATGGAGGAACTAACCGTGGGATTGTTTCGTGAATCTAGGAGAGGAGGTAATTCTGACTTTGTTATGACAATCTGGCACTTCTGAATCAGCTACTGTTTTGGTATTAGCTTAAGTCGCGCGCGCGCGCGTGTGTGAGAGAGAGAGACAGCGTCACATCAAATTGGAGTCAGCTGTCTTAACCACAGCTTGTGTACTGCAACACACACCTCCTCATATCCTGTGTCTATCATGGGCGATCTGTTCCCCTTATTCGGGCTCTGTCTTGCCTTGTATTTGAAATCGTGGAAGCTACGCGATCTGGTAAGGTGGCGCTACCTTCCGACTAGTGCTTGATTGGTTCGGCCAATTCACATGACGTGGGTCGCTTGCAATCAGAGCAACTGCGCTTCGGAAGATGCTTTGAAGAGGCGGGCATAGAGTACCTACAATCATTACAGGTATTTTGAAAAATAATGTGTTTTTTTGACCATTACAGCATGTCCACCATATTCTGATTTACACCAAATGCCCAAAATAATGATCTAAAAAAACATCATATGACCACTGTAAAGCACTGAAGGTAACTGTTATGGCGTAACCCACGCCGTACCAGACGGAAACAGAGAAAAACAAGTAAGAATAGCCTCGCTGCTGCTTTTGCTCCACTCTCCCAACTAACGCTGCGGTCTGAACTCGTCTTTTAGTCCGTCCTCCTCCCGCGCCGGCTATCCCCGCCCCTCAAGTGAAACATAGACTAACAGCTATATAAACCAGTTATTGCTAAATGACCAATTGCTAACATCATGACATAACAAAAGTCCTTCAACATTTATCGCAACATAACACTATTAATAATTGAATTGTTTGTTCCTATTTTATTACTGACTGTGTACTTGTCTTTAACAATTTAATGTTTGAAATTTATGTTAGTCTAGTTGTTTTTGCTGTGGTATTTTTGCTGAAACCATAGGCAAATGTGTTCCTCGTTTTAGGAGGCCTAAGGGTTCTGTGGGCTGCTGATTTTTGCTCATGTTATTCCGCTGCAACAGAACACTTTGTAAAAAGACAGAATAAATATGTTTGACTTTTTTTTTAGATGTCATTTTTAGATTTGTTTTATTATCTTATTGAACGGGGGGGGGGGAAACAAGGAATCGTTAAGCAGAATCGGAATCAGAATCAGAATCCCAACCCTACGTACAAGTCATTTGGACCAGTTTTACACTACTTCATTTGTCATTTCCACAGCATGACAGTCAATTTGTGTATTATGCAAAATATTTTGCTTGTGATAAGAAGAAAAGAATTATACATGTTTGAAATGACAGGGTGAGTAAATGATTTCAGTTTTGACAGAACCACACTATTTTGATTATTGCTAGTGCATTTTGTAAAAATACATTATTGTGGATATTTAATAAGATTTAATATTTAAAAAAAGTTCTGTATTTGTGTTTGATGCTCAAGGGGTCTTTTACACCATAGCACCGTCCATGTATCAGCCTTTTCATGCATTAATTCATGCATTTCTCTCACCTTTTACTCATTCAAGGGAATGACATTTAGCTTGGTCCAAGGAATAGTGTGTGCCTAGTGAAAGTTTCTAGGTTTCTAGTGAAAAATGCAGTAGCAACTGTTTAAAACAATTTCATCTGGACAATTTTGAACAAGGCAGAGTCAGGCAGGGGCTTCCTCTCTCAATTTGAAACCGTTTTAGTTATGTAACATGTATTTCATCCTTTCATGCCAAATCCCTCTCACCGTTGGCCAAACTCATTTGCCTACCCTGCCTACAATATAATTTTTCTGTCCAGATATGGTTTATTTACACCCAACAGAGAGCCCTCCATTTTCACTGTAATGTTTTGAGGAAGAGGCCCATGTACTGTTCCTTTAAGAGGGAATCCACTGGCCACCTCATTGGCCATATCATGTGAATGTAAAGTTTCACAAGTGCTCATAAAAGCAGCCTTGAACCCTAGCGCCCTCATGTGGACATTAGTCAACTTGCACTTTCTTTGTTTAAAGCTATATTAAGCACTATGTAACTTTTGGCGCTCTAGCGGTTAATAAACAGAACTGCACACATCCCGCGGAAGAACATTCCAACCGGAGCTACTTCTTTAAGTTTATGTCTATGGCGATTCACGCACGCAGGTATGTGTTACTCCGCAGGGGTGACGACCCGACCAGCCTACAATAGTCCAAATATAAGTACTTATTATAAGTGTACCGTAGTGATTCGGTATAAGACAACAACACAGTTTGGAAGATGTATTCATGATGTACTCGCTCATTTTATACATTTTGCAAATTTTGAACACAGAAAAAGTTACATAGTGCTGCTTTAATAACTACTAATATTCTTCTAACATCTCATGTAGAATAGTAGATTAATAAACTTAAAAGCATATAACCAGACACACATACATTTATTTAGATGGTGTTATCAAGGATACAATTGTGAATGTTTCTTTAATTTGTGTTACACTGACATTATGGTGACATCTGAAAAACGTAATTAATATATTAAATACATAATCCTACTCTATAAATCCATCACTCTCGTCACTTTCTTTTGTTGTCAGTGGTGATTTTTGTGGATTGCTGAAGGTGATGTCAATGTAACAGTGCAAGTCTGTGGTGTTAGATGTGAACTCATGAGATTGGTTTGTGGAGGGTGGGATGCTCTGTTGGCTGATTGATTACTAACATGAACCTTTGTCTTCTTCTTGAGGGTCACAGACGAACCTGAGAGAGTCTGCAGATCTCCGGTCACAAGGTAAGTGTTTCCATTATCTTTTTAATACACAAATATGACTGAGGAAGTAACATAAGCCATCCATCCTCCAATTCTGGACCATCTTCTTCATTGCAGAAAACAAGCAAACAAATCAAACAGAAGAAAGACAGAAAATAGGTAGAGGAACATGAACAATAATACCATAAAACTATCATCTAGATAGATAAATTACTATTATTTGCTCAGTAAGAAAAGGGGGGGAAAACTAAAACTTCCTCACATACGATTTTAACTCTCTCTTACTTCTCCTTAGCTACAGATACAACTACAAAAAGTCAGGCTAAAAAATACAGGTAATTTCTAGCATGTGATCCGTGCCATGGCAGATCAGACTGATCAGAATGTGACTGCATTTTGTTAATTATATAGAACTGTGTACTGTGTGCATCAAAACTAGCTTAGATTTTGTATTTAGATTTTGTTTAGATCCGTACTTGTCCTTCCCTTTACCTTTTCCATATTCACTGACAGTGGTTGACTGTTGCATTTGGAAAGTCACATTTCAGTTTTTAACATGGATGTTTGAATGACATTTTTAAATTATTATTATTCTCAATATATAATTGTTAAAAGCTGCGAAGTGTATGTACCTTGAATGCAGTTTACATTCGGTTGAGATTTACGTGTAGGAATAATGTATGTTTATGTAGTGCATGACAGGTGATGTATGGCTGCACAGGAATCTGTTCTGAGTTTTGTTAATTTCAGCATAAACATACAATAGTGCTCTACCAAATATTCTTTGCTTGATTATTATGTTATTATATTTTATCCTTATATTTGTATGTGCCCATTAATTTAAGTATGAATGTTTTTATACACTACTGTTCAATGGTTTGGGGTCAGTAAGATTTAAAAAAATCTTATTCTTTTGAATTTTATATTCAATATAAATGTATATATACTTCTTTGTTACTTACATCAAATCGCCTGTTAGATGATTTCTGAAAGATCATTGTGACACTGAAGACTGGAGTAATGGCTGCTGAAAATTCTGCTTTGTCATCACAGGAATAAATCACATTTTAAAATGTATTTGAAAAAAGAAAATTAATATTTAAATTGTAATAATATTTCACAATATTACTATGTTTTTGATAATAATTGTCAGCCATTGGTGAGACTTCTTTCAAAAACATTCCGATAAACAGAACCCAAATTTTAAATGGTAGTGTATTTCTTGACATTTAAAAAAAAAAATTAATGGCATTCACATTTTATTCAGGCCTTCCAAAATGTTCTACAGCTTTTTCTGATAGTCACACTGAATTTAAATAATGCTCAGATTGTAACTGTTTTTGAAAATGGTTTTATTATCCTGAAGAACTCCAGTGTCTCCTGAAAGGTAACAGGTTTTAGTGTTTATCTAAACATTTCCTCTCTCGTTTGATTGTAGAAGGGTTTTCAGACTTTTTTTAGGATGTTTATTTCAAACTATTTAGGATGATTTTGTTGGTAACACTTTACCGCAAAGTTCACATAAACATGAAATACATTACGTATCATAAACTATCAAAAAGTTGTTTCTTATTAATGTTACCCAATGCTCTACCTAATGTTAACAAATGGAACTTTAATATAAAGTATTACCTTTCTATTTACTGCTGATCAATTTATTTAAATAATATCACAGACTTCTAGACTTAAGTCTGGATTTTTGTTCTTGCATATTTTTAATATATTTCTCTCTTGTCCCCCCTCCATCCCCCTTCCGCTCATTTACGTCATCGCCCACCCTCCATTTCTTCCTCATTTCACCTCCTCCTCCCTCCACAGTCGCTATCTATCTGGGTATCAAAAAGCGACAGAGCCCCGGACCCCCCGATGCGGCTGGGATGTGAAGGTGCGGAGCCCGCGGGACCCGGCTGAGGTGGTTTTGGCTCTGCGGGAGGCAGCGCAGGGCTGCGGTTGCCAGGTCCACCAGGCCGGGCCCTTCCTCCTCTCCTGCACCCATGGAGCTGCTGGCTCCCGAGTTGCCTTCGAAGCAGAGGTGTGTCAGCTGCCCAACGGCCCCGCCAATACCAGCGGTGTTCGATTTAAACGCCTGTGGGGGGCACCGCTTGCCTTTCGGGACATTGCCACCAACGTGTCCAAAGATATCGAACTCTGAGGGAAACAGGGGGTGGAGGGCAGGGACAAAAGCATTGGACAGAAAGATGGGATGAGTGGACGTAGCCCCGCCCACACCCCCGCCCCCTCTAAGCCTACAAAGACTGGCACACATAAATTGAGAACTGGGCACCTGCTCACACAAAAGCCCTGCTGAAGGAACTCCCTTTACCAGCTCTGTTTTACCGCTGATTTTACCTGGTATCTTAGCCATGTTTTTTTTAACACCCATTTTTTTGGGACGTGTTCACTCTGTACATTGTCATTCCTTTTTAACTGCTGCTATTTAACTCATTTTTTGATTTCTATTCTTCCACTTTGCCAGCGAGAAGAGTATGTTTTGTTTTATCCTTGTTTAAATAGCCATATTCACAAAAAACACGTATGAAAGCCACACTATTTCATACCGTAGACAACATGCAGAGCCGCTGACAATGCAAATGCTGAAAATTATAGCAATTTCTTTTGTAATTATTATAGCAATTTTTGAATGAGCTTATTTGGTTGTCAAACTTGCCAGTGATGCAGGTTGAGTAGGTTATGTCTGCTTTCCTGAGCCTCATTGTTTTTAGATTCGTCACATTACATGGTCACACCGTAGCACTTTAGGGCTGAGTGAGCAACATCACCTGTTTAAAAGCAGTTCTCCCCTCAAATGGTGCAATTTATCCCGTTGAGCCAAGTCAAGACACAATGCTCTTTGTGTTGCTCTTGTATGTGTTACGCTGATGAGAAACCACTGTTATCTTGCCAGAAGTGCATTCTGCTGAATGACCACAAACAGACTGTTGACTTTGTTTATCTCTGATTTGACATAGTAAGTCCTCATCGTAAAGATTGGAATATGTCTGAGCTGTGCAATGTGTGAAAATGCAAGAATGATTAATACAACATTTGTCTGAAATCCAGGGATTTGTGTGTCTTTATTTTGTTCAGTTCAAAATGTAACAAATATATTTGCTTAATGGAAGTTTTCAGGAAATATATTGGGAATATATAAAGAATACATAACAAAAGAGATCTTATTATCTATAGTAATTATTTTTTTCTTTTCAGAAGCTAAATAATACAAATAGTACTGATTTGGTAGCTCTAAACCTGATATCCACAGATACAGGTATGAATCTGTTTAAATTAGTGTATGTGTGCTTTTCAAATCACTCTTTACAATTTGCTCTTTGATCTTTTTCTGTAAGTGTGTTAGTCATTCAATGAATTATTGTTCCTTGTTCCAGCAATTTCTATTGATTTATTGCATTTCAGGTTGAAATATATTGTGTAAGATTTGCAAATATTCGAACTTGTTATAATTCAAACCAACATGATCTGGCTTCATAATAACTGAAAGAAATGACAAACCGTGCTTGAACTATTGTTGACAGTTATTGTGCTATTCTGCACAAATTACTCATCTTTTAGTGCTCACAATGACTTTTGGGTCAGCTTAGCTGATTGTATTCATGAAAGTGTGCATAAGGTTTTAATTGTGTATTGATGTTCAGCTTTGAGAATTCTGAATGGATCCCCCACAATTGTGTTATACATTACATACATATACAGTAAATCACAGAAGTGAGTGCACCCCTCACATTTTTGTAAATATTTTATATCTTTTCTTGTGACAACACTGAAAAAAATGACACTTAGCTACAATGTAAAGTAGTGAGTGCACATCTTGTATAACAGCGTAAATTTGCTGTCACCTCAAAATAACTCAACACAAAGCCATTAATGTCTAAACCACTGGCCAAAAAAGTGAGTACACCCCTAAGTGAAAAAGTCCAAATTGGGCCCAAATTAGCCATTTTTCTCTTCCCCGGTGTCTTGTGACTCATTAGTGTTACAAGGTCTCAGGTGTGAATGGGGAGCAGGTGTGTTAAATTTGGTGTCATCGCTCACACTCTCTCATACTGGTCACTGGAAGTTCAACATGGCACCTCATGGCAAAGAACTCTCTGAGGATTTGAAAAAAATAATTGTTGCTCTACATACAGATGGCGTAGGCTATAAGAAGATTGCCAAGACTCTGAAACTGAGCTGCAGCACGGTGGCCAAGACCATACAGTGGTTTAACAGGACAGGTTACACTCAGAACAGGCCTCGTCATGGTCGACTAAAGAAGTTGAGTGCATGTGCTCAGCGTCATTTCCAGAGGTTGTGTTTGGGAAATAGACTTATGAGTGCTGCCAGCATTGCTGCAGATGTTGAAGGGGTGGGGTATCTGTCAGTGCTCACCATACCCGCACACGGGGGGGGGGGGGCTCCAATTTTTCTGCATTGCTGTCCTTCCATAGAAAGCCTCTTCTAAGATGATGCACAAGAAAGCCCGCAAACAGTTTGCTGAAGACAAGCAGACTAAGGACTTGGATTACTGGAACCATGTCCTGTGGTCGGATGAGACCAAGATAAACTTATTTGGATCAGATGGTGTCAAGCGTGTGTGGCGACAACCATGTGTCATTTTGCCTACGTCAAGCATGGTGGGGGAGTGTCAGGTCTGGGGCTGCATGAGTTCTTGCGTGGCACTGGTGAGCTACAGTTTCATTGAGGGAACCATGAATGCCAACATGTACTGTGAGATATTGAAGCAGAGCATGATCCCCTCCCTTCTGAGACTGGGTCGCAGGGCAGTATTCCAACATGATGATGACCCCAAACACACCTCCAAGACGATTACTGCCTTGCTAAAGAAGCTGAGGGTAAAGGGGATGGATTGGCCAAGCATGTCTCCAGACCTAAACCCTATTGAGCATCTCAAGGTCTCTAACATCCACCAGCTCCGTGATGTCGTCATGGAGGAGTGGAAGAGGACTCCAGTGGCAACCTTTGAAGCTCTGGTGAACTCCATGCCCATGAGGGTTAAGGCAGTGCTGGAAAATACTGGTGGCCACACAATATGGACACTTTGGCCAAATTGGACATTTCACTTATGGGGTGTACGCACCTTTGTGTCCAGCATTTTTCAGACTTCCGGCTTGTGTTTTGAGTTACTTTTGAGGGGACAGCCCATTTTACACTGTTATTACAAAGCTTTACATTCACTACTTTAACATGTAGCAAAGTGTATTTCTTCAGTGTTGTCCACATGACAAGATATAATAAAATATTACAAAAATGTGAGGGGTGTACTCACTCCTGTGAGATACTGTACATTAAGTTAACAGCTGTGTCTGGAGGTACAAATCCAGACTTGTCAAGAATATAAAGACTTAAAACACAGAGTGATTGTTACATGGGGCTGTTTATTAACTTTGTACAAAAAAAAAAAAAAGTTAAGGTGAATACAACATAGCTAAGGAAGACAAAAGGAAAGAGAAAAAAGTAGGAAAAAAAGGTCGCGGGGTGGAGTGTCTCTTGGAAAAGTCAAGATGGCATGACTGCATGAAAGAACAAATAAAAAAGAAAAGCACTTTTGCCATTTTACTTCTGGGCAGGGATCATGTCATCAATGGACTCGCCCTTCTCCAGCTTCTTTTCCATTTCAACCATGAGCTTCACACCATCAACCACCAGCTGTACTTGCAGCACCTCGGAGGAGCCCAGACGGTCAGCGTTGGAGATGTCGAACACACCACCGACAGAGGCAGTGTCCACACCACCTGTATAATAGAAGTAAAAAGAGTCTCAAAATGATGATCACAGTGTAACTCTCTGCCATTTTATACATTCAATGATTTCAAGCCCACCTGTGCCACGCTTCTGAAGACGCAATCTGGTCAGGATCTCCTCAAATTTGGCATGTGTGCTGAGTTTGGGCAGCTTGACGTGCACACCACCGCGCAGGCCGGTACCCAAGTTAGAGGGGCAGGTCAGGATGAAACCAAGATGCTCATTCCACATGAAACCATGGTTGTGCTTTTTGAAGACGTCCTCAATCTGCAATATACAACAAGGAGTCAGGCCTTCGTTGCTTATCTTCGCATTAGATGACCAAAGGATTAAAAAGTACAGCATAATTAGGTAGTAAATAATGGGGTTTACCTTCTGCAGGCCAACGCAGAACCTCTTGAAGACTTCCTTCATGTTGCCACCCTTCTG
The DNA here is from genome assembly GCA_018155175.1 of Sinocyclocheilus anophthalmus. Lineage (NCBI taxonomy): Eukaryota > Metazoa > Chordata > Actinopteri > Cypriniformes > Cyprinidae > Sinocyclocheilus > Sinocyclocheilus anophthalmus. The sequence continues at coordinate 115,539 of JADLZN010009596.1, read as the reverse complement.
CATGGAGATGACACGCAGGTGATCCTCCTCATTCACCCACACCAGGAAGGTCTTGTTGTCATTGTGCCAGATGCCTCTTGCGTCAGGCCAGTCGCGAGCCATGCCAGCAGCCAACAGCAGGGGGGACACGGGCTTGTCAAACAGGAAGTGGTCAGCAATGAGCTGCTCCTGTTCCTTATCAGTCATGTCTTTCAGGGGGTAGTACTTGCCCTTGAACTCGCCATCCAGGCTGTTCAGAGCTGTGAGAGGAACAATGTGAACGTCAATAAGACCATGCATGTTGCTTTGTGGATGTCAGGACATAACGTTAATGAGACTCACCCTCAATGGACAGCTTCTCCACAGCTCTACGCTCACCACGGCTGTTGGTGGTAGGCAGGGTGAACCCCTTGAGGCTGCGGCCGGTACGCACACGGCTGCTCTGAACGTAGTTGGGGTCAAGGTCATCACCACCCTGCGCACAGGTAAACATCAGCCACAGTAGAGTAAAACAGCCATGATAATGTAAAAAACTTTAACATACCTTCAGGTTCTCCCAGTTCAGATCAGTCTGGTGCTTGTCGGTGGGCTTGTAGCCACCGTGACGGTCAGAAATGATGGGGTCAAACAATTCCTTGAAGACTTCGTAGGACTCCTCATCACCAGCCACACAGCCGACAGTCATGATGAAGGGATGGCCTTGAATTGGGATCAAAAGGTAGTGCTTTATATATCTTCTAGAACAACTAAAACATTGCTTGTGGTTTCTTGAAAGATTAGCTGCTATGGGAGAATGAATTCAAACATGTTCTACTTACCAGGGTTGTCCACACCAGTCTGGATGCAGTCATCCAGGGTGAATCCACTGGGGGTTGACTTGCTCCTGAGCTTGTTGTAGATGTCCTTAGTCAGGACCTTGGCCATGTGGTTGTTGTGCTGGGAGAGGTCAGGGTACTCCTCCTCCAGAGAGAACTTCATCTTGTAATCGTTGTTGCAGTTCTTAGTCATGATTGCACTTTTCTGGAGATCTGCCGAAAGACAAGTAGTAAGGCAAGTTGGCAAAGTATTTACAGTGTGCTTTGGAGACTTTGGAGATTAGTCTGCAAATCTTGTCTGCAGAGCTGTTGTCAGAGTGGACAACCAGGAACATTGCCTCAGGCCTACTAAGGTGTAGCTTACTCATTGGACCCAGGAAAGAGGGAAACCAAGGTACCTCATCGCTGCCATTGATATAGAGAATTATGAACGACTACCCATTTGCGTTCGGTCAAGGACAAGCACCGCTAGTTTCCAGAATAAGATGCCAGCAGTTGCAGACAAGGTTAATGCATACTATATTTTGTGTCCCAAGTAAACTTCAGTCTCCTAGTAACAAAATATTGTGCTATGTCTAACCAGCACCTCATATTTTTACATGGAGTGGTGGTTGAATAGCTCGCATGCTTATATGCATCAGACAGCAGGTGATATTTTGCCAGCAGTTGCAGACAAGGTTAATGCATACTATATTTTGGACAATGGCGCCGACGCTGATGGCTGCCTCCGTGGCGTGCTCTGCAGTTGTTTTTATGTTTTTGTTCGTTTGTCCTGTCTTTAGTTATATCCCTGCAATCAGTTTCACCAGAGACGAATTGCTGGACATTCGGAAGTACACACCACCCGATATTTCACCAGTTTTTGTTTATTCTGATGTTTTGCTGGACATTGTTGTCGGCGGAGCTGCTGTGCTGATCAAGCTCTTCAGGACGCGCAGATGGGGGAAGAGAGCCGACTCGCTCGTGAAGCTCAGGCAGCGCGGAATCAGGATGCCGTTGCCTAGCATCCATCTGGCGAACCTCCGCTCTTTACCCAACAAAACAGACGAACTCATTCTGCTCTCCCGGACAAATAAGGATTTTTCTAACTCTGCTGCTCTGTGTTTCACGGAAACCTGGCTGAAAGACGCCATTCCGGACAGCGCGTTGAGTCTCCCGGGCTTTCAGCTGTTCAGAGCGGATCGCGACGCAGAATCAACGGGGAAATCACTCGGCGGCGGGACATGTTTTTACATCAACGAAAGGTGGTGTACAGATGTAACTGTGTTAAAGAGGATGTGCTGTTCAGATCTAGAAGTGCTCTTCATTAATTGCAAGCCGTTCTATTCGCCGCGGGAGTTTTGCTCGTTCATTCTCGTCAGTGTCTACATTCCTCCGCAAGCACACGTGAGCTCAGCTTTACAGAAACTCGCTGATCAAATTACAGAGACAGAACAACAACATCCGGACTCTGTTTTAATCATTCTCTGTGACTTTAATAAAGCAAATCTCTCCCGGGAACTGCCAAAATACAGACAGCACATCTCATGTCCCACCAGAGACAGTAATATATTGGATCACTGTTACACCACAATAAAGAATGCATATCACTCTGTTCCACGGGCAGCTTTGGGGCTCTCTGATCACTGTTTAGTTCATCTAATACCGACCTACAGGCAGAAACTGAAATCAGCTAAACCTGTATTAAGGACTGTAAAAAGATGGACTAATGAAGCAGAGCAGGATTTACAAGCTTGTTTTGACTTCACTGATTGGAGCGTTTTTTGAATCTGCTGCCACCGATCTGGACGGGCTCACAGAGACTGTAACATCTTATATCTGTTTCTGTGAAGACATGTGCATTCCTACCAGGACTAATTTATCCTACAACAATGACAAACCATGGTTCTCTGCAAAACTCAGACAGCTCCGTCAGTCCAAAGAAGATGCTTACAGGAAGGGGATAATGTCTTGTATAAACAGGCTAAATACACACTGGAAAAGGAGATCAGAGTGGCAAAGAGGAATTATTCAGAAAAAATAAGGATTAAATTCTCTTCCAGTGACTCCGCATCAGTGTGGAAAAGTCTAAAAGAAATCACCATTTACAAGACACCATCCCCCAGCACTGTGGAGAATCAACACCTGGCAGACGATCTGAACGAGTTCTACTGCAGGTTTGAAAAGACACCTCACACCCGCCATGAACACTTCTCCACACAACCATTCACACCTCCAACAACCCCCCTCTCCCCACACCTGCAATTCAGATCAGCGAAAAAGAGGTGCGCCAGGTCTTCCGGAAGAAGAAAAGGAAAAAAGCACCAGGCCCAAATTGTGTTACACAAGCCTGTCTGAAATCCTGTGCTGACCAACTGGCCCCCATCTTCACACCGATCTTCAACAGATCATTGGAGCTGTGCGAAGTCCCTTCATGCTTCAAACGCTCCACCATCATCCCCGTCCCAAAGAAACCCAAAATTACTGGACTTAATGACTACAGACCTGTGGCTCTAACGTCTGTGGTCATGAAGTCTTTTGAAAAACTGGTGCTGGCCCACCTGAAGGACATCACTGGACCCTTGCTTGATCCTCTTCAGTTTGCCTACAGAGCAATCAGGTCTGTGGACGATGCAGTAAACATGGGACTGCATTTTGTTCTGCAACATCTAGACAGACCAGGACTTATGTGAGGATCCTGTTCGTGGACTTCAGTTTGGCCTTTAACACCATCATCCCAAACCCCCTCCTGCCCAAACTAACTCAGCTCTCCGTGCCCACCTCCGTCTGTCAGTGGATCAACAGCTTCCTGACAGACAGGCAGCAGCTAGTGAGGCTGGGAAAATACACATCCAGCACCCGTACGATCAGCACTGGAGCTCCTCAGGGTTGTGTTCTCTCTCCACTGCTCTTCTCCCTGTACACCAACAGCTGCACCTCTACTGACCCCTCTGTCAAGCTCCCCCTCCCTGAGTTTGGCAACGACACCACACTCATCGGCCTCAGTCAGGACGGTGACGAGTCTGCTTACAGACAGGTGGTTAAAGAGCTGGCTGTCTGGTGCATTCTTAACAACCTGGAGCTTAACACGCTAAAAACTGTGGAGATGACGTGGACTTCAGGAGAAACCCCTCTGCACTCCCCCCACTCACCATCATGGACCGCACTGTGACTGCAGTGGAGTCATTCAAGTTCCTGGGCACCACAATCCTCAGGACCTGAAGTGGGACTCTCACATTGACTCCATTGTGAAAAAGCCCCAGCAGAGGTTGTACTTCCTTCGCAAGCTGAGGAAATTCAACCTGCCACAGAAGCTGCTTAAACAGTTCTACTCTGCCATAATTGAATCTTCTCTGCACCTCTATAACTGTATGGTTCAGCTCAGCTACCAAATCTGACTTCAGAAGACTTCAGAGGGTAGTCCGGAGTGCTGAGCGAATCATTTGTACAACCCTCCCTTCTCTCCAAGAACTGTACTCGTCCAGAGTGAGCAAAAGGGCTGCAGAATCACTCTGGACCCCTCACATCAGCACACTCCCTCTTTGAACTGTTGCTATCTGTTCGACGCTACAGAGCTCTGAGCACCAAAACGACCAGACACAGGAACAGTTTCTTCCCTCAGGCCATCCAGCTCATGAACACTTGACAATAACTGTGGAACACACACTATTTATTCACTCATACACTTATGTAGCGTCTGGAACACTCCAACACACAATATATATTTTGTAAGCTAGATTTCACAAATACCTTGTAACACCCCAGGACGCCGAACAAGACCCTGGGTTCATGGTAACCCGATACATTTACAAACTTGTGGAATGCGAGCCGGCTCTCATTCTGCTTTCTCCAGAAACAAGGGGTACAACTGCACAGGAGAAATGGACTGTTCTACTAATTAATTCATAGGAAAACCTTCTTTGAATGAACACCCATTTTCTTCAGGCCATTGTGTATATTATTGCTGTGTTGTATTTAATCTGTTGTATTATAGACTATTTTTATTCATGCTTACGATAAACCACTCATTCATATAACCTTAAATATACCGTGTTTAGTATCTATGAATTCGCTCGGATTATCTAACGGAAGTGCTATTACCATGCGGCTACCTCTGCAACATGGATTTTCTCAGAATCATTACTAATTTCTGCTCAACATCAAGTGATTACATATGCAAAAATATACCATGCTTAGAGACAAAGGCCATAAAAACCAGAACTCCCACTTGAGATTCCGGACTTCCCCATTGGGCAAGCCCATCTTGAGAGGCGTGAATCTCTGCAGGCTTTAAAGGCCACACTTCAAGAGACCCGCCCCAGTCGGTGGTTCAGTGAGATGCTAAGATGAAGATGTGAGAGAACGGTTCAGGATACCAAAGCTTGTGCCAGGCCTGTCTTCGGCCTAGTCCTTTCCATTCATCAAGTGACTCTGACTCAAATTGGTTCTTTCTCATCAACCAACTTCAGCAAGTTCTTGGGCCTTAAGATTGCATCAGGACTCTTTTTCAGACAGACAAGACGTGCAAGTATCATACTTAGTCTTTTTAATTGATACATTAGGTATCATTTGTGCCTTTTTACAAAGTTGTGTTTGAACTCAGAATCTGACGTATTCCTGAAGGCTTTGATCTGTTGAATATACATGCAAAGTGTTCAATAAAATCCATCCTTTATGCCTCTTTCTATGCTGAGTTAAACTTAACCCTTTCCTATACCAACGTGTAGGTTGTGTGTGTGTGTGTTTGTGTGTATGTTAGACCGGCTTAATGTTTTATGTAGTATGTTAGACTAGTTTAAATGTCTGTGTAGTTAATAAAACCTTACTTGTATAACACTTGACGTGTTCATTGTTTACTCATAACCTGAGTCAATACTCATGCAGATTTACGTTACAAACTTATAGAATTGTACAGTAAGAAGGTTATTTCCTTTAACCAGGAAATTAACGTTCTTAGAATTGACAAGACGGTTGACCCTGAGTGGTCAGCTAAATATCTACAGTGGATCTAAAATATGAATAGTTAATTATAACTAGTTATGGTTAATTATTCATATTTCCCATGAGCTGATTCGCTACACTTATTTATCTAACACACACACTCAGTCTACATTTCAATTTGCACATAATATACCTGTACATACAACTGTCTATTGTTATATACCTTTACATACAATTGTCAATTTGTATATTGTTATTCCTTATTTACTTGTTTTTGTATTTATTTTTTATTCTTTTTTTATTATCTGTGTTTTTGTTCTGCCACTGTCATTCTGTTACACTGTGGAGCTTCTGTCATGAAAACAAATTCCTCGTATGTGTAAACATACCTGGCAATAAAACTCATTCTGATTCTGATCTGATTCTGATATTTTTAGCATGGCTGCCAAACTCACTCCCTTCATTCAAATCAGATAGCACATTCACCTCTCTAATTTCTGCTGGGGGAGGAGAATGCACACTCACCCCATAATTGGTATTATGTCCACGCCAATTTAGCTTTTGCAAAATTTAATTAACAAAATATTAGAAATATCAAATGCTTACAGTTTAGGAGTAATAAATCATTACTAATCTATTTGTCCACATATTCACAGCTTTTGGCACACAGTTGCATACAAAACAAATGCAATATCTGAAGTATTATAAATAGACGAGTAAAATACATCAGCTATAAATTCCCCCAGATAACATGACCTTGCACCAAAGTACAGCAGATGTCACGCACACAGATCATTCCTTCCATAGACAGCAAATCTACTCCAGACTGCTCTCTTATTAGCTTTCCAATGCATTATGACTCTTTGACGCTTATCAGGCAATGACGAGCTTTCTACAGATCTACCATGAGCAAAGCAGCTTTAAAATGATGAAACTCTGCATTTCTAATACTCCAACATTCAAGAGTAATTCCATAAGAATCCTGATATTGTGCATCAGGGATCCAGTCATTAACACCAATGAGGTTTGATTAATTTGTATGGGGAAATACTTTGGATCAAACGCACATAAAGCCACAGTGTATTACACCCTTTTTTGCTGAAGTTTTTCATGTTTGTGAAGTACCCCTTATTCCCTCCCTTGAGTTTACCTGTACGGGAGAAAATGTAACAGTCCTTGGGATCAGATCCTGTTCACCAAGCCAATGTAGGGGTTGCCCAACTTTGCAAGATGTCAGACCTTGGTTTATATACTTCGATGTTTGCTGCCCATTGGTTGCTGGGCTCGCACATGCTTGAACCTCATTGGACAGCTGCACTTCTTGATAGGGGTTTCAGGTTCTAAAAGGAAAGAAGCTACATCACAACACCCGAGATGGGGAGACAGCTGTCCCCACCCCCTCACAATGGCCTTTTCCCCTTGCTCAGTTATGAAATAACTCGAAGACCCTGCAGAAGCACAAAGAAGTTTCATTTCTTCATTTTAAGAACTATAATGCATTCCGTTATTAATTGTATAGCACTATTGTGTTATAGGCCTAAAACTGTCTTTGCTACTTTAATCTTTTCTAAGGGAAAAGACTCAAATTTAAACAAAGCCCACAAAAAATTAATCATAATATTCAGTGTTGTGAATATATTAAAGTTAAAATTGCCTTTATATGGTATATTAACTTTTTATGCTAAAAAATATGAAATAGTGAACTAATGAAATAGTATACATAAATTACTGTTCTCACTGTGGTAGTAGTTGGCCCTGTTTCCATCCATGTCTTGTAAGCTATACTTTGCATAAGAGAAGGGATCATGTGTCCCTGAGGTAAAGACAGCCTGTTGTACCTGAGAGAATATGTGTATTAGCAGTCAATCTGAAACCTGTGTGCCTAGTGTCCTAAATAAATAAAACGAATTCTTCATTGCAGAGAAACAGGAACACAGCTGCCTTTGGACATATATACAGCCGGACAGCCTTGGAACTATACCAAAAATTGGAACATCCATGAGCAGGATTAACTATTTCTTACCTATTCCATTCAACCCTACAATACCAAGGAAACACATTGGAGTTTTCTTTTGAATAAGTAAAACTCAAGTGTGCATTCATTGGTTCATTAGTGGTTCCCTCACTGGGAAATGCTTCAAGAGCATATGACTGAGCATGTGACAGGTGGGTAGAATATTCAGGAACCCTATGGAAAAAGTAAATCCCATAACATCAGTGAAGGGACAGGTTTGTGAAAGTGTGTGTACAGTACAAAAAAATGGAAGAGGACACCTCAACCACTTACTCTATATTAATACCCAGAGTCCAATTTCACAGTTACACCCTGTCTATGTGTCCCAATGTGACAAGTTTAACCATTATCCCCTTCCTGCTTATGTGCCAGATCTACCAGATCACATTTGTACATACGGATATGATCTAAACTAGTTTCTCTAGTTTTTACCTCAGGACTACTTGATATGAAAATAAGTACAAAGACAGATCAAAATGTTACATCAAAGTCCTATTTTGGTGATGACCAAATCTCTGCATTTTAAAAAACATTGAGTTTTGTCTACTATAGTGCAGGACAGCCTTTGGATTTGGTGGAGCAGTCAAGGGCTAAAAGGGGAAAGGAAAAAAACTCAAGCACACAGACTGCTCCAAAATTAGCAGCCATGCATCCAACACCATAGCATGCCTAGCACTGAGAGAGGACAGTCACATAACACTGTTGCCACCAGAGAGTTGGCATAACGGGGTGTGTGGGTGTCCCCATGAACAGAGAAAACCCCCTTATCTCATAACAGCATACACATATGTCTTTTAGGAAATAATAGGGGGTAGGGGGCCGCTGCAGAGTCTACATCCAAAGTATCACATCTACATGCACTGTAATTGAGAACCTTCTAAACATTAGATCTAGGGTTGTCTACAGCTGTTTGGACAGAAGATATGTAGAGGGATTATAATGGCACCTTCTTTGGACCCCATGTGTAAAGGCATGACCTCTGAAAGCTCTGGCAAAAATACAGCCACACTTAACAAGCTCTGTTGACTCCGTTAAGTCTTCAAAATGGTTCTGAGAGCAATTATTCTTTTTTATCTCTGACTGTAAATGTTAATGAACCTCACAAATAATAAATGCCTTGCAAATGAGATTTTTACATTATGTTGTTGCACGTGTCAATCCCTGTCTGCACACTGTTGTATAACTCAACAGTCAACTGAGTGCCTTGAGATATATTTAACTGAATGTGTACGACGGTCTCCGGCTACCTGATAGCTGTTGTATTTCAGAATTGTACGATGCCCATGCTTTTAAACAAATGTACATGTGACATAAGTATTCAGATTGTGTTTGGTGTCCACTAGTTAACCGTATAACCCAGCCAACTCACCATTCAAATTAGAAGTCAGCAAATCAAGCTGCTTGGGCCCAGGCAGATGAAACAAGAGACATAATTGTGCTACAGTCGGTTTTAACAGACAGCCAGCTTATTCCATTTGATCTTACATAAGAAGCAGAGGTGGAACGTGTACCATGACCCCATGACAAAAGTGTGGGACTGATGCTGATATGTGACCTTCATAAATTTCACTTTCTACAAATGGGGTAAAAATTGGTGTCCTATTACTTTTTATTTTAGCTAACAAAATTAATCTGCTATAAAAAAGGTGATTGTTTTAAACACATCTGTGCCTTAAAATGGTGATTTTGGCCTATCTTTCCTCAGAGGGCTTGACTTTCTCGACTGTATTCAACAATTAAAATCATGCAACAATATCATAATTCTGATATAATTTACTGAAATGTTATACTAAACTCATTGTAATAATGATAATTACTATTATTATTATTACATTCATTTAGGCTAAATTTGTAACCCTGATACCATTCTAGTTTTTTCCCTTTAGCTTAGTTTTTTTATTTTATAATAACTGACCGTCATCAAAATGTATTTATGCACGTGAAATGCAAATATGATGCGCTACATGTGGGGTGTTTTCTAGTTCAGCAGTACGTGTCTGTAAATCTTTGTGAAAATAAACATTGCTGGATAACTTGTCATTAAGTCACATGGTTTAGCGCTAAGGTGCCAGATATGTTCACGCTTTGCTTTTACTGTCATTGTAAAGGTCATAGTTTTTTATTTTATAAAAAAACTGCGTTTTGCTTGAGATTCTGAGCTCCTATATACACATCCGCTGCAAAGTCTTCTGTTGAAATCAGAGTTGGTCAGCTGGCTTTTGTACAGGCACTATGTTTAGTGCTAGGTTGCAAGGTTGTCTCTTTCCCCATGCCATCTTGCCTGATTGAATTGCACTGACTCAGTTATGAGGCCCTTGTTTGTCCGTCCCTCCCTCTGCCTGTCCAGTGGCCTCTGCCCTCTGTGACCATAATCAAAATGCATTTATGCATGAAATGTATGCATAATACCCTACATGTGGTGTGTTTGTCCAGTGCAGCAGTATGGGTCTGTACATCTTTATGAAAATGAACTGCTGGGTAACTTGTCATTGATTTGCTTTTACTGTCAGTGGAAAGGTCATTAAGCATTTGATTCACATATTGACCCTTTGCTGGCTCTGTTTAGCATTACATATCCCACTTCTATACAGTCAATCCATACACTTACCAATAGACACCCATTGACTCTACTCTGTACATGTGCTTTTACAGAACTCCTCCTTGAAAGCACAGCTATAATGGCTAGATTTAACAGCTGTGCTGTGCACATCACCTGGGGTATTGAGGGGCTTCTGTGCTTAGCAGTACTCTACCATAACCTCTCTGCTTAGACTAAAGCCTCCCTGCCGCTGGCCATCTTCAGTCATTTATACTTTAATGAATGATGCTTGTCTAAAACAAATACATAGTGCCTCATTCTTAGGAAACACACTATTTTTTCCCCTCATGATTGACTATTGGTATAATAAAAATAAAAAAAACTGTGCTATTAGACACAATTGATATATTAAAATCTGTTTAGTGTTTATTTTTCATTTGTATATCAGACAATTTGCACATGTGAGTTTATTAGCATTATATACGAATTGATTAAAAAAATTGATTACATTACTTAATTTTTGCTTGATATCATGCTTTCACTAGCTATATGGATTTTATTTATATAAAACTTTCTTTGCATCCCTCACATCTGTTTCAATCCGTTTTGGCTCTGACATTTCTTACTTTAAAAATAATGGTTAATCCTTTTCATATGTGTCTCTATGAGTATTTCATTGCTTACATCACTGGCCTTTTCAAGTTGACTATTGGAAAAAAAAAAGTGCCTTGCTGTTTTGCAGTACAAAATCACCCTGAATATATTATACATTGTTATATATTATTAAAATGTAATTTTATTCATATAGGTATAAGATATATCAGTAGTATTCTATATTATTTTATTATTAATATGAATAATATTATATATGATTACATATATAACATTAATAATATTATAATCTTATTACACACAAATGTGAACATATAGACTATTCTATTTTGTGTAAAGGCTGTTATTAGCTATTTTTTGCAGCCACAAAATATGTTTTGACAATTATTTTTTTCCCCAAGAATGTGTCATTTATCATAAGGCAAAGTGAAACTAAGTGATATGATCACAATTAGTGGAGTTATCTGTTCAAATTATATGAATGTTTAATAACAGTACATCACTACTGCTAATTTGCAAGTCTATAACCACATATTTAAGATTGGGGGTAATAGTTTAAAAATGTGATTGTTCAATAATTTTATTGGAGAGTTATAATTGTAAAGGCATTGCAATTAACAGCTCGCTGAATTTGATAGATATCTTGAATTTGCATCTTACTGACAACTTCAGACAGGAGTGTCCTGACATACAAATACCACATAAACTGTTACGTGTGGTTGAGCAGAGACAACAGAGAGAGAGAGAGAGAGAGCGATCGATAAAAAGGGGGTTTTAGTGGTTCTATTGATTTTGGTTTCATCACATTTAGAGATATAGATTAGCTCTCTCACTGTTTGAGAACATTGCCCTGCACTGGCCCAGCCAAGCTGCCCTTATTGGGAGTAGATCTGCCCCTGGCTCCTCTAGCAGCTGAACCATTAATCACTCCAGTCTCACATCTCTGCCCACAGTTGCTCCATTGCTTTCACGCTCCTTCCACTTTATATCCCTGGACTCATTTTTCTTCCTAAATCACACACTGGTTTTACTCTTTCCATGCAGCAAAGTGTGCCAGTGTCACCTTTCTTCCTTTTTCAGTTGCATTCTGCAACAGAACCCTCCCTTTCCTCACTCTCAGTTCTGCACGCTCTGATTTTGTCTGTATATGTTAAAGCAAAGACGATTCCCAGATGCATTCTCTGCATGGTTCCTATCGTTAAGTTAAGCCTGTCTGATGGGTCCAAAGCTAATGCTGCTTATTTTACACACCTAGACAACACCCCCTCCCTCTTACCCCAACTCACCCTAAGCAGCTTTATATATGCCAATGTGGCGTCACAGAGAGACTCCTCCCTGTACATGTCCAATACAGAGTCCATCTAGTGATTTGTTACTGTCTGATGTAACAAACAGATTTGCATTTACTTTGCATTTGCAGCAAGAAATGTGTAATGTTTTTGTTGCTAAGCATTGATAAAAGAAACAACTCTACCTAGATGGCTTATCATCATTACATATGTACCTATAATGTCCAAAAATGCTAGGTAGGCAACTCTTATTTTTTGTTCTTTGTTTTCACAATACTAGTGGGCTGCCTCACTAATGCTGTCATTAATGAAGCAGGCAGTTGTTCTAATTAAACGTTACTTGAAATGTGAGGCTTTGGAATCATTACTGAAATATTTACATACACTGACTCACTCAATTAGTATATTCACTGTAAAAAAATTAATAAAATAAATGTATGGTTAAAAAATACTGTGCCAATGTTTTCAGTAGGCTATTATGGGATGGCATATTGATGCCTGTACATTTGACAAATTATAACTGTATATGTCTGTTAGTGATACAATTTCAATACTGTAACAATCTACTGTTACTAAAATCTGATTTTTACTATAAAATATACTCATCCATGATGATAATACAGGTGGAAAAATAGAAAGACACATGAAGAGTTCATGTTAATTCCATGATGCCCAGAAATCATGGCCAGAACACCACACGTGGCACTGAAATAATCCACTAAATAACATAAAATGAAACATGCTAATGTACATTACACTCTAAAAAACACTGGGTTAAAAACAACCCAATTTGAGTTAGTTTTAACCCAAGGGCTGCGTAAATAGGACAGAACACATGCTGAGTTCATTTTACCCATCAAATTGGGTTGTTTATTTAACCCAGCATAATGTTGATTCATTTTATTAATGTTTACAGATTAACCATGCAGCCACCGGTTTGCATGATAACTTCCTTTATTTTCCATTTACAGCATATTTTATATCGTTTTTAATAGGCCATACATATTGCCTATATTTAAACTCGTTTAACAAACATTCAAGTGAAGATTATATGGTAATTCAGAGATTTTACTTACAAAGCACTGAATTTTTGACAGTATTTCACGGTTTTTAACAAAACAACAAAAAAAATTACATTTTGCCAAATCGTTTAAAGTCTTTTTTACACATTTGAGCCAATTGAAATGATTAAGAACGAGCTACATTTTAATTGCATATGTGATTCAAGTAGATTTGTAACTAGTCACCATGTGTTTGTTGATGTGATGGCGCTCGGTTGGGTGCAGTTCAGAGCAGTGGCAGGTAGGTGGCAGGCAGGTGGCCTGAGGTCGAGCTCCACACGGCGCAGTCGCGCTAATGGTGTGAACTGACGGATCAGGTAAGCGCTGTTAAGTCAGCCTGTCTGCGACGCCACAACAGGTGAATGAATGTCCGCGACCGAGGCTCTACTTGGCTGTTACATCCATTAATCGCGACGACATCAAGGGAATAAAGATGTGATGCGAGTTACTTTAGTCGGAATTGTCTGGCTGTAAGTTGGGACGCGTCGCGGCCACTTCTCCGAGTTACTGCAGGTAAATAAACATCAGCTGTTGACACTCACTGGCCAACCGTCTCTATATGACCTAGGAGAATAAACAGCTTTACAATGCGGTTTAAAGGACTATTAACTTACACTCTCGTTTGGTTGACCGTGTTTGTTTATCCTGAATTAGCCTTCGTTACAACTGCTAATCCGGTGAAAGTCATGTTTGTTAAGTGGACTGCAATTATCATCTCTAGAAATCACTTTTTAAGGGGTTTACCCGTCTTATAGAGTGTTATTGTTTATTATAAAGAGATATTCATTCATTTAAGGTTGGACAGCTTAATTGTCCAAATTAATATTTTATTCAAACCTGTACTAAACTCTTTTATTTCCGTGATACCTAATATTATATATAGCTCTGTAATTGTATAAATTTGTCTCTTATATTTATCTGCAAATATATGAATTCTTTGTTTACACAACACGTGTCTGGATTGAGCCACTTTAGTAATCAACTGACAGGTCAAATAGATGACATTATTGTCATTATTTACTCACCCGCATGTCAACCCAAACCTCCAGATTTGTATGACTTTATTGTAAACTTTATGAAGTTTGTGGATTTTAGGTGATATTTCAGCCATTCTTTTCAATATACTGACAGTAAACAATGATTGACAGCTGTCAAGCTTCAAAATGACAAAATGTGACTCCTGCTGTTCTGTATTCCAAGTCTTCTGAAGCCATACAATAGCTTTTTGTAACAAACAGAATTAAGTGTATGTTGTTGTTCGCTGAAATTTTGAATTAGACGACTCGGAATATAGGAATATAAAGTGTTGAACTGGAGTCTCTAAACCAGGGTATTCAGTGTAATTTTAAACCGATCAGAACTGAAAAGCTTTTCCAACAGCAACAGCCAAAATGGAGAAATATCATTTGAAACAAGTAAAAAAAACATGCACGTTAACAGTTAGTCCACTCCACCCTTTAAGCATGCCAAACTGGTATCTAATGCATTTATCATTGTTTTGTTATTTTCTCAATGAATTCAGCTTAAATGCATCTATCCTGTGTTGATGACCTCATCAGTCTGGCGTAAACAATAGCTCAGTCCTGTACCTCCCCAGAGAGATATCTGTTTCTACCTGTAAACTGATTCTTACCTAGCAACCCTTCTGCTTGTTTTCATCTGTTGGGGTGGCAGAGAAGCTTCACTTCACCTTTCTCTCTCAAGGCTAAAAGGGGTCTCTGCTCTTATTCCCTTAAAACTACACTGTAAAAAAAAAATCCATAAAATAGGTGACAAATGTACTGTTAATACGAAGGAATTGTCTGTATTGATTTTTTTTTACAGGTGTTTTCCCTGTATTTAGAATGTTGCACTTCGCTGCACTGTGTTTTAAGGTTTTCGTCAAATTAATGGATAATAACAGTCAAATGAGATCTTGCTTTTAGTGTGAATTGAGGTCAGTTTCTGGTATTCTATACTGTGTGTGATATAATTTTACCTGTGACCCTTTTCTGTTTGTTTTTGTAGTTGTTTGTGTTTGTCTATATACATTTTCCAATATAATAATGTCTGTGTACGTTTACGTCGCCAAAGTGTAGCAGAAGGTGCTCTGCAAATATCATTTGAATGCTGAGGCTTTTTATGCTGCACATAGTATTTATAATATAGTAAAAACTATCAAATATAGATGGGCAAGTATGGAAACATGCTGTAGAAGTTTTTGTTTAACCTTTTGTGACATAGAAGCAACATAAACACCCATTTACACAGATTGTTTGAAAAAAAAATCTGTTTGTCTGAAAATCAAACATAGTGACAAGCACACAAACCACTTTAGATTCAGTAAAGTAAGCAGTTTATACAGTAGCTGAACTAGTAACTTAATTATCTTATGCTCAACAAGGTTGCATTTATTTGATCAGAAAACAGTAAAAACTGTAATATTGTGAAGTATTATGACAATTTAAAATAACCGTTTTCGAATTTTCAGCAGCCATTACTCCAGTCTTCAGTGTCACATGATCCTTCAGAAATCATTCTAATATGCTGATTTGCTGCTCAAGAAACGTTTTATTATCAATATTGAAAACAGATGTGCTGCTTAATATTTTTTGTGGAAACCGTGATGAATTGTTTCATGATACTTTGAATCAAAAGTTTAAAAGAACAGCATTTATTTGAAATTTTGTAACATTTTAAATGCCTTTATTTTTGCTCAATTTATTGTGTGCATGATCCAAAAAAAAAAACTGTTTCCTCATATAACAAAGTTGGAACTATATGTAAATTTCCCACTTTGAATAATCATTTGCATCGTCAACACAATACTCAGTATAGTAACCCAGAAATCATGTTACTTTCTGATAAGACCTACAGTTACGCAGCAGAAATAGTGTTAATGTGAAAGTTATAATGTACTGCTGCATGCTGTGTGAAAAAGGCCTTGGGGTCATGCTCAGTTTGCACATTGAATGCATGTTAATTAATACTAAATGCATATTTTCCTCTTTAGGGACTGAGTGTCAGACATGTTGTCAGGGGAGGAAATCTTATGCAGCACCCAGCAGGTGATCGCAGGGCTGGAGGCTCTACGTGGAGAGAACCGCACGCTGCTGGACAGCATGCAGGAAACGCTCCAGAGCCAGACATCCAGCGAGAGCGGCAGCCTGGAGCAGGAGAAGACCAGCATTATTTTAGAGTCTCTGGAGAGGATTGAACTGGGCCTAGGAGAGGCGCAAGTGAGCGGCACAGTCATCTTCATTCACTTTCTGTCCCATTAAGAGCATTTCCACTCACCCTAGCCGTCTATTTCCCGCTCATCCAGGTGATGATGGCACTGTCAGCACACCTGGGCTCCTTGGAGGCAGAGAAGCAGAAGTTGCGTGCTCAGGTGCGGAGGTTGTGCCAGGAGAACCAGTGGCTGAGGGACGAGCTGGCCCGAGCCCAGCAGCAGCTACAGGAGCGGGAACAGGAAGTGGTTACTTTAGAGGAGCAGAACAGACACCTGCAGTTCATGAGCAGCATCCGCAAGTACGACCACGAAGAGCCGCCTATGGTAAAGGTTCATCTTGAAAACATTCTTCTGGATAATACATTTAGGTTCTTAAGCTAAACATTTGTTGTAGACTAGCTTTGTAGATATGGGGTTTTGTTTGTTTGTTTTTAATAAGAAAATGGCAAACAATTAAATGCACACAATTAAATAATACTTGACAAAATTACATCTTGATTGAAAATGATTCACAATAACAATATTCTGCTCACAAGTGACATTAACCTTGATTTTTCTTTATTTTCTGATCTCGTCATATTTCATCTCAGGCATATGTTTCGCTGCGTTTATTTCTGATAAATAAGTACACACATTTTTTTAATGAACTTTATAGGGGTAGAATTGTGTTGTGGAAATGACGGCGCAGCAGTGGGACAAATGCAATTTGTGTAAAATCTATATCAATTATATTTATTTGTGTAGTTATGTTTATTTTATTTTCTGTTTGGATTATCATAGCTTTAGACGTAATGTAATTAATATTTTCATGATGGATTTTCATATTTTATCTAATGTCTGTGCCTGGCACAAGGGTAAAACAATGCCATACAAAATGGCATTTAATAAGGAGGAAAAATAAATGCGTGGCATGACATAAAGTCAGTCTGACCTTCATATAACAAGAAGAAAAGGTAGAGATCTGAAAAATCAACACTTGGGACATAAAAGTACCAAAAGTAATTGACCCCCATATAAATAAAGATATTTCCGTATTTCTATTGTAATTATGACAAAGCTGCTTGTTTTTAAACTTTTTTTTTATTCACAAAATCTAGGAGTATTGATGTATTAAATTAAACATGATTCATATTGTGATTTCAAAAACTGTGTTCTTCAATAAAAACAAATAAGAAAAAAGAAAAATTTACATTTTGATTTTCTTCTGTTTCTTAGCATTTTAATTTAGTTCAGAATGATGCGATTTTAATATATTAATAATAATTTACTAATTTAAGTAAGTCATCCTGTCCTCTTGGAAGTGTGCTGTGGGCCCTGAACCGATGATTGGGAGCCGCTGGTCTAAAGGCTATTCAGAATATTAAATCGTACACTCATGACATGTTCATGCTGTTTGTTTCTTACAGGAGGATAAAGATTCTAATTCAGGGAAGGAGTCCCTTGATGATCTCTTTCCTAGTGAAGAAGAGGAGCAATCACACAGTACGGCAATCCTCACAGATCACAGCTGTTCCTTTACACATTTGTTTACCATGTCAGCAGTTAGAGCAAGCAAGGTTTAGTTGACGCAAGGTTTAAGGCAGTGTTAGGTTTCAACCACAGTTAGGATTTACTATAACCACAACTAGAATTTGAACTTCTTAAAGATTATTTCGATATGTTTTTATTGAGAGAAAAGTAGAGGTCAGGAAATTGAGAAATGTCACAAGATTGGTTTGAACTCATGATCAGCGCAGCTCAATCTTTAACCATGTGTGCATGTGTCTCATCGCAACTCTTGTATTTGCAGTGTCTCAGCCGCACAGTAGTGCCGCCGCTGCTGCCCAGCAGGGAGGATATGAGATCCCTGCCCGACTCCGAACTCTCCACAACCTGGTGATCCAGTACGCCTCTCAGGGCCGCTATGAGGTGGCCGTGCCACTCTGCAAGCAAGCTCTGGAGGACCTGGAGAAATCCTCGGGCCACAGCCACCCGGATGTTGCTACCATGCTCAATATTCTGGCTTTAGTGTACAGGTCACTTCTGTAGAACATCACACATTCATTTAGCCTTAGATGTAAATATAATTATTAATCTGTATTCTAATCTTATTAAATAACATGAATATTATGCTCTACAGGGATCAGAACAAATACAAGGAAGCTGCCAATCTTCTTAATGATGCATTGGCCATCCGTGAGAAGACACTAGGCATGGACCATCCAGCAGTATGTACTGTTTAAAGATGTAATATGTTACTGTTATAGTTTGTATTTATTAATCTATTTTTTCTTTGGAAAGTCAATAATGTCACATATGCAATCTATATACATTAGGTCTCTTTCCTTGAGTTTATGTTTGTGTTTGTAGGTGGCAGCTACTCTGAATAATCTGGCTGTGTTGTATGGAAAAAGGGGGAAGTATAAAGAGGCAGAGCCGCTGTGTAAAAGAGCTCTGGAGATCAGAGAAAAGGTACTGCCACAAAAGAGTGAATTGTAGTCCCGCATGTCCTTTCTATAACAGCTGTAAAATCAGATTACCTGTACACTAGCGTTTAAAAGTTTGGGGTCAGTAAGATTTCTTTTTGAAAGAAAATAATTTATTTAGCAAGGATGCATTAAAGTGATCAAAAGTGACATAAGGCTTTTACATTACATTTGTAAAAAAAAAAAAAAAACGGATTCAAATAACTATCAAAGAATCCTGAAAAAAATATCCTGGTTTGCACAAAAATACTAAGTAGCACAACTGTTTCAACATTGATAATAATAAGAAATGTTTCTTGAGTAGCAAATCATCATCTTGTAATAATGACTTTATCCTTATCCAGTAAATCAAGAACAACTGGAAAAGTCATGAAGCCTTTAAATATTGTTGTGGCCTTGGAGTCAAAAAGGTTGAGAACCACTGGCCTAGTCTAAATATCTTGCCTAGCCTATCTTTGTCTATTGACAGGTGCTTGGGACAGATCACCCTGATGTAGCCAAACAGCTGAATAACTTAGCCCTCCTATGCCAGAACCAGGGCAAATACCAGGAGGTGGAGCAGTACTATGAACGTGCGTTGCACATTTACCAGAGCCAGCTGGGTCCAGACGATGCCAACGTGGCCAAGACCAAGAATAACCTGGTCAGGATAGGAAATTAGTTTCTTGTCAAGTGCTAGTGTTTTAATAATGGTAGTAGTAGTATATTATGCATGCTATATGATATACCATTCATGTGCTCTTCAGGCCTCCTGTTACCTCAAGCAGGGCAAGTATAGGCAAGCTGAGGCTCTTTATAAAGAGATTCTGACTCGTGCTCATGAGAAGGAGTTTGGCTCAGTGGAGGGTGAAGTGAATTTTCTATATACAGTAATTTGACCTACTAACATACCTGTCCAACAGTAAATTAATATTTTCACATCTATAAAGGGGATGGACAGCCAGTTTGGATACATACAGAGGAGGGAAGCTCAAGACAGGTCTGTTTCTGATCCAAATATATATGTTTTATGAGCTGGAGGAGGTTTTTAATGTACTTCTTCTTCTGTGTGTGCGCACTGTAGGATGGTCTGGGAAGTCTGAAGCGCAGTGGGTCGTTTACCAAGCTCCGGGAATCCATAAGACGAAGCAGCGAAAAACTTGTTCGGAAACTGAAAGGAGTTGGAACAGAGGAAACAGCTCCTCGAGCTGCTGGGTAATGATATTGTGCTTATTGTTCAGCTCTCGTCACTTTTTATGTAGAAGAGAGCTGTATATTTAACTACTCGTTTATTTTTAAACAGGATGAAGAGAGCCAATTCTCTAAATGTGCTTAATGTGGGTCTCAAAGAGAGTCAAGAGGCTGCTATGGTAAGTGCTGGGTTTTTGCTTTCAAATTTGCTCATGTATCTAATATTCACCAAGGCTGCATTTGATCATTTATTTTGAAGTAAAAATAGTCAAATTTGATATTGTGCAATAATTTAAAATGTTTTCTATTTGAATATATTTTAAAGTGTAATCTCTGATGGCAAAGCTGAATTTTCAGCAGCATTACTCCAGTCTTCAGAGTCACATGATCCTTCAGAAATCAATCTAATATGATTTTGTGCTCACAACACATTTCTAATTATTATCAATGTTGAAAACCATTGTGCTGCTTAATATTTTTGTGGAAACTTTTATAATGTTACAAAAGATTTGTCTTTCAAATAAAGGCTGTTCTTTTGAACTTTCTATTAATCAATTTAATGTATCCTTGCTGAATAAAAATATTTTCTTTAAAAAATCTTACTGACCTCAAACATTTGAACGGTAGTGTATATACATAAGCAGGAATTAGTTAGAGATTGATTAACAAATAATAAAAGTCTATTTTGTCTTTTCAGAAGCCCAAGAGGCTGACAGACGCACGAGGTCTGAGTTCCAGCACACAGAGTTTAGCCCGCCGCGCGTCTCTAAGCGGTGAGACGGCTAACTTTCAGACAAGCCATATGACATCAGGACTCTGGGGCAATGCAGAGATGTCAACCTCACATCTGACTGGTCTGTAATGACTGCAAAGATCATATTTGACAATAATATGAGGACTAGTATGTGACGATGAATGCAGGCCTCCCTGAGACTCACACTTCAAAGCAGTCTGTTAAAGTGCTCCTGGAAAAGGAAAGCACACTTTGGCTTTACAAAAATATTTTTTACATGGTGTAAAAATCAGTTCAATCTACTCATATTTTAAAAGCCAGTAGCAATATAAAATATCAGAAATGTATCATTTATTACATTTTAAAGATAGGGCCATATATGATAATCAGGCTATCCAATATTACAGCCTTCAGCAGGGTGCAGCTTTTTCACTCTGCAGATTTTTGCAGGCAAAATCCAGTCATTACAATAGGAATCCATGCATTCAGGAGTTTCGTGTGAGGACAAGAAAAAGCTCCCCACTCAGGTTTCACTTGTGTTCAGGTTGGTCGCCACATTGACCAACAGGAAGCTTGTGTTGTGAAAGTCTCTATTTTGTGATCATAATTCATCGCTACATTATTGACCTGCTAAATTTCTCCAAAATTATGCTAATGTTACTGCACCGCAACAGTTTACTTAGAATATTGTAGCAATATGTGACAGATTCCATGTCCTCACACCACCATGCAAAAGAATTATATTATTGAATTGAACAATTTGCAATTAAATCTTCATTGCTTCTAAATGCACTTAACTCAGATTCATAAAGAATTGTAATTCATGATGTTACATTCCAAGATGAATGTAAGATATGCTGTTGTACATGATAATTTGGTTCTGAGTTAATATCAACCAACTGTGGTACGACTTGTGCCTATAAAATAAGGGACTTCTGATTTTTCAATTTCAAGCACATGTTGTACTTATATATACACACATGCTGTGCTATTGCTTTAGTTTAAGTTATTTTTAACAATAGGCAGGATTTTATATTAGCAGAATTTCAGGGTACTAATACACAGTATATAACTTGAATCTAGCTGGTGGATGTAGTTACTGAGTGGTTAGGCATCAATGAGAAGTTACATAATCTAAACCGCTGTACATGCTATATATTGTTGAATCATGTTACATATTCCATGAGCTTAGGGAATATATTTATATACTGAATGTTGCTGATGAACCAAATAAAATTGTTCTACCTCTGTTAAAATCAAAATGTGTGAAAAGTGTTTTCAGATAATTAGGTGCTTGACAGCTGATACGGACCAATCAATAGCTGGTATCCAACTCCTGGTGTCCTTCAGTTGTTTCCCCTTAATTTAGTGTGCTTGTGTGCCCTCTACAGCTGCTTTTGAGACAGCATGTTTCTCTTCAAACAGTAAAGAACGACACTGGCTAAAGAACAGCATTTATTAATGCTTCTGGGATTGTTGTAGAAAACACCATATTAAAGAATCATAAAAAAAACACACATATATACATATCTGCCAGACTTAGTTCCTTTTGTTCGCATTGAGTCCTCAGGCTTGTTGAGCGATCTGAGCAATTTTCTGAAGCATGTCCTCAGACTGCAGTTGTTCCAGGGTCAGCAGAGACAGACCCAACTGATCCTCCTGCCACACAAACATGCCACAAAGACTCTTAATTCAACATCACTGAGAACATGCACCTAACAACCTCATCCCTGCAAACGTGTCATTGTGCTCTCTTTTTTATGTGTATATCATTTCAACTGGTTTAAATTTAGAAAGAATTTAACTCTAAACTGATTGAATGAACACAGTAAGCATGAGAGGTTTAGATCACTGAACAGGCTGAGGAAGGTTAATGTGTGCGTTGACCTTACCTGTCTGAAGGGCTGGGCCATCTGTCGTAGAAAGTGCTTGCCTAACTGCACAGTCTCATCAATGGTCAGATTTAGGCTTCCATCTGTAAGGTGTTCCTGGATCCAGCGGGGCAGCTTTCCTCGCTTATCCGCTCGTGCATAACGCTGAGGGAAACACATCAATTAAACAACTAAGAAAAACAAAAAAAATCATGCTACCTTCTCACTAGTTTACTTACCTTATCTGCAAAGATCATCAGGCCGTAGTCTGTTTTGCCTCGAATGGCTCTGCCCACACACTGAGCCGCATGTCGCATCGCATCAAACGTCAGAAAGTCATTTTCCCGGATTTGAAATTGGTCTCTAAGGTATTCCAGACGTGCCTGATTTAAAGAAAAAAAACAGGTCAGGGTATTTTTATTAATTACAAAATGAATTCGAAATCTTCAAAATTAGAATCTGGGAGAAATAGCTCTACAAACCTTGAGGATTCGGCTCTGGGTATAAACATATGGCACTCCAAACATGATAACGGCACGGCCATAATGATGAACTGGTGGTTGAGAAGAAAAACTGATGAACAAACGTTTACACAATTCTTTTAAAGAATTTCTGAGCCGGAGACAAAGAAATTCATCAAAATTAAATTTGATTAAAACAAGAAAAATTATCTGCCAAAAGGGTCAGAAAGATACATTTAATTTAAAGGGAAAACAAGATTATATTTCTAACCCCATTAGCAGATATTTTGTTTTTGTTTAGCATCATATTAGTCTTAATTTTGTATCTAGCAAATTTATCTTGATTTAAGAATGTTTTAGATGTTTGTACTGGAAAAAAGACAAAAATACTGAGGAAGATATTCATTTTTGGCAGTGCATGCAACATTTAATGGCATGACTTTATTTATGAATGTAACACTTTCTGCACCGATTTAAGACCTTTCTAAGGCCTTAATTTATGGAAGGGCGAATTAATACTTTTTAAGACCTGTAGAAAACCTGTATAAAGAAACTGTTCAAAACTGTTAAAGGGACTAGTATCCACCAAAGTCAATGCCCTCTGACACTTTCCCTCTTGCCACTGAAAGCAGAATTGCTCCTCTGCCGTTCTCACAGGCCTGAAAGTGAAAGATAACGAAAGTGATTACTTTAATACAGGGCACCTAAAATAAAGTCAACGTTACACAACACGATTAAAGAAAATAGGATTAGGGAGCATTAAAAACCCAATGTCTATTGACCTCTTGATACTTCTCCAGGGCCATGCTGGTCTCAGCTGCATCCTGGGTTTCTATGAAAATTAGCTTGTTTCTTTGGATGTTCTCTAGGATCCCCTACAAATCAAGCAAGATAATTAGTTATGCTAATCTTAACAGCACTTTCAATGATCTGAGAAAGAATCAAGTTGTCTCTTCATACCTGTTCGTACCATGAGGCCACAATATTCTCCATGTAAATGTAGCTTGTGAAGAATGCAACGATTCCATCAGGAACAATGGCAGACATTTCCAGCAGCAGGTTTCCATAGTTCCGGATCACAGCTATGGGATGTATTTTAAATAAAACGGTTACCTTTTAACTGCACTCGCAAAATAAAGTCAGTAATACAAACAAAATCACAAAACAACTTACCAAAGTCTTCTCTGGTCTCGAACTTGGAGGTCATCGCTACCTGATCATTCCCTCGGCCAACAATCTGAAAGTTGGAAAAATAATATTGTTTTTATTGAAGGAAATACAGTTCTTAAAACTTTCAAGAATCACAAAATGAATTTAATAAATCTAATATATCAATACTCTCAGTTTCTGTTAATAAAAAAGAACAAGCAGCTCTGTCAGCAGAAATATTAAAAAAAAGTGCGCCTATATGGGGGGCTTCCAATATTGTGTCGGACATCAGGGGCCCTCTGAGTCAAAAAGACTAAAAACCACTGATTTAATCTGTCTTTAAAAGATACCAGTCCAGCATATCTTCATTCAAAACTCAATTAAATATGCAAATATCTGCGTAATTGCTTTCGTCAAATGGTAAACGACACACAGTTGGATGGCATTGCCAGTCATAACTCACAAGAGGGCACAGGCAGGTTCGTGCCAGTGTCATGGTAAAAGATGCCACAGTGACTGGGCGGAAATCAAGGATGCGTGGGTAGATGTCCAGCGGAGAGAGCGTCTATTCAGAGAGAGAATCGATAATGATCTTAAATCAAATTATTTGCCAACTCAAAATAATGAAGTTTCTAAAACAAATATCTGCAGAAGATTTAAGTAATATTTGTTGAATATGTTTCGCAATAATACTAGATGTGTAGGCTACTGATGTTGAATGAAAGGCTCCTCCATTTCAAACCAATTAACAAGCTAAAGCAAACCCATTTTAAATGTGGCTTGCACATTTAAGGTGAAAGTGGAGTGTGTCTTACACAGATGGCATGAGTGTTACAGTGGGATTATAATGAAGAGATTAGTGAGCAGGGTGTGTAATCTAATATTCATGGAAAGATGGGGCATATGGATTGAGGAGCACAGCTTACCCCTGATGTGATAATGACTGATTGAAAGCGCCCAAACACTGGCTTTATGGCGATAGAGGGGTCCATGCAACTGCATAGAAAGAATCCAAAGTAAGTGACAAAGACATTTCATAGAAAATGTGACACATTGTATTAAAGCAGAATTAATGTACCTGAAGTGAAGAACAGGATTTGCTATTGTCGGCGTTCTATCTTCAAAGGGCTCAATGATGATGGTGAAGCCTAAAAGAGAATGATTACACATAAGAACTCACTTTTGCAGGAAATCATTATTAGATTGAGAAGAGTTTGAGATATTAGTTTCAGTGTGGTCACATTAGCGAAATTTCAGAAAAATTTCATGGGCCAAAAAAAAATAAGATAAGATGTCCAACTCAAGCAGCTTTCTGTTGGTCATTGTGACAAATCCTTGTGACCAACTTGAACCCAAACTTGAAAATTTGCATAGGGAAATCGTTTGCCCTCACGCAAAATTCCCAATCACATGGATTTCCTTTGGAATTACTGGATTTCTCTTGCGCAAATTTGCAGAAAAATATTTAATGTGACCACAGCTTTATAGTTGGAGGAGGGCAGGACGAGGCTTTGTTACCTTTGCTATAGGTGCTGACAAGTGTGGCAAAGTGTGAGATCAGGGTAATGGCTGAGAAATCAGCAATGTCTGCAATCTCCAGTGTCCTCAGCAGTGAGCGCAGCCTTTCGGCACAAAATCTGGTAGTGGATTAAATATACATTTAGGCTGGGGTGAATATGTTGCTTTATTACTTATTAATAACCATCAGTACTTCCAGTATGTGACGACAGAAGAAACGGACAGTTTATTTTACTCACCTCAGTGGTTTGCGGTCAATGCAGACCTTCTCATAGATGTCTTTGAGGAACTGAGGAGCGCTCTCCTGCACCACATGATGGATCCGCAAACGTGCCTTCAGGTACTCGAGAAACCGCTTCATAAAGCCCACAAAGTGCTCTGCAGTGCGGATGCTGCCAGGTACAGCCTCTGTAGTGAGAGTCACATACGTCAACTATATTTGGATACTTAAGCCACACTTCATGAACCAAAATATTGAAACAAATGGGATTTAAAGAAATTTAAAGCAAAATTCTTACAAATGAAATCTGTTTGATTTCATATCATAGAACAGACATTGTATTATTATTGTTCAATCAAGAATAAAAGTATATGGAGATTTTCTGGAGATTTGTCAAACAGGGAGGATGACTTCATACATCAGCTATAAATTACCTTGGGACCAGCTGGTTGTAAACCATCACCAATATCAGTCTCAGTTACGTTACTTTTGAGAAATATGACGTGTGTTTGCAGGTGGTACTTGGATTGATATCTTGTATTTAATGCAAAGACAGACACTTTTGTGTGACGCAAGTCCAAATACTTTAGGGGTTGTTGTAGATAAAAAAAACTGACCTTGGAGGATTTCATCTGGCAGAACTGGGTTGGACAGATACATGTCAGTTTCTCTGGCAACATTTGCTTCTTTAAGACCCTCAACTAATCTGCTGTATTCTTCTCGGAGTTTGGCAGCATCTGTTTCCTTAATTCTTTAAAAGAACACAAACAGAATACAGGAAATTAAAGGCATTACTCATGTAGTAATAAATAAAATACTAATGAATTCACTCTCCCAGTATTTTGTCACACCTGCTAATGGTGTTTTGCAGGGTTTCCACATTAGTCTGGCAGCGATCCAGTGTCCTCCTGGTAATGTTGACGCTCATGGAATCAATACACACATTATCTAGAAGAAACAATACCAGCTTAAATAACCATGTCAACATGATATGGGTGACCGTGACAAGCACTGTGATTTTCTACTCACCGATATTGTGAGCCTCGTCAAACACAACTACAGATTTCTTTGCAAGCTCTTTCGAGACCAGGTCTGCAATTTTTGGATCTAGTAAGTAATGGTAGCTGTACACTACAATGTTTGCATGAAGAATCTGAAAGAAAAAACAACAAATCAACAACAATGAATTGCATGCACAGCAAACATCCACCATACTAAATCTAGCAAAGTACTCACTGCATAACGTGCCAAGAAGTACGGACACCAGCCTTTTCTACGCCCAAAATCCTTCAGATCATCCAAGTTATATATACCAGGGGGAATGGGCACCTGTCTGCCTACTGCATCAAATTCCTGCATACAGGGAAACGATTATTTTACTGTTAGTTAAATATTTGATTTACATTTATATTTGAATTAAATCTTTTTAAAATATATTTTTAATATTGTGATCAAAGACTATGCAACGCAAATTACAATTTGAAAAAAATAAAATATTTAACTAAAAATGTTTTATTGTTTACAACAAATATTAAAAAGATTGAATCTAAATGACGTGATTATTTCATATACTTGAATACAATAAAATATACTGTAATTCCTAGCATACAGACAGTCAGGCCCCCTAAAGCAACGTGCTTATGATAAATTCACAATGTGTGCCGGGGATTGTGAAAAAAACTGCAAAAATGCTCCAGCATTGCTTGAGCAAATCTCATACCTCATAACTGGCAGACAGGTTGACTTGGATTACTGTGATGCTGATCTCGACTATATGAGCTGTTCAATGTGACACTTTCCATCTACTTCTTTTCCAAACCGTAGGGAGCTCACCTTATCAACATTTAAATTTTAGGATGAATTAACGCAAACTGACTAACTATGCATGCACAATTATCCATGAACTTGATAAATGTTGCAAATGTATCTTATTAACCACAACCAAATGTCTGTCAACTTGTGTCTGTGAAATTCAGAATTAGCATGAATGTGCAGTGGTTTGTACAAATAGAAACATGTTTGTGAATACAGATGATTTCTTTTGCATTAGTGTATCAGAATTTGCGGATGCAACAAGGCCGATGTTTCCGTTTGGATCAGTGGGACCCTACACGTGGCATCCACTTCTGAGTCGGAATTTTGAGACTCCCTTTTCGCCCTTTCATTCCACACACAAACAGCTCGCCATCCACACGCAGCTGAGCCTAAGAAAATCAGCGACCACTAGATGGCACTCTAGCCCCAGCGGCATGTGCGCTTTTATGAATGGTTTGCATCGTTTTTTTTTGTTGTTTTTTTGGTTTGGTTATTCTCCTCTGCCCCTTCAAATATAATAATTCTACATATAACTCTGTAGATAGTGATTTCAGTTAGTATCTTGGCTAATATTTGATCGAACTAAAACACTGAATAAATTTACTGTTGGCCAAACAAATGTATGACAAACACTTTCAGGGAAACCCAGAGCAGAGCTATTTTACATCAGCGTTTCATTCATTTGAGCTGATTTATATTTTCGCAAGATCTGTGGATAAGCTGAAACCCCGAATATTTGCACAAATTATAATTCATTGTATTTCAGTTAAACATTTTTAACTAGTTCTAACAGCAGATTTAGGCATGGACGACACACAGACAGCCGGCATGCTTCTTTGCAGCCGATTCAGACTCAGAAAATACTAGTGTAGGCTATTAACAAATAATTAAGAGTCTAATTTCATCCCATACACATTCACTTCCATTTAATGAGTTCACCTACACAAAAATATTACTGAAACCACACACAAATCTGCTCATTGAGCAGCTTCTACCTCAGGATGAATGCACAGATTTTTCCGTGAAGAAAGTGCCAGTGCAAGGAAGTCATTTTTCGCTTCTGTTTGCTTTGTATAATAATCCATTAGTTTCCTTAGTTCCTCCACAACCTGAGAGGAGAACAGAGAGGTTACAGAAAAGACAGATACTTAACTGATGAAAAGCGTATTTGAAAAGCAATTTTAAAATAAGTCATGAATTATGCAGTGGGTTATAAAAATGTATATAATGTTGAATACCTTCTCTATCTCAGGCACAGTGCGAGAACAGTAGACAAGCTTTGTGACTTCTAAAGGGTAAGCCTGCAAGACATGAAAATATAAATCAAATTACATGCAGTTATCAGACTGTCATTATAGTGAAGCTTCAAATTATATAACACAATCATTCAGAAATCCCTCACCTTCTGGTAAGCAACGATGAGGGAAAGAAGAGAAATTGTTTTTCCTGTTCCTGAGGGCATCTCGAGAACTCCATGACCCTTTGCACATATAATAAATGTGGGAAAAGACAGATAGATAGATAGATAAAATCCATTTCTTTGGGCTTTTAAATTTCTTTTAACTTTCACTAGGTAATTTAAATGCCCCTGTTGTGAGACAAAAGTAAAAGTACAAATATCCCATGTTGTCTCTCAATTAATATAAGACTATAAAAACTGCATGCATTATTGATTGAACTTTATTATCCAACACTGTGGAAATTTTCCTTTGGCTTCTCAAAAAAAAATAAAAAATAAGATAAGATACTTACACTTACTTAATCCATTCAATATTCTAATTGTCACTGGTATTATTATTCAAGAAAAAATAATAATTCTATATAAATTAAAATAAAATGCAGTTTAAACCATATAGCACATTACATTGCATGATAGTTTTGTCCTGGCGTGAAATCTCATGTCAACTACCCATAATGTTGGGTGCATATTACATATTACACAATATTAGCTTAATAAATGGACTCTAACATACCTTTGCATCCAGCGTCCTCTTCAGCTCAAGCATGTACGAGTATTGTTCAGGATAAATGTAGTCATACGGAAAGTAGACTAATAACCCCTCGATATTCAGCCTAAATGAATGAAAGAGGAATAAGAGCAGAAAACTTCTGTTAACTAAACAACGGTTAGGAGAATTACCAGTCTGCACATTTGCAGCAATGCTACTAGTCTAGCAATGCACATACTGAAATTTGACCGTTTTACTCGTACAACGTTACATATCTATGGTTTTACTCACTTCATGTTTGCTGGTACTTATAATTTACAGCACTGGTGTGTTTCTCGTAGTCAGTTTTCTATCATTTCAAACATTCACATAGCTGTATATATAACTGTCATTTGTATTACACAACAGACTTCTTCTTCTTCTTCGTCGTCGTCGTCTTCTTCTGCTGCTTCTTCTTCTTCTTCTTCTTCTTCGAGGTTTAACGGTGGCTTACATCCAAGAGCGTTGCATTACCGCCACCTTCTGGATTATTCTCCTGCAATGTTATTCCATTTTATTTCCTCCAGCTTGTTTTCCACAATCATATTTTCCTCATCAAACCCGTTCTACTTAAGAAATTACAAATATTTTTCCTGCTTTGTCTAATCACAGACTTCTATCGAGTTATACAGGCGTTTTAGTAGCACGACAATCTGTCGCAACTAAAACGCGTAAGGTATTTTGCTTCTATGATTGGTTGTTCCACTTGAAAACCCTCCCAGTCTGACATCTTATTGGATGATACGCATGTCAATTCAACTTTTTAGCGGAAGTACATTTAGAACCATCGGGGTTAGACCTGAATAATCAAAAAGAAGACCTTTTTTTTTGTGAAGTCTTTCATTTAAGAGAAATGTAATATCAAATGAGATGTGATTGCCTTCATTTCATATAAAATTATTTAAAAGAATACTAATATAATTTTTAGGAATACAGAATTTAGGAATCATTTAAAAATATTGTCCCAATGTAATATTGTAATAAATGAATTTTTATTAATTGAAAATTAGTATAGAGTATATAATACAAAAAAAAAAACCCCCCATTACATTTAAAATATACACGAAAGAGAAGAAAAGAGAGAGAGTAGTGCCAAAAGAAAAAAGAAAGAAAAAGAAAGAAAGAATATTTTATTATTAAAACAGCAGAGGCATGTACTTATATAATATTTTATTTACATGAACATTTTATTTCATATATTACAATGCAATAAAATATACTGTAATATTATACCCCAACAAAGATAAACCTTTACAAAGTGATTTCCTTTGTACTCATAGGCAGGGCAAATAATTATCTCTTAGATCTCATGTTTTACATATCTGCATAACATGTTTACTCCTATGGAAGGGAAGACCCATTTGAGGTCATTAATTGATAATATTCACCTACATTGTACAAGTTGATACTTTCCGGAAAGAAATTTACTACATAGTCAAAATCCCAATTCTTTCCCTGCAAAGCATAGCTTAATAAGTAATAGCAAATACAAAAATCAACAAATTGTTAGTGCTTAAATATTTAACATCTCCAGTTAAGCTAGAATGACCAAAACCCAGCAAAACACTTCTCTTGTAATGTTATCCATTAACACATTATTTTATGATCGGATCACCTTATGGAAATGAATAGATCGATTGACTGTCTTTTTCAGAGTTGAAGCTGTAAAGATTATTGCCAGTTTGTTATAATTACATGTGGATAAAAATGTGTCATAATACTACAGCATCTGTGGCACAACCAGCTCTTTCATCCCAATTCTTTCAGTGCTTTGAAATAAAGATTAGGTGAGCTGACGCCTATATTACAGTTTCTGAAAGAGTCCCCTTATATCTCATGTCTTTCTTCCACACTCTTATAACGGTCCATGATCCTAAGAACATCCTCCAAAATGGACGGTCCCAGGTCCAGGTCCAAACCCATTAGTGACTCAGAGCGTGACATGCTGGGTGAGATAGCTGGAGATTCACAGTGTTCGCTCCGCAGGTCCTCATTACTGAGTCCTGCATCAGAGTCCAGACTCAAGCCTCGTTTTGGGTCCAGTGGACCGCAGCCTTCCGACATGGAGTCATCCGAGGAAGCCTCTGATAAAGAGCCTGTGCAAGGCACCAGGTGCTGCAGGACTGGGATCGAGGCGGAGAGACTGAGGTCACGGCAGGGATCCCCGTGCTTCCCAATCCCTTCCTCGCACACAGACATGGAGCGCTTCTGCGTTGGACTGTGATGATGATTCTGCTGCTGCTCTTGCTGGGACGGCTGCTCGTCTAAATGCAGACGGGGGGGTTTAGGAGGTGGTTGCACAGGCACGATGAATACCGGCATGGAGATGGTGGTTTTGAGGAGAGAATTGTGATGAGAATTATGACTGCGATGGTAAGTGTGGCTCTTGCTGTTCACATCCAAGATCTCATCCATTCTTCTGTCAATGCTGTGAGAACGAGAGCTGGGCGCTTGATTGAGGGCTGGAAGCATGTCGAGTTTGCCTTGCAAGAATCCCACATCGCCAAACATGTCCCCTTCTCCTTCAGGCCCAACATGGGCACTGTGACGCACATCACCCAGCGGCGGGCTTATCATGTCTCCTGAAAGAATGTCCCGTATTTTCTGCTTCTTTCCTCGCTTTGGTGTGGACGTCTTTAAGTACATGGGTGTCTTGGCTGGCATTCTGTTTCCCAGTATTTTGTGTCAAACGTGTGATGATGTTTGTTGCACAAATGGAGAGGAAACTAGTCCTCAGTCTGATATAAGCACTTTCATATCTTTCGGTTGGTTTGTCTCCTTTATTTTACAGCAGCTGTAAGTGACATACTTTATGTCTGAAACTCTTCAGAAGCTCCTGGAATGTATCATCGCAACAACAGATCTGAGGAACAAACAAGGAGAAGAAAGATTTACAATCTGTGAAATTCAAGAGTGGGGTAGTATTTCAAAAAAACACAAAGAAAAGCACACATATTTACTGTGCAATTTGAACAACAAAGAAAACAACTCTGTTTTTCTTCTCCCCTGAGCAGAGATTTTCTCTCCAGTCTTTGCAGCTACTTACCAATAAATTGGAGGTTGGAGGTGACGCAACAGAATAATAGTAAAGTTTTATTATTTACTTCAAGTGTCTCTAAGATATATAAACATTTATTAAATTACATCCACACTGACATACAATGGCGTTGCTAGGAATTCTGGGCCCTGTGCACTGAATTTGCTTTGGGGCCCCCTCAAAACTTATTTTCTCCAACATCCATTTGATAAGAAAATAAGGGAGAGTACAGCATGGACAGCATCAAAGTGGTTATTTTTACTTCACCCACAAGACGCAAGTTAATTGCTGTCACTGGCGCAGCATGTAAAACTGTTATTGTTTCTCTATGACAGCCATATGTTTCTACCATTTTTCTCACAGCTTGTTGCTGAGATTTATTGGCCTGTGACACAACTGAGAAAACATGCTAGTAATAAAGAAAGGCAAAAATATATATTGAATGTTTAAAAGATGTTTGTTCCGTCAATGGAGAGAAAAAGTGATGTAAGGCGTAAAAAGATGTCTTATATGACATCTGTCCTCGTGACCTTCAGAAAATCACTTGGAGGAGTTACACTAACACTCCATTTATTTAAGGTTAAACACTGTTAGTCCTTGAGATCAGCCAATTCCCGGATTTCCCTAGTAAACCACATGGTGTCATTGCTTTAACACAGCTGAGACGTCAGACTACACCCACCATGGTGGTAGAAAAGTGGGGAGCTTGGTATTTTATCAGGTTTTTTTTTGTATATCTTTATTTAAAATTGCGTAGGTTATTGTATAGATATATATATATATTTATATATATATAAATTAAATGAGAGAATAATGTGAATGGCTGAAACCTTGATTAACTATAATAATTAAGGGCTTTTACAGTCCCCAAAACCCTGATTTGTGCAATGACATATACATTGCCATATGACAATACAGTTTCAGATATATTGAAATTTTCCTTAAGCACACTATAAACGATGTTCTCATCATTATGTAATAATAGTTTGGTTACATCCATTTAACTTACAAAAATGTCATTTCTACTAGATTTCTACTAGAGTTCTGAGTTCAGTTTCCTTCACTAAAAATGTAATTAAACGTTGTCAAAAAGTGTAATGAGTGCTTTACTGAAACATTCAAACAGCCAAGTTTTCAATGTTTTTTTTTTTTTTTTTGTTACAAATGATAATGTATCAGATTCAAGAAGTAATCACGAAGTTACATGTGGCTCATCTCAAGACAATAAATCTCAGCACTGACTGTAGTTTAATAAATTGAGATTTAAATTAGAACATTCAAAACAACTGGTAAAAGTATCTGTACTTGCCTTTGATATCTGCGTTGAACTCTCTCGTTTGTTCAGGTAGGTTATTCCGGGGTGTTAGTGGATAAGCTGTTCTGAGTGCGCGTTCTCGGTAGGGTAGCTATAAAGCTCTTAAGCGCGCTGAAGCTGAGGGTGACGAGCTGCAGAAGGGCAGGGACGGGGGCGTGCGCGCATGATGCTCGTGAATGAGGAAATCTTTGGCAGGAGGACGCCTAAAGTGGGTTTGCACCATAGATTTTACACACCCTGTATGGCGTCTGTCTGTTTTAAGTGTTAAAGTGCGCACTTATATATAGGCACATGGCACCGTTTGTGCTGGCTTCCTCCTCTCAGTTATTTATTTGTAGTTAAAGGGACAGTTCATCCATAAAAAAAATATATTTTTATTTATTAAAGGGGTCGATTTATGCGATTTCAAGGTTTCCTTTCTCTTTGGAGTGTTACTAGCTGTTCGTGAATAGATAAGATCCCTAAGGTTGCAAAGACTAAAGTCTCAAACCCAACGAGAGATTCTTTCTAAAGTACGTCTGTTCACCCCCTAAAACACCTCGTTTAAACACCCCCACATTATACCAGAAAAAAAAAAAAAAAAAAAAAAATAAAAAAAAAAAAAAAAAAGAAAAAAAAAAAAAAAAAAAAAAAAAAAAAAAAAAAAAAAAAAAAAAAAAAAAAAAAAAAAAAAAAAAAAGATAAAAAAAAAAAAAAAAAAACAATGGGGAAGATTTGCATACCCCCCCAAAATATCAAGCAAGAAAAAAGTCATAACTTTAATTGTGTCTGCTGCTGCTGCTGCCATGTTGTGAAGGCTCTGTGTGTTTCATTGTGAAAGTGAAACTACTTTGTTTGGTCTTCCAAAAGCGGACACGACTAGAAATCATGGTTAAGTTGTTTTTACAACACTGTTCCAGAACAGTTCAACCAAATATCCGTGTGTGTGCAACGCATTTTACGAAGAACTGTTTCCTGAACCTGTGAGAGTAGACTACAATCCCGGCTGTTCTGACTCCCAACTGTACGTGCATTTTCATATTTAAAGTATTTGCCACTGATGATCAACGCAGTTTTGAGCAGTGTAGAATAGCACTTGTTGTTTGTCATTTCTCCGATCACAAATGTAGACATGGTTTTATGTTTTGCGCCGCGCATGCAACGCACGCGTAAAAAGACAGTATAAGTCATTATAATCCATATGTCCCCCCTGGATGCAATGAATGCCTCGTTTATATGGGTTTTTGTTTTTTTTAATGTTTTGTTGTCTCTCGCTCCGCCGGAACCGGCATCACGTATGGTAGGGGCGTAACATTTCCGTCGCACGCTTGAGGTATTCGGCCAATTAACGCACTGGATAGCTGGCCAATCACAGCACACCTCGCTTTTCAGACTGATAAGCTTTGTAAAAATCAATGCGTTTCAGAAAGGTGGGGCATAGAGGAGAAACAGTAATGTACAGTATGTGGAAAATAATGTGTTTTTTGAACCTTAAACCACATAAACGCATTTCATTACACCAAATACACAAAATAATGTTCTTTTTAGCAACATCATATGACTCCTTTAAATGTTTTAAGTATGTGCTCATCTTATATCTTGAAACTCTTATGACTTTTTGTCATCTGTTGAACACAAAAGACATTATTTAAAGTATAATTTCCAACCTGTGCTCTTTTCCATGAATTAAAGTAAATGGTGAGCAGGGATGTCAAGCACAAGCTCTAGTCAACAATTTCAGTCTGTTCCTTACACAAGGGACTTTAAATACAGTGTACATGTAGTAGACGGTTTTTATGATATTTTTTATGGTGTTTTGTTGTCCTTTTTTAAGCTTGACAGCCACAGTCCCCATCCCCTTCCATTGAATGGAAGAGATCAGCTCAAACATTCTGGTAAATTTCTCCCTTGGTAGAACCAAA
Source organism: Sinocyclocheilus anophthalmus (assembly GCA_018155175.1). Taxonomy (NCBI): domain Eukaryota; kingdom Metazoa; phylum Chordata; class Actinopteri; order Cypriniformes; family Cyprinidae; genus Sinocyclocheilus; species Sinocyclocheilus anophthalmus. The sequence continues at coordinate 79,456 of JADLZN010009596.1, read as the reverse complement.
GTTGGATAGATTTGGAATGATATAACAATGACTAAATTATGACAGAATTTTCATTTAGTGGTGAACAATTCCTCTACCTTCAGATCAACACAGCAAGTGCTTAGCAATGTCTTTTCCAATGCTGATGCTGCATTGACTCATGGGATAGACAAGTCCTACCCTGGTGTAGGTTTGTCTCATAAATAGTCACAAACAAAGTCACAAACAAAATAGTCACAAACAAAGCAAGACAGGTTGCATAAGCACAGAAACAATGTTGTAATATCCCTTTACTGGTAACAAAAAAACAACCACAAATCATTTTCAATAATAAGCAGTCTAACAAATAACATAGACATTAAATGTTTATCAAATACTTATTATTGTAAGTTCAATTACATGTTTATCAAAGATGTATTATTGTAAGTTTAATTAAATGTAAAAAAATTACTTTGTGGCTATAACTGGTTTTATGTATTTTTAAGTTAAATGTGTTATTTAATGTTGCTTATAATAGTTTTGAAAGTTTAATTAAATGGCATAATTGGGGATCATCTTTCCAAAGAAGCAGATGAATGAATGTGACGTGTTGTTAACTTTTAAACAGTGATGAGTCTCTGTGTGACAGACAGCCAGATCATCAGTACACTTGAAGATAAAAATGCAGATGTGAGCACCTATAAAAATGTTGAAAACAGCAAAAAGAACCTACTTTTATTAAACTAATTTTCTCCAAATTAGAAACATTTGTTTGACAGTCACTAGGACTATGAGCCAGGTTGATCTTAGACTACAAATATGCATACAAGGCCCTTTCAAACCATCCTGTAAAACAGGTCTCTGTTTTATGGCTCTGTGGGTTTAAGCTCTAGTTAATGTTAAAATCAACAACTACCTCTGGAATTATTATCAGACTTCTAAAATTCACAGACCTGACATTTATAACTTTAACACACATTCAACACCCATTTCTTAGGTTCAGTACTCAGTGTGTTGGATTAAGCCTTCCAAGCTTTTCCTGTAAATTTCAACATGATTTCACTTGATGTATCATAGTGATGACCCACTTGACTGAAGACTATTCCATAATGTCTCATCATTATCTGTGTGAAAAAGTTCTTTAGACTATGATTCAGTGACCTAGAAATCTCCCTTACTCAACTGACAGACAAAACTAAAATGGCATAAATAACTTCTGTGGCATTTTGTGCAACTTGGGAGTCTTCAATAAGGTTACATATATTCGTTACAACACCCAATTCACAGATTACTGCAGAAACCATCTGAGGATTAAGACCATCCTCCTCTACATATCATTTCTTGGAAGATCTAATGTCTGTTCTTGTTAATTAATCAGTGGTTTAGCACTGGAGGGTTCAGTTGCTGGTCAGCTCTGACGCAAAGGGCCAGAATGAACCATTGGGTCAAGCAGCACCCCCTTCTGCGGAGCCCTCTCAAGTCATCAATCCATCAAAGATGTTACTGTGTATATTGTATGAATGGGCAGTAAATGGGGAATGCTGAACGAGAGACCAATTTTGCAGGACAACTGGCTAGCTAGTGACCTTACTAGCAGGAATTCTGGGAATTTCGGGATATGACATGTGGTTTGCATTAGTGTATTAGAGTGTTTTCACAGTGTTCAGAGCACAGGCCTGTCAGAAGTCATTCTGGGAGGATGACACACTAAGCTGAGATGGAAAAAGAGCTGTAATTCCACTTTGAAATCACACTGGACTCAGACAATTGTGACTTTTACTGTGGCATATTTTTGACATTTTTATTGGACATGCTTATTTGAATCTATCTGTAGAATAAATAACATGATACGCTTGATTAAGCCTATTAATTATTGACAAATAATTAATTATCCACCGAGTTCAAAAGGTGGAAAGATGTTGTTAAATCCTGCATGCCATAAACATAAATGGACAGAATTTAAACAGTTTTAGCTACACTAGTTTAGACACTAGGCCACAGGAGACAGCCCCCCCCCCCCAATTTGACCGGTTTCTACCAAGACTTGTTTTTCTCCATTTCTGTCACCAATTGAGTTTTGGCTCCTTGCCACTGTTGCCTTTGGCTTGCTTAGTTGAGGACACAATTTCTGGCAATATTGTTGACTTGATTGCACAGACACTATTTGAAGAGAACTGAACTGAGCTGGATGAAGACACCACTGAATCAACAATGAACTGACTTTAACTGAAAAACTGACTGTTTTCAATTGTCCTTTTGCATTATCAGCACACATTGTTTTTTTCTGTTTAACAGTGCAAAGCTGCTTTGACACAATCTGTATTGTATAAAGCGCTATATAAATAAAGGTGACTTGACTTAACTTGACTAGGTTTCTATTCATGGTCTATTTAGTCTCTGCTCCCCACAAGGACACATTGCTGCCAATGTGGGCAGTATAGAAGATAAGAAAACAATACAAAGGACTGAAATAGAACAAATATTTTGACGAATAAAATATTGATATATTTATCTTTAGCCCAGTCTGAAATAGCTTACTTCAGTTTCATTGACATGTCAGAAAATCGGTGTGATTTACTACAGCTATTTAATGAGAGCAGACTTGGGGAAAGACAGCTCAGCAGGAAAAGAAATAAACAGACCATATGACCCATTTAGTGCAGATAGTTCCCAGAGGGCCGAGGGGCTGCTGTGGGAACTCAGTAGACTTTGAATTGACTGCAGTAATTATCATTAAGCAGCTCTTTCACACAAAGACACACATACTGTAATGCATGTTGAGTTGCAATTGAAATTTGCTTACTTAGCATACAATGTATGATTTTATGCTATTCAAAATGCATTACAAATTAAATTCATATAGACAATGACTTAGATATGATTTCTGAATAAAAAATAACTTTTACATGTGGGGGGTATAATAAAAATTGCTAGATGGTGTAACTGTCTGAAAAAAAAGAGAATAATAATAATGATAAATATTGGCACAAGTAGCTGGCCATAATATTAAAAAAAAAATTCTTTAAAAAAAGCAGTGAAACCTTTTGCCCACCCATTCAAAAATCAATGCATGTCCACAGCCATATACAGTATGTCACATGACAAGAACACTATTCAACACAGTGGACCCTTTTAATGGACTTTTAAACCACCATGAATATGTTTCTGGGTCAAAATAAAAAAAAGGTTGAGATTCAGTGGAGTAACTTTATTAAAAAGGCAATTTATTATATGGAAATAATATTAACTTTTAACCTTTGTTTGAAATTTTAAATATTAGTATTTTAGTACATTTCACTTGCTTAAAGGACTTCACATTAAATCAACCAAACCAAAAAAAAAATATATTTTACAGATTAATACAGTACCACAATTTTTGTGAAGTTTAATTGTACATTTACATGGCTTGGTAAAAAATAAAAAATAAATGAAATGACCGCAGATAAACTGCATTTCGTTATTGTGGTGTTTTTGGATTTCAAACTTTAAAGCAAAGGACTTTGAATATTCCAGGCTACTTTTGTAACAACCAGAGAAATATTTGACAATCTATTTTTATATGTTATTTCCCCTTTATCCAAACCAGTGGAATAGGAAGAAAGTGTTTAGAGTGAAAAGGAAGGCTCCACTCATTGAGTCAATGAATTTCCCTGTCTGTTTTTTCCAAAGGAAGCCAGTTTTGTTTTTGAGGTCTCTTAAGCAGACATCTCGCTCCCACTCCAGTGCCTGGCTCAGATCAGTCTTCCCAAGAAAAATGAGGCTGGGTGGAATTCCTCAAAGAGGGCAGGAAATAGGGTGGAGGTGACCAAAGAGGTTGCAGTTGTGTCCACATGGGAATCACAAACATGATATGGCTGTAGAAATTCGGCACGAGGTTGACTTAATCTCCTAAACAGTTCTAGATTGAGAGCAGAGGTTCCAGTTAAAGTAAAACTAAAAATAGGCTGACAGTAAAATGTTTTTATTAGTAGTAGTCTCTGACATTTTTTCCACACAAATACACAAAGAATAATTATATAAGGTTGTATTAGCTGTGAATTAAATGCCACTTTTTATTTTAATACCCTACAAAATACATAAAATACATTTTTATATAAGAAATTAAAAATACAGTTATAATCTTTTTTTTAAACACTATATTTACGCAATCCTTAAAATTTAGTTGTTGCCTTGAAAGGATTAGTGACAAAAAATATGCCAATGCATCATTCTTACGAAGTTTCAACTATTCTATTTTCAATTAGTGTTGGCGATGGTACATATCCGTGACAGGCAGCTGTAGTTTTTACCTCTGATAAATCGTTCATACAGTTTAAAACAAAGGATCTGGGCTAAAATAAGCTACTTTGTAAGTACATTAAGCAAATTTAGCCTCCGTTTAATCAAGGCCAGTTTCCCTGCCAAAGAAAATCACACTCTTGCACTCATTAAAAACGCAGGTGTGTGGTCGGTACCTGTTATAGCAACGTGTTACATGGACTAAATGTAAAACAAAGTCAAATAGAATCTTTTTCTGTGGTTTCTCATTTTAGGGAGGTTCAACCTAACAGCAAATGACACTGTTGAGCACTGTGGTAAATGGACACAATTTTAACTTGACTGAGATTTCTCCTAAGTTGACATTGAGGATGAGTGAAATGCCAAAAAGGTAACCAACATTGCACTTACAACGATAGTTCAGCCAAAAATGAAGATATGCAAAGAAGATATTTTGAGAATTTTTCTTCCCCATTCAATGGAGGTCAAAGGCCACCAAAACTGTTTGGTTACCAATGTTGTTCTTTTGTTCTTCAGAAGAAATAAATTCATTCCGGTTTGGAACAGCATGAGGATGAGTAAATGACACAATCTTCATCCCTCTTGCCATACCTTTGTAAAAGCATACCAACAGTAAAGAGTAAGGAATGTGGTAGACCTGGAATCTAGAGGAAATGACTCATATCATGCTCGCACAGATCATGATACAACCAACAGCACTGATTCACCCATTGTTTGAGGTCCTGCTCGTTTTCAATCTGGTATTGCCTTTATTAAATACTTCACAACTTCACCTACAATGAATGGTTACAAAATTTTACTTTTTGTCAAATATGGACACTTTTCAATTTACAAAGCCGTCATTTTGCTGAGAGGCAACCCAAAAAAACAAAAAACTCAAGATAATTCAGAGCAGTCATTGAGACATACCACCTGTTTCAGGGAAAGAGTGACAGAGCCGTCAGAAAACAAAAGAATGACATGATATATTTTCCATCAACGTTAGCTGTTGTACAATTCAAGTTAATTTACAAACCAGATGGGAAGAATATGTACTGTACACATGTATATATATATATATACACACACACACACACATTCATAAAATGGTTCAATCTGACAGCCACGTTACAAAGAAAAGAAAAAAAAGAGCAGACCGCTTGAGTATAAAAAATAAATTAAAATCATCTGTGACACAAACACGTACAACAGTAGGTCTCATCTCCAGAGTGGCCTCAACAGACTAAACATGAATTTAAAGCAATAGGAATATAAGGGGCATCCATACAGACATGAAAAATGAGCTAACTAGTCTAAGCAGAGAGGAAACAGAGCTAAAACTTCTTAAAAGGATCTAAATCACTGGTGGAAAGCAAATGAAATGTGCCGCTGAACAACATGGACTAGTTCAGCTCCACCGCAGGAGGCAAAGGGAGTGGCAGTAAATGAAGTCTCCCTAAAGCCAAGTGGAACGAAAAAGTCAGCCGGCAAACTCAAGCAGGATGATATGGTGGGGGTAATGGGTCATAATCCAATGAACCTGTTTGGTATAGGCTGATGAAAATGTTGGTCTTTCGTAATGCCGAAATTGATGTAATTCAGTGTTTCTTGATGTACACACCGATAGAGGTCCTTAAAATGAACATTTTATTTAAACGTTTCTCATTTGGTTTTAAAATAGACATTTACTTTTTATCTTTCTCTCACTAGTACAGATATAATCCCTCCCAATCCCAACCGTCCAATAGAAATCTATATGTGAATACTGTGGTGTGTAACCTGGCAAGGGTGAATGTCTTTATATATTGAGTATCTGTGAAGCCGCACATCTAAAAGTCCTTAAGCGGCTAACAACGACACAGTTGAGTTCACTGGCAAAACGGTGACGCTGTGGGGTCAAAGCCTTTAAAAACGTCTTTTAGAGAGGCATTGTCCTGTTCTGCCACGTCAGGCTGCGCGGGGCTATTGCCACCAAACGGGCTGCCAGTGCCGCTAGGTTTGTTGACCTGCTTTACCATGGTGAACAATGTGGATACAGGAAGGTTGTGGACTCCTGCAGGCTGCTCTGCAGAACAAGCTGGGCCCTGACCAGCTGCAGATGGACTGCCTGTAACAGGGGCCCCTGCAGCAGTCCCAGCATTGGGCGAAGGTGAAGGTTTGGGTCGAGGGCGGTTGTAGCTGTTGTAGCGATCTGTAGTCTGTTCCGCCGAGCTCTTCTCTGGTTCTGGCTGGTCCAGTGCAGACTTGCGCACAAACAGGGGCTCTTTAGACTTGGGTTTAGATGTAGTCGCTGTACTTTCACTTGACTTGGGCTCAGGGGGAGGACTAGTGTTTCTAGGGGCCCCTGAACCCTCGGCCTTGTCTGAGCCCTGAGTCCGAGGGTCGTACAGACTGATGCCGCTCAGCACGCTACTGCTGCTGCCGCCGCTACCTACACTGCCAGCACCCACACCTCGAACGGACCCTCCTGCTGATAGCAGCCGTGGGTCGTACGGTGCAATGGTGGGGCTGGAGGAAGGTGGAGATAAGGAGACAGCTGGGGGAGATCCTTGAGGAGCAGATGCCTCCAAAGTGGACTTAAGAGCAGATTTTTGAGGCTGGAGTCGGGGGTCGGCAGGGGCTTTTCGTGTCATGCGAGGGTCAACGGACTTCTCGGCCGAGACGGACGGAGGTGATGAGATTCCTGTGGAAGTGCCTTGAGAAGGGCTGGATGAAGTGGCGTTGACAGTTTTAAGGATGCGGGAGAGCAGCTCAAAGTCTGGAAGGGAAGAGGAGGATTGATTCGACTGCTCATCAGAAGGAACAGTAGGAGGGAGAGAAACGGAGTGGTGCTGGGGCTGTGTGCGTGACAGACGAGGATCCATGGCGGTAACTGGAGGGATGCCAGGGGGCAAAGGGAGCAAGTCTTGTTTAGGAATGGGAATAGGGATGAGGTCTTCAGGACTCCACAGCACTGCCTTAGAAAATGAAGGCTTGCTCAGTACTACATCCTTTTTGATGTGGCTGAACTGCTGTAGTTGGGAGCGGGGATCACGCAAAGCCATGCCCATTAAAGGGTCAAGGGGAATGGGCACGGGCTTGTCCCTCAGCATTCTCTCACCCTCCTCTTCCTCATTACTGGCTGGGGTGGTCAACGGCGGGGGTTTATACACAAATGGGGGCTCTGGTTTAGGGGCATGGGTGGCTGCATGCCGGGCAAGACGGGGGTCTGAAGGGGTAGGAGATAGAGAGGATGAAGCACTGGCTTCAGGTGCCTGAGAGGAGTCTGTGCTGCGGGATAGACGTGGGTCTCGTGCCAGTCGGGGGTCTGCTGGTCGGCTGGGTGCCTGTGCAGGCTGAGACTTTTGTAGACGAGGGTCACTAGGAGCTCCATCCGGCTTGGCAGGGCCTTGGGACTGGGTTTGTTGGCGCAAGGTTTTGAGAATGGAAGTGACACTGCCACCCCCGTCCTCATCGTCACTGGAATACCAGTTTGCTGAATCTCCTACAAGTAAATGGAAGTGCAGAGATTCAGAGATCAATGTGATTTTCTTTTACTGGTAATATCATCTGAAACATCAGCCTCTGTAAGTTTCACTCGGTGCAAGAAAGCACCATCTAGTGGAGGGACAAGATTTTTTTGTGGCAAGATTGCACAGCCCCAGGCCAGAGAATGTTTACAGTATTATGAGGTCCTGGGCAGGGTCAAGCTTTGAGCAGAGCCCTTGAGATGTTTCTTTCCCAGAAATAGCCTTGGCAACATATACATTTGAAGTTAGCGCTTTGAAAACCTCAGCTATTTGTTTGACACAAATGTTATGTAAATCTAAAAAAAGGCATAGCTTTTATACAAGAATGTTCAATTTTTACCAAAGTACTTTACCAGACTTTGGTAAAAATGTAACATTCTTGTATAAAAGCTATGCATGTTTCTGCAGAAAATTTGTGTCATATGATATTGTATTAAATGGTGCAAGCCCAGGCAATGTTTTGCATCAGTACCTTCATTCTCCCTCTCAGTTCCTCCTCCTTCAGCCAGCCTCCTGGCTCTCTCCTCATCCTCCTGTTGTTTCTGCTGGAGTCTCATAAACAGCACACGCTGTGTTGGGGGCAGGAAATCTGGCACTGCTATCCCAGGCTGATTAGAAGGGCCTACATTGGCTGCACCCTCTATGCTTCCAGAGTTCTGTTTCCCAGATGACTGATCATTGAAGTTTCCACCACCCACACCTTGAAAGTTGTCACCTGTACCGGGAGGCGAAGAATGAAGCTGAATACTAGTCTCATGTCTCAGAGGTAGAACAGAGTAGGACAATAAAGCAGCTCACATTAGTTCAAATGGTAGAGCATGGTGCAAGCAACAACAAAGACATGAGTCCCACTCTCCGGTAATGCAAGAACTGATAGAAGTCCATTTAGATAAAAACTTCTAAATGATGCTTACATGCAACTGTGCTTTGCTCTGAATTTACAGAAAAGAATAGGGCTGGGTATCGATTCAGATGTCCCGATTCGATTTCGATTCGCAAGCTCTCGATTAGATTCGATTCCATTCAGTGAATATAGTTTTAATACAAATGCTATTGATATTTCTAAAAAAATGAACAGTAAACATCAGTTTACAAATGGTGAATTAATAAAAAGAAATTAAGCCACATGTCTGTATTTTAAACCTATATTTTTTTTTGTATGGGTCCTTTTTTAAACAATAATAGGGCCCTATAAAATTTTCTTAATTTTTCTGGTAATCAGATGAAGGCATAAAACATTAATTTAATTTATCCTAATCAAATGAAAATTAAACCCTTTTATTTTTTGGCAAACAAAGTGCTGCACAACAGAGGTTTACTGTTAAAATTAAAAAGAAACAGATGTGATTAACTCCTTTAAAAATAAATATTTACTAATATTTATTAGCAGTAGTAGCATTGATTCTTAAGACTGCTAAATAGTAATATATTCTGACAGTAGAACGTTAAACTAAACTTTTATTTTGATGGGTTGCTGTGAAGAACTTCCAGCTGCTGTGTATGTGATATGATGGTAGTTCCCTCTCATAGGCTCACTTTGATGCTGCGATGACGCTATCACTTTGGGAACACCTTCGGTGTGACGAATGTCTGAAGCCCTTATACCATCACACCAATTCATTGGCCAAATAGCGCTTAGCAACGCCCCCAATGCGCACGTAGGTGAGCTATATAGCGTGCTGCTCGCTATTTTCATCAGATTTCATTTCCTTCAGGAAGCGAATCACCTGTCGCCCATAGGAAAGCAAAAAAAAGTTTTGTTCTTAGCTCATTTCTCTAAAAATAGCAGTTTACTCCTCTTCAGCGGACATGATGAACTAGAGGAGATGCATCGAGCCGTGTGACAGGTTCATCGCAGGAGGAGACACTCATGACAGGTGCGAGAAATGTTTGGGCCTACAGCATGCCCAAGCGGCGCTTAGCGGCCTTTCTGATTGTCGACACTGTGATAGCATAGGTTCACGGACTTCTCAAATAAAGTAGTCTAACCCCCCGGTTGCCAAGGCGCCGCACGAGACGGTCGCTTGGGGTGACGCATGCGAGCCGAGGCGTTTAGAGGGCTAGTCAACGGAATTTTCTCCTTTTCTCTCGCTCTCTCCGGGCCATGTGCAAGCGCTCGAAGAGCGCTACGGGGATCCCGTGGTCTTCATTAATGACAATTTGCGGCCTACCCCGGAAGCTCGCGATGCAATGTCTTTCGGTTGTATGCCGTATGATGAAGACGTGCTGTCCACAGCGGCCTCCGATTCGGAGGATTTATTGGGCGAACTGTGCAGTTCTCTCCCTCCGAGTGGACAGGAGAAACGCACTTCCCCGTCTTACAGCGAACTATTAGACGTTGTAATGCGTGCTGTAGATAAACTGGGGTTAGAGTGGGATAGCGAGCCGGCGCAAACTCAGTCCCAGTCGAAACTGGACGATCGATTTTTGTCCAGCCGCACTCCGTCTCAGCCCCGTAGGCCTCTCCCCTTTTTCCAAGACCTCCACTACAAGGTTTCGAGGTCTTGGAAACAACATTTTTCTGCGCGTATCACTAATCCCTCCGCCGCTGATTTCGCCACGGTTTCTAAAATGGCGGCTCGTGCCAAATTCCGCTCCGCCTTGGAAATCACGCCCTCTGCTACCATCCAAGCCGTGTAGGGTTACTTCCGCTTTGATCAGAAAATCTTACATGGCCGCTGGGCAGGCCGCAGCTACACTCCATTCTATGGGTGTACTCCAGGCTTATCAGGCAGACGTGCTCAAGGAGCTGGATGAGGGAGAAGGCTTGACTCCAGAGGCCGTTAAAGAGCTCAGACGAGCTACTGACTTGGCGCTTAGGGCTACCAAGCACACAGCTCGGGCAGTGGGCAGGTCCATGGCAGGGTTAGTGTCAGCTGAGCGCCATCTTTGGCTTACTCTCACTGACATTTAAGAGAAGGACAGAACTTTTCTCCTGGACGCCCCCATTTCGAGTGACGGTCTGTTCGAAGACTCGGTCACTACGGTCGTGGAGAAATTTAGAGCAGCGAAACAGCAGTCAGCTGCGTTCCGTCAACTCATCCCTCGCAGGGCTAGGGAAGTGGAACGTCAGCCGCCTGCGGCTCGCTCACGCTCTTCGTCCTTACAGCACCGCGAGGTCCAGCGGCATAAGCCACCGCCTAGGTTACCCCCTCGTAAAGACTGGGGTCCTAGGTCTCGCCCACCGGCTTACGCACGGCAACGCAAGCGGTTAGACCTGAGTTCGACGGCTAAGACCTCTCGTTCTCAGGTTCTTAATAGCAGTTCCTGATTCCTCTGCTCGTCTTCGGAGGCCAGGCCCTCCTTTAGAGAGTGTGTACGAACCGCACAAGCGTATTCGACTCTCTCGCTGTGGCCTCCAGACTCCGATCTTGACGGTCCCGCCGCATATTGCGCCTCGGGCAGTTTTAGATCGAGTCCTTACGACAAGCACCTCCTCGGATACTCTGCGCGTTTCAGCCTTCAGAGTTCGAAAAAAAGCCCAAGGGTCATGCGACATGGCTGTTGGGGCAATGAGCAGGCCCGACAGAATCGGACATCTTCCCATTATAGTTTTTCCCGCTACTCAGGTGCTTCGGGATCCTATACGAGAAAATCAGATGTAAGTTTGAACTGTAGAACACCCACGACCCCTGCAGACTACTGGCCGCGTGGAGATCGGCCCGATATTTCAGGGGGGGGGGGGGGGGGGGGGGGGGGTGGGTTACTACGCACCATTCGACACCTGTACACTATCCAGTTTCGGAAAGGGCCACCTCCCTTCAGCGGGGTTCTCCCTAAGACGGTACGTCCTGAGGATGCCTCGATTTTAGGTCAGGAGATAGTATCACTCCTAGAGAAAGGGGCTATAGAGGAGATACTCCCCACTCAGATGGAGTCAGGCTTCTACAGCCGGTATTTTGTTGTACCCAAGAAAGATGGTGGTTTAGGTCCGATTTTGGACTTACGTCGTCTAAACCTTGTGCTCAGAGTGAGCAAGTTCAAGATGTTAACAGTAAAGTCCATTCTGTCTCAGGTCCAATCCGGAGATTGGTTTGTGACCATCGATCTAAAGGATGCATACTTTCACATCCAGATCGTCAGGAGACACAGGAAGTTCCTCAGGTTTGCTTTCGAGGGCAAAGCATACCAATACTGTGTTCTTCCGTTCGGACTAGCTTTGGCTCCTCGAACGTTTACAAAATGCATGGACGCAGCTCTGGCCCTGTTGCGGCTCCAGGGCATCCGAATTTTGAACTACCTAGACGATTGGCTAATACTAGCTCAATCTCAGGATCAGGCACGGATACATCGAGATCTGGTACTCGATCATTTGAGGAGCCTAGGGCTACGGACGAACCTTCAAAAGAGTGTCCTGCTGCCGTGTCGGCAGACGACCTTTTTGGGGGTGGACTTGGACTCTTGCACGATGCGGGCACGGCTGTCTCCCGCTCGTGTGCAATCAATACGGACCTGTCTAGGTCAGTTCAAGACTGGGCGCGGAGTACATGAAGGCCTGTCTCTCAGGCGGTTGGGTCTGATGGTGGCAGCGTCCCCTGTAGTTCAGTTGGGCCTGCTTCACATGCGACCATTTCAGTGGTGGACCAAGAGCCAGAACATTTTGCATCACTGTCACCCGCTTCGCAGAATTACGGTGACACACAAAGGCTCTCGTACTCTAAGCCCCTGGATGAGACCCCAGTTCTTTCTGGAAGGAGTCCAGATGGGGACGTTGTGTTGCCGCAAAACGGTCCCGACGGACGCGTCCCTTACGGGCTGGGGAGCCGTCCATCAGGGACATCCAGTCGGTGGAGTCTGGACAGAGGTACATCGAGACTGGTACATAAACCGTTTGGAGATGCTTGCGGTTCTCCTGGCTCTCGAACAGTTCTTACCCCAACTGAGGGGTTATCATGTGTTGGTCAGGACAGACAACACGGCAGTTGTGTCGTACCTCAATCGTCAAGGGGGATTACGTTCTCGCCCCCTGTGCAGGCTGGCGAGGCGTATTCTTCTCTGGGCTCAGACAAAGTTCCTGTCGATCACAGCAGTCTATATCCCAGGTCGCCTGAACTCAGGAGCGGATCTGCTCTCGAGACAGAGTCTACAGAATGGGGAATGGAGATTGCACCCCCAGGTGGTGGATCTTATATGGCAGAGGTTCGGCCAAGCGAAAGTGCACTTGTTCACTTCGAGCATGACTACGCACTGCCCGCTTTGGTTTTCCCTGTCTCCCCCGTCGCCTCTAGATCTGGATGCTCTGGCCCAGGACCAGTCTTTATGCTTTCCCCCCAATCCGGTTGCTCCCAGCAGTCCTATTCAGAATACGATCAGAAAGAGTGGAGCACCTGTTGCTGGTGGCCCCGCGGTGGCCCACTCAGTCGTGGTTCTTAGACCTGGTCAGTCTGCTAGCGGGCCCTTCATGGGAGGTTCCCCTCAGACACGATCTGTTGACAAGCTCAGGGCATGATTTGGCATCCTCGACCGGAATTATGGAGGTTATGGGCGTGGCCCTTGAGCGGAATATGCTAATGTGTTCTGGTCTCTTGGCTGAGATTACCGACACTATTATAAATTCTAGACGCTTCCCTCCACGAGACGCTTATATGCTTTCAAGTGGAGACTTTTTGCCTCTTGGTGTAGACAACGCACTTTGGATCCAGTTCACTGCCCTATAGGTTCAGTACTGGAGTTTCTTCAGAGTCGTTTTTATGAAGGGGTTACCCCCGCCACTCTTAAAGTGTACGTGGCGGCCATATCGGCAGGACATGCACTCGTAGGAGGTGCTTCGGTTGGTCGTCACACACTGGTGTCACGTTTTATGCAGAGTTCGAGATGGCTTAGGCCTTTCCGCCCAGCCCGAGTTCCTTCTTGGGACTTATCGATTGTGTTAGAGGGTCCGACAGGCCATCCCTTTGAACCAATGGAGTTGGTGTAAGAGAAGTTATTGACCATTAAGACAGTTCTTTTGGTGGCTTTATCCTCCCTTAAGAGAGGGTAGGAGACCTGCAGGCTCTCTCCATTAGTCCTTTGTGTATGGACATTGCAACAGGACTGGTAAAAGTCTTTTTGCGACCTAGGCCTGATTATGTTCCTAAGGTCGCTTCAACTCCGTTTCGCTTTCAGCAAGTGGTCCTGGAGGCTTTTTCCCCAGCCGAGAAGGGGTCAGTTGCCCTGAATCGCTGTCCGGTTAGGGCACTTAGGACCTACGTTGACCTCACGGCTCAGTGGCGTAGATCTGATCAGTTGTTCGTGTGTTTTGGTGGTAAGAACAGAGGATCCGCTGACACTAAACAGCGGATGTTACACTGGATAGTGGAAGCTATTTCTTTGACCTATGAGGCGCATGGTTTGACTTCGCCTCTAGGGGTGCGTGCTCATTCTACAAGAGCAGTGGCTTCTTCTCAGGCCTTCTTTAAAGGGTCTTCATCGGAAGATGTTTGTGCTACGGCAGGATGGTCCTCTCCTAGCACATTCATCAAGTTTTATAGTCTGGATGTAGGGATGGCTCCTGGCTCCCGGGTCTTATCCGCTTGAGCAGACGCTTTCCGGGGGGGGGGGGGGGGCTTGTCTTCTAGCGGATCTACGTTACATCAGGCATATGGTTATAGCGTTCACCAAGCGATGACTCATCGCAGCATCGCATAGTGACCGACTGAAAGGGAACGTCTCTGTTACGTATGTAACCTTGGTTTCGAGTAGGGGAACGAGATGCTGCGATGCTCGGCCGTTCCGTACCTTGATAGCGCTTCCTTTGTAATTCAGTGAAATCTGATGAAAATAACGCGCAGCACGCTATATAGCTCACCTACGTGTGCTTTGGGGGCGGTGCTAAGCGTTATTTGGCCAATGAATTGGCGTGATGGTACAAGGGCTTCAGACAGTCGTCACACCGAAGGTGTTCCCAAAGCGATGACGTCATCCCCCCCCCGGGCAGCTATCGTTCCCTACTCAGGAACCAGGATACATATGTACCCGAGATGTTTTTTCGCAATTAAACGGTAAAAGGCTAATGAAGTGCTCTCAGACAGCTGAATGACATTCGTGTTCATATCATCTATAGTTGATGGCAGAAGCTGAAAACACCGCGAGCGTCATCCGCGCTTTAGTATGTGTAAACAAAACAGCAATCCACCAGGCGGTGGAATTCATTCATTGCGGAAATCATGGCGCCTTGTGCGTGATATCAAATGCTTCTGCAAATTTATAGTATTACTATACATTTACCTAGCTTGCTATTACCGCCGTAGGGCCATGATAAGCGCAGAATAATGACGCTTTCTGTTTGAAAATCGCGCAAGGTAAATAGGGTGAATCTAGTGGACTAATGACTAATGATAAGATTCACGTTAATCTGATCAGTTTTAAATGCGTGTTGAAATAAATACTGGAAAAGATCGATTCGCAGCTTTTGAGAATCGATATCGAATCGACGTCATTTAAAAAAACGATCAAACGAAAAATCTATTTTTTTTTGCCCAGCCCTAGAAAAGAAGTTACAATACAACATGAACTCACCATCTCTTCCACCTCCATCTATCGACATGGCTTGCTGCTGCTGGTAGAAGTTATCATAGAAGTTGCTACCAGATGTTCCACCACCTGGAGGCATTATGCCTGGGTTTGGTGGTCCATCTCCGTGGCCAAAGTTCTGACTCATTGGCGGTCCTGTACCTATTGAAGGAGGGCCTTGGTTCATGTTACATGGGCCCATCGGAGGCATATCATGAGGACCGCCTGGACCCATGTGTCCTGGTGGTGGGGCCCCAGGAAAGCGAGGTGGAGGTGCACCTGGGGGACCTGCAGGAGGTCCCTGAGGTCCTGCAACACCTGCAGCAGCATTGCCAGGACCTGGTCCTCTGTAAAGAATACATCTGTGTCAGTATATTCTGTATGTGGCTAGTAAGTAAACCAAGATGACTTGACAAAGAAAAAGATAGCTAACCTGACACCCAGTTTTTGTGCAAGCTGTCCTGTGGGCTTGACCACAATCTCAAACAAGGATGGAATCTTCTTTCCAGCATTTCCTCCACAAACAGGTGGTGGACCCATTGGTGGCGGAGGACCACCATTGGGGTTTGGTGGCCCTTGGAAGGTGCCTCCATCTGGGCAGGGAGGAGGGGGGCCTGGGCATGGTCCAACTCCAGGACCAGGAACAGGGCCAGCACCAGGGCCTGGAGCCGTTGGACAGCTTGGAGGGATATTACCATGTGGGGCACCAGGCATTCCAAAGTCCATGGGTGCAGAGGAGTCCCCTGGGGTAGGTCTTGGTGGAGTTGGGAGAAGGCCAACACCAGGGGGTGGTTTTGGAAGAGGGTTAATGCCTTGCTTTTTAAGTTCCTCAACCTCTTTCTCATCTTCTGCACCAGCTTCTGCATCCTCTGCCAGCATCTTCAATGAAAAATAGGAGCATTGTTACTCTAAGTGCACAGAAACAACAATGAGAAAACCACATCTCAATTTAAAATATCTGTGAAGATCACCTTATCAAGCAGCTCTTGAGTATCTTCTGTTAGGTTCTCATGGGAGAACATACACTCCTCACCATTCACACAGTTCCCTGTGGTATGGAACAGCTTGCAAGGGAAATCACGTGCAGTGGAGTCAAGGAGTTATTTCCACAAGTAAAAATTCTTCAGAGTGCTGTGATCTGTACCTTTAAAATGTTCTTATATAGATAATAAGTGCCAATGAGAATACCAGCAAGCAAAATGACCAAAGGATATCATGCATGTAGGGACAGTTTTCTGCTCGTGCACAGAAGCCAGTGATGTAGAACTTGCAGAGTTCTTTCTTCTTAGGCAGCTCAATGTCATGACTGAAGTTACAGTGGTCACCCTGATGATACATTGACAGCATTTAGTACAGAAATAACTCATGTTGTCCACAAAGTAATATGTGATTTTGCATCATCTTACTATTCAGACATAATTGATTTAAACATACAAAATTTTCTTTTAATAGTATCAAAAAACAAAGACATCTAGATTACAACCAATTTTATCTGTAACATCTTCCAAAGTTAGTTTACTGTGCTTACCCATGTACAGCGGCCCTCAATATAGTATTTACAGATGGCTTTCCCCTTCTTGTCCGGCCCATGTTTCTCCTGATCATTCCTCCTCGGGCCTCCAGATCCATCCTAAAGCAGTCAGAGAACAAATTATTCAGACGCTAATTTATGTTCTGTTGATTAAGTATGAACCAAGTGTATCATCTGAAGAACTGTCTTACCCCCATGTCCATATCTCCGCCGTTATCTTCATCGGGACCTTGGTCTCCTCCACGGCCCCTCCCTCGATTTCTCCCTCTACCCCGGTTCATTCCTCGACCTCCTCTGCCTCTTCCGCGACCTCGCCCACCTTTTCCACCTTAAGAAAAAAAAAAAAGAAATTACAAACACTCAAACAAATAATGCTTTACTGAGATGCTTATCTGAGATTTAGGTTTATTCTTACATCTATTATTCAAGCAGAACTCACCTCGCCCTCTGTCCTTTGATTTCCTGTACTGATTTAGTTCTTTTGAGTAGTCATCATAGTCATCGTCACCCATGTTGTCATAGTCATCATCTCCATACTGTCCAAAAAATAAAAAAAGGTTAAGTAAAAGACAAACTGACTGAATTAATTTTTATAATTTACCTAGTAATAATGACCGACAGGATAATCCCAGGTATGGGTTAGATGGGATATCTGACGAATCATGTCTTTTCCAGTTATTTATGATTTTTAGAAAATAACTTTTAGAGACTGTACTCGCAAAATGCAATTTTAGCAACTTTGTAGCAGAGCTATATTTCTAATAGAAATTCCAATGGCGTTTTCTTAAGATTTTGGTAATATCCTTTTCTAGGCTTGGAAATCAAAAAATATTCTGATAATAACTTGATAAAGTTAATAACTTGTGACCTAGGACCCACCTCCATCTCATCTCCATACATGCCATCACCATCATCATTCTCTCCTCCCATTTTTCCCCGTCCTCTCCCTCTGCCTCCTCCTCTTCCACCACGTACCCTCATTCCTCTGCCTCGACCTCTCTGGTTCTTCATGCGGTTTTTGCCACCTGTGTGACAGTAAAAAGGGTCAGCAGATGTATCACACAAATGCTGACACACTTCTTTTAGTCAGAAAATAAAGTATGCAGACACTGAACATGTGATACTTGTCATACTTTACATACTTGATATTGTAACTAAAGGTCAAACTCCAAACATCTACCTGATGATTAATATGCATCCAAACATTCAGCCAAGACCATTCAAGCAAAATTATTGCTTTGAAATTAACATTCACCTCTGCCACGTGGACCACCTCCAACCTCTTTGGCCTTGCGGTATTGGTTCAGTTCCTTAGTGAAATCATCATAGTCATCATCACCCATGCCCTCATCCTCTTCACCTTCATATGTTTCCTCCTCGTAGTCATCATAGCCACCATACCCCTGCTTGTCCATCTTCATATAGCCACCTTTCTTTGGCATGGGACCTCCATGACCAGAGGGAGCAGGAGGGTAACCTCCTTGAGACTAAAAATACAGACCAAAATACAGGCTGGGATTAAAACCTAATCTGATTGGCTGGCCGGCCGGTCTAGGAAGTTCTTGTGTTATGAGAGTTACTTTAAATAAATCAAGACCTGACCAAAAAGAATGTTTTACTCACAGTGGGAGGATATTGAGGGCTATATTCCCTGTACTTCCTCTTTTCACTGGGACTGTAATCTGATTCATCACTGTAGTCCGAGTGGTCATCGCTGGAGGATGCGTGACGCTGCATTAGACACAAATACATTTAAGAAGACGATATAAGTTGTTTGCTGATAAAGTAGATTTTTAAATCAATAATTTTATTCTGCAAGGATACATTAAATTGATCAAATGTGACAGTAAAAACATTTATAATGTTACAAAAGATTTCAATTCCAAATTGAACAACATTTTATTCATCAAAAAATTCTGAAAATCACAGTTTCAACAAAAAAATTAAACAGCATCAACATTGACAATACCAAGTAAAGTTTCTTCAGCAGCAAATCATCATATTAGAATGATTTCTAAAGGATAATTTGTATGGTCACCGATATATCGCCGTGAGGGATGTAACATTAACGCGCGCTGGTTTAAAATCTGTTTACAATATGTGACTAGTCAATCGGTTGATATGCATACAATCGCATTCAGTTAGGGTATGGGAGAATTTATGAGGAATGTATGTCTGAGGGGAATTTACTGTCTTTTGATGCAACCCTCTACATTGCGAGTAAATCACTTGCATATGCGACTAAATCTTACTCTGGGCGACTCAATAATGTCTAACATTAGCCATTGGCTAATAAATTCTTAGATTTTACACGCCAGTATGTGTGTGAGAGGCTTTCAACACATATTTTCACTCGATAAACACGCTGACTGAGCGCTTGAGAGTTTCGCTCTCCGTCAAGCGATCTGTACTATTTGGATGAGCTCAATGGATCATGTCATGTACTCGATGGATGCGCAGTATGTAGCACGCTGCGCACCTGTATTTGATGTACCGTAAACTAGTGTGAAGGTGCACGACTCGCCGTCACTTTACTGATAGCACTGTGTTTCTCACACATGCAAAGAGAGAGAGCGAAAGTCTTGCATACCACGCTGAATCGATGCGCTACATGTAAACCATATTCTTTGTTGTATTTTCCTGTCAAAATAACAGAGTTCATTTAGAATTATTCAGCTTTTAAGAACAAGCAGAAGATATGCCGGTTTC
This sequence comes from Sinocyclocheilus anophthalmus, assembly GCA_018155175.1. Taxonomy (NCBI): domain Eukaryota; kingdom Metazoa; phylum Chordata; class Actinopteri; order Cypriniformes; family Cyprinidae; genus Sinocyclocheilus; species Sinocyclocheilus anophthalmus. The sequence goes on along the minus strand of JADLZN010009596.1, from coordinate 60,001 downwards.
TCGGCAGTGGGCGGAGCTAATGCGCGAACGGCAATCTCATTGGCTGGCGCTCACTTATTATCGTCCCCGTTTTTGATTTCAGCAAATCAGTTCGAGCGAATGCAGAAATGTGATTAATATTCATGAACCCAGCAGATAACAGTAGTAGTAGTAGTATCTTTTAATAATAATTACTATTACCTATGACCAACAATATCTTAAACACCACCTCCAGTCCTAAGTTCAGTTAAAATGACAAATATGCATTCATTCATGGTTACCAAGTTTTAGTTCTAATCACTAGTTCTATCATTAAATGGTGCTTAATTATCATAATATAATGCTTGATTGGCCGAAGTTAAGAGTGCACATTGTTATTCAAGAAGCTGTTCCATTTTACAAAGATAAGCTGATTGGATGGAATCATGTGTGTGTGTGTGTGTACCTAACTAACCATATTTTGGGGACAAATTTGTACCCAAAAGTGAGCAAAGCCTGACAAAAATCGGCAAAAACCTCAATTTGTGAATGTCCTCATTTGTAAAACCGTTATAAAAATAAAGTAAAAGTTTTATTTTTTTACTTTTGAAATGGTAAAAAAATGCAGAAAGTTTTCTGTGAGATTTAGGGGTGGGTTTAGGTTAAAAAGTATATAACTATCTGTATATAAAAACAATAAAAGTCTATGTAATGTCCCCATTTAAATAGCTAAGTAAACGTGTGAGAAGCGTATATCAGTCTAGGCGAGTAAACAACAATGTACTAGCAATGGCTATTATATGCCAAGGTTGCATAGAGGTTTGTGATGGTATTTTTATTTTCTCTTGCCTCTGTATAATCATATCAGTTCATACGTCGCGCTGCTTTGTTTACAGCAGGAACCAAGGAAATGCTTTAAGTGCCACCTGCTGGAAGAGAGTGAATCTGCGTCTCGTTCAGTTCTGCTGTTTCTGTTTCATGCAGATATTTTTATGTATATTTTCACAAAACTGAAGTCAAACCATTCTGTTTTTTGCTTCAAATTTTGAAATTATACAATTTAATTTAGATTAAAACTGCTCATGTTGCATGCATGCAGCATCTTTGTTTGGATCATGATTGAAATGCAGTGGTTGCCTCTAATTTTAAAAGGAAAGATCACAGACAAAGACTTAGTTTTTGTTTATATGAAGATTTTTATTTTATTTGTGTTATTTATTTGATTTGGGGCTTGTTTTAAAATAAAAATAAAAAATTAGTTTTGTTATTTACATTATATTTAAATTTTGTTATTTAGCAAACGCTTTTATCCAAATCGATTAACAAATGAGGACAATAGAAGCAATCAAAACCAACAAAAGAGCAATAATTTGTGCTATATTAGTATATGATTATAGTGTTATTTCAATTTCACAAAGAGACGTACAGTATTTTGTCCAAGCAATAATAAAAGGACACATTTAATTATAATTTGGGTTAAATCTCATTTTGTTAAAAAAAATTGTGAATCGAATCGAGAAATCAAAATCTTGAATCGAATTGTGAGTTGAGTGAATTGTTACATCCCTAATCCCCGTGGCCGATATTTTGAATTTTAAAATATCGGCATCAGCCAATAAGTCTTTCCGTGTGGCCGATGTTTTTCAAAATGGATTATGACACCATTCCTCTTTAAAACAAGCCACTGAGATGTGAAGCCAGCACCTGACAGACAGTAAAATGACCAATCGTCATTCACTTTCTAATGTGACACTACTAGAGCTGCCCTCGACTAAAGATTTTTCTGGTCAACTAGTATTCGTTAATTTTAAGCATTAGTCGACTAATTGCACGTTTATTAATAACCCATTTAAATCATAATAATGAGCCTTTAACTGCCTACATAGCCTAATAAGCACTCAAACGCACACATAAAGCTTGTCACAGCTCACCGGCAGAAGTAATGATTATGAATGTGTCAGGGAAAACAGTAAGATTAAACTGCATTAACGTTTTAATAATCTATTGATAAACTAGTGTTTTCGGTTTAAGAGATGAACTCGGCGACACTTACTCGTCATCTCCGCTGTAGAGATGCACATTGTTTCATATGGATTACATAATCTGAGAATTTTTTTTTTTTTTTCAGATTTGAATTATTTCATTTGAAAGTAGACATTTCACTCTCTATAGATATATTTTTCATGTCTGTAAGGCAAGTATAAACGGAGTTTTGCGTTCAAGTTCACAGAGGCCGAGACAGCAGAAAGCATATTCTGTTTGCTTTCATTATTTTACAAAAGAGCAATGTTTTGTTGTTATTGTGAGGGCACACAAATAAACATACACTACTCTTTACAGATTCAAAATATGTGTTACTCTTATCTGTATGACCAAAAATAAGTATTTTAAGAGCAAGTGCCTGCACTGCACCACTTGCACTGCTTACTGTTACACTTTCACACTCCGCATAGACACTTGAATAGCGCACATTTTTCTAGGTTAACATTAGATTGAGCGGCCATGTAAAGTTGCTACTACTTACATATTTCAGTTGATAAGCCATATTTGAGGTCGATGAACAGGTTGATGATAGGCGAGTGTTTGGATGTCCTTTCTGATGTACTGTATTACTATAGACTAGCCATTAACGATCTGTCTGTCACGGACTGATTGACCTCACCACTTCCTGTGGATTTTTTTCTCTCCTGCGACTAATAAAATTTTGGTCGACCAAGCCTCTTCTCGTTGACTAACGGTTAGTCGACTATTAAGGGCAGCCCTAGACACGACGCTTGTTACATACAATACAACTGCCAAAGTCCTTATTCAAACGTCCTGTGAGACATCAGATCCACCGTCGCCGGCAGCTCCGTGGAGACTGTGCTTGACTGAATTAAAATGTAAACCGTGTTTACCTCACAGACATCAAAAATCCCACCATGGCTCTTCCTCAGATAGGCCTTGTTCTCGGTACGTCTAAACAAGACACTGTTTTCCCTGTGGCTCAAAGCATGGTGCACTCCAGATGACAGCTGTCGACTGAAACTCTATGTTAATTAAATACTAATAAACGTTTGACTACCTTTACATTTTATCAGAATATCTTCTGTTACTTGATGCCCCTATTGGCATATATCACGGGAAGACATACCTTTTCAGATGTTCTGAGTCCTTAATTTAATTTATATAACTGATACAAAGCATTTAATTATACGCCCTTCAGGCTGTATTATTTTTGCAATGAACAGCAAGCACCGAACCGATCAGAGACATAACGTTTAATTAACCAACTATCCCATACTACGAATAAACAACCTGTGCTCGTACGAACTGAATTAACACCTACTATTTTTGCAATATTTAGAATAGTAATGAATGTTTAGAAAGGCTGCACGAACCTTGTTCATTTAATTGTTACCTCTGTTGTTTACATTTTAATTGTTTAGGTATTATAAATATATTTTTTGTAGATGTTTCAGCAAAAGAAAAGGAAAGGCTGCACTAAATGCTACCTCAATTGTTTAAATGTTTAATTTATGTTTTAATAAATATTTATGCATAATATATGTTCATTTAGTTTCACCAATTATCTGCATGTCTCTCATTTACTGTAATTACGTGTATTATATCGGCCAGATTGATTTCTCCCTATTCCTTAAGGATCTTGTGACACTGAAGACTGGTGTAATGATGCTGAAATTTCAGCTTTGCCGTCACAGGAATAAAATACATTTTAAAACATACTCAAATAGTAAAGTGTTATTAGTAGTAACCTTTCACGATTTAACGTTTACTATATTTTCGATCAAATAAACTGCAGTTTTGGTGAGCATAAGCATTCTTTTCAAAAACAACACAAACCTACCTGTGCGTTGATTTACGCTTTTTCCTTGGCCTCCTTTTTTCTTTCTCTCTCTCTCTCTCTTTCTTTTTCTCTTCCGCCGATGTGACTTTTCATCATCTGATTCACTGGCATGGTGCTCCTTGCTTCGGCGAGGTTTATCCTGGGCATCAGCTCCCTCACCGCTGGGCATCTCTGCCTCTCCGCCATCATCCTCCAACTCGCCTTCTTCAAGTTCCACATCTTCTTGCCTGTTTGACAAAATACAAAAAGTCACAACTCTGAACAGACTACGCAGGAAATTACTTTTTTTCTTTTTGACTCACTGCCAATGGAGAACTCTTATTTGCTTCTTAGTCTATGATAACTGGTTACTTGCATAAAGGATACTGTTGTGATAAACTGTGCAGAACAGAACATTCAATCTATTAATTGCTTTTTAGCTGGCCCTTCATTCTTAATTCTGACATGATGATTTCCACTGGTCTGGCTTTTAACAATTCACTTGTCATTACAGTGTAAATAACTAAGCAAATTGAGATGTCTTAACTGATCTTCAAACATTCAGACTATAGACAGTGAGCATTGAGCTGAAGGGCAAGAGAGATCTCTTTATAAACAGGGCTGCCAATCTACAGACGCAATACTGTAATTTAGTTGCTTCAATCTTCACACTAAGGGTGTCAAAGGTTCACTGCTCATTTGTGCCCTGCTGAGAACAACTCAAAGCCACTCAGCTTATAGATCTAACACAAAAGGTTATACAGGATAAATATTACATTTAGGCAGGCCAGCCCTTTAAAACTCATATCCAGCGATAAGGAGTTGCCACATAAGACAAAGAAGCACTGCTGCACTTTTACATTGTGCACTGACAAAACATTATCACCTAATCACTCAACTTTGGCCTATAAAAAAACAGGTCTGTGCAATGCAACTTCTGACACGAGCACATGTGCTACCAGATGAACTGCAGTGCAAAGCAGTGGGTGAGATATAATTCAAATAATACAAGATTAAATTATTACCACAAAAGGTAAATCAGCTGACACATCTACATAATGCTTATAATGTATATCAGTGTCTCCAACTGGTACAAAAAAAGCAATCAGCAAGCGATGACAATTTAATATCCCCAGACATGTTACAAACAGTCTAAAGTCTGCATGATGATCGTAACAATCCACCCATTTCTATAAACTTTACTGAAAGACAAAACTTATTTTCCTTAACTTCAAATCTTCAACTTATGTGGATATTTTTCAAGGTTCTTCCAAAGCTTTTCACAATTACAATAGATATACAAACTCCTGTTTCATTTGACTGTATGAATTATAACTTTAATTTAATGAGGCTAAACTTGTCATCTGCTTCTCTGAATAGTTAGTAATATCCTAAAGTACTACAGAGGGAATTAATTCATGAATTATCACTGCATTAACTACAAATCCCTTCGTCTCTATCAGCCACAATAATTTATAACATGTTGTGAATAAAAATCTACAAGCTTTAGCAGTTATCTAAGAGAGGGTGAAGAGACCTCAACCACAACTTCACTTGCATGCATAATCTTTCACTCCTGCGAGTTATAGAACATACTGAAGTGATAAAAAAATATGGTCAGACACGGACCAGACAATATATTATAAGGGCCACACTTGTATTACTTATTATTATGCACCTTGGGGGAAACTGACAACTGCTAAAAAGAATAGATTGCTTGTTCATATAAAGTGTTGGCAGACACTTTGACAAGTACCTCTAGTTCAAAAAAATGTTAACAAATTTTGTTTACTGTAAGTATCCAATAAGGCACATTTCAAGGCAAAGAAAATCAAATGTGTTGGCCTTTAAAATTCTAGCAATGAACTGAAAATACTTACTGTGAAATACTAATTTATGCATAAATGACTTTCAAGGGAGGTGAGATGTTGCATTTTGGGCACTTGCAGACAATGGTGGTTTGGTTAAGCACCTTTGTGTTTTGCTTCATGTGTTGGTAAGAACTTGAATGCTTTTGAGACACTGGAGAAAGCACTGGCTCATGAGGGATGTATGTGCACATAAAGCTAACTAGTTCACAACAAAACTAGAATATGAAAAAAACAGGGGAACCTATTATGGAATATGTAACAAATTATTAACATACGTTACTACATTATTTTCTACTGTCAACAAATGAATCGACGTGGAGTACTTGAGGAACAGTATTTAAACTTTAAAAATAAAGGAACAAATAATTTCCATTAATAGTTCGTATCATTAAAATGTCGCAAGTTAAATTAATGAGACGTTAAAAATGTGATTTATTTCGTAAATAGCTTTACGAAATAAATACTCAAAATAACAGTAAACTCCAAGAACTTACTATTTGAAAATATATCGGTATGATTATATTAACGTTAAGTTACTTTGAAATACAAACGCAAAACTCAAACATGCAAAACACTAAAGGAATAAGCACATATATTTAAGTCATTTTAGTGACGTCTCCAATAAATCTAAGTGCGTAGCTCGTGACATTTAGCACGTATGCTAAGTGCTAAACTGTTACAAATTAACACCGCCTAGTGAAAATATCGATATTACGTAAAGATAAACTCAATCGTACAATATTCGATGACTAATTGAATAAAATAAAAGAATGATTAATCAAGTGGACAAGTTATAAGCTATGCTAGTCCGTCGCTATTCATTAGCCGTGTTGTTGTATTTCAATTGTAGTCATCTGCTAACTGTTAGCAATGCTAGCTTTAGCGTTGTTCAGGCCTCGCGATGGTTAAACATACAAATTCCTAAATGCGTTAGCAGGGATGTCTTTTGCCATTTTCCCACCACATTACATACAGTTTGCGTTTGGCATCAAGTCGAATTTTAGTTTCATGTTATTAACCAAAAACGTGTTTTTCTTTTGTCCGTCTGTTCTCTATCTGTGATGAAAACGCGGAGTTACTGGAGCAATGTTTTGGCGTTGGTATTAACCAAAAAACGTGTTTTTCTTTTTCGGTCCGTCTGTCTCTATCTGTGATGAAACCGCGGAGGTTTACTGTTTATTTTAAAACGGGGTGGCGGCACGATTCGGGGGGGGGGTCGGGAGCAATGTTTTGGCGTAGTGGTGGCCCCTTGATCTTCGATCGCTTAAAAAGCTTCGATAAATTACTGAAAATGTCAATTTGATCATATTCTGAATGTTTTCCTGATTCGCTTGTGACCTTCCAGATTGCGCTGTGTAACGTTCAAGATGGCGTTTCGTTACCTCTGTACGCTTCCCAGAAAATGCGACTTTAATCCCTTTGAAAGAAAAAAAAGCAAATGCCCGTGCTTTTTGTTTTTGAAAAAAAAAGCAAAGGACAAATCAATAGTTGGATAGAAATATGATGATATTACTCGACCTTTCGTCAGTGAGAAGACTGTTGTGTTCGTGGTTGGCTGTTGGGGAGTTTGGATGGACAGTCATGCTTTCCACAGCCATTTCCTCTAACGTACTACATTCAGTGCAAAAAATCAACTGTCTTATGCGTTACTTGACTTTGATCTACTTGTTGATTGGCTTTAGGAAGAGATTCAGTTCATAGTAGTCAATTCCCCACTAACAGTTTAAAAGAGAAACAGGTTGAAAACGTTCCTGAGGTTCTCCGTCCTACAGTTGCGATGTGAAATGAAACTCATTCACTTAAAATGGCGACGCTTCTTCTCCGAGGAGAAGGGGCGGGCTTTTGCGACGTGACGTCGTCTGTCACGGAAATGACCGAGCGGGTCACGAACAGCAAATACGGGGTTTTTAACTCGAATCCACAATTCATTTTCTGATTTTTTGAACTTTCAAGATCTATATGTTCTTCATAAAAAAAAACAATAGCTATTGAGGGGTACAAATATGATTTCAGTTTCTTGATTGCATTTTTTTCAAAAATGCATTTTTGCATTTTAAGTTAGGTTAAATAATTTTATGTCCCCTTGTAAGTTTACTCAAGCCCCCTGGCTGAGATTCACTGTTTTAAATGGCCAGTAAACAGCAGCTTTAGTTATTATTTAGCCTAGATATTTACGCTGTGACACATTCAATTGTTTCTGAAATAGTTTTGTGTAGACTGTTTATTTTTTTATTTTTTTGCATGATAGGACTTGGTGTTATGATCCCAATATTCTACCCAGTATTTTGTGAGCATGCACCAAGTAAACAATAATTTAATGAATTATAAACTGTGGTGTACACTCCAGTAAACATATTGTATCTCCTTGTATAGTTAAGATTACTACTAGGCTATTTTGTAGATTACACTGCTAAATTATGTTTAAATGAAAACCAATTTAGTGTGATAATATTATACTGACGTTGAATAATTTCGTGACAATGTTTAAAAAAAAATTATTTTTATTTTATTCTTTCCATTTATATGTAATTAGATTACAACGGAATGCAAAGGACAGCATTTCCAATTAATGTACGTAAACATAATTGGCTTATAATACATTAAGCCACACTCTTTTCTATTTCAATATGTGGTCCATTCTTTAGTTAATTAATGTAATAATTAGTTATTAGAAACAAGGGTGAGCTATACACAGTACACATACACAATCATTCATTTATGCAAATATACATTGTAAGAATTACAAATATCATATACAAAACACAGTTGATGGATTTTAAAGACCTGGAAAATGTCTGTTGTTGCTCTCTGAAGCTGGCGCACACACACACGTCATCATTGCGCGCCTCAACGAGTGTCACTGAGCGGCGTTTCTTTCCTATTGAATGGAAAAAAACAGAGCGTAGAATAGTCAAACTAACCTCTCAGCCAGTCCTTTACAGGATTTTATTAAAAACGGCAATATTTTGAAATGATTGATACCATCGAAAAAGAAGAGAATTTAATCAGCGAGGAGGAGGCTGCGCAGTATGATCGTCAGATTCGCCTCTGGGGTCTCGATGCTCAAAAAAGGTGGGTAGATAACTGTTTCGTACATAAAGAACAACTGTACTCATTATTTTAAGTTGTTTTCGGCTAATTGTTTAAGAATAATGCATAAACCTTTTTTCTAGCATTAATCATAAGTATGATTTTAAATGCATTATTTGAGTATCTTTCGCATTCATGCATTTAGTCTGAAATAAAAATGGTGTATTAGGGAATGCATTTTTGGACTAGGTGTGCATAAATAATAAGCAATATAATAAAGGAAATGCATATACACTTTACATTTTCAGACTTAGGGGATCACGGGTGCTTCTTGTTGGTCTCCGGGGTCTTGGTGCAGAAGTAGCAAAGAACCTTATTTTGGCTGGGGTCAAAGGACTGACTCTCCTGGACCATGAGCAGGTATCATATATATACTGACTTAAAGGGGTAGTTCACCTCAATCTCTCATCATTTGTTAATGTCCTTCATGTTCTGGGAACAGCAAACGAGGTGTAAGGCAGAATGACAGTAGAGTCAGCAGCATGCACTTTTATTCTACGGAAAAGAGATGCAATGAAAGTGAATAGTGACTGAGGCTATCAGCCCCTAGATGTTTAACATTTGTTTTGTGTTCCACTGAAGACGTAACAGGGTTGGAATGACATAAGGTTGTATGGATTTTTGGGTGAATTATTCCTGTAAATATTTCCTTACCACTCATAAAAGCACCTTAACAGGTACATAACTACGTGTTATTTGGCTTTCATCAATCAGGTGACAGAGAAGTCCAGACGTGCTCAGTTCCTGATCCCTGTGGATGCAGATGGTCAGAACCAGGCCCAGGCCTCTCTGGAGAGAGCTCAGTTACTCAACCCAATGGTGCAAGTGAAGGCAGACATTGATGCAGTGGAGAGCAAGCCGGATGACTTTTTCTTCCAGTTTGATGCGGTGAGTGCCGGAACAAGCAGTTTTGCGGGATAATTTGTATATTAACATAACTAAATCATACACAAGACCAACAGGCAATCTTATGTTGTGAGCTACTGTCTGATTGTTCATCAACTAAAAAAGGACACAAGAATATTTTAGAGACACTTGAGTATTGTAAATACAATAGAACAGGATCCTTACTTTCAGGGACCAAATTTGTTGTGCAACTTTACAGTACATATTGCAATACCAATGCAAATCTTATTGTACAGAAATCCCATAATACATTTTATGTTTCCATGGTAAGTCTGATGGACAGGAACTGTCAGCTTGACATCAGGTGTGATAGAGGTTAATCGGTATATCATTGATAGATTATTTACCTTTGTGCCTTTCATGTCCACTAGATGTCTCTATACGCAATTGATCATTTTCATTTAATGTGTTTGTAGCTTTTTTTTGCCTTGTTTTTCCCTCAACCTCAGTGTGAATCCATCTATGAACAGCCAACGTCAGATCTAGACACAGACTTTTATCTGAGACTTGGTTTGGACTTTTTCAAGCGTGTGCTCTTTTCCAAGTGTATGATATGTTCCAGGCCATAGTTTCTTTAAATCAGGACTCTGTTGGCTGTGGAAGATGCAGTCAGCATACATACCCTGTTCAAAGCGCAGACAGGCAGTCTTTCATCTTCTCTCTGTCTGGGAGCTGTCTGAACCCTCCCTCTGGGAGTGCTAGTGAGAGTTCAGGAGGAGGGGGAAGCGATGGTGGGACACAGAAAGAGGAGGGGGGTTTTAACATCATCTATTCTCTTTTATCTGTTTCTCTTGATACTACACAGGAAACTTTGTGAGTGAATGTCTTTGTCTTCTCTTGTGTATGTGTGGTGTTATTTTCAGGCGATTTCTTAATAAACGATGCAAGTTTAGTCGAGAGGAAGCCAACAATACACTGAATTAATTCATTGTCTGGATGAACTGTACATGCATGGAAGAATCATTTGAGACAACAAGTACTGAGATGTTTTGTGCAACAAGTACAGGGCATTGCTTGAGCAGGTTTTGAGGTAAAATATCTATTTTTTTGTGTGAATCACAAATAAGCACTTTATATTTATGAAAGCCCATTTCTGCCACAAAATAAAAAAATAAGTTTTGGTAAATCATATTATGACATAATTGATAATTATGACATAAGTTGAAATGATGAGACTCATAATAATAAGTCATAATTATGAAATAAAAAGTCAAAATTATGACATAAGTCAATTATGAGATAAAAAGTCGAACTAGACATGCTAAGTCAATTATTAAATAAAAAGTTGTAAAGTTAAAAAATTGAGATGAAGTCGTAATTATGGCAAATCATTAAAAAAAATAAATTGTAACTTTCTATGTTCTAATTGTGACTTCTCAATTTTTTGACTTTATATCGTTTTACTTTGTATGACAATTTCAACTGATTCAATAATTGACGTAGGTTAGCATTTATTTCTAATTAATAGGTTTTAAAATATGTATAATTTATATAAATTGTGACTTTTTTTGCCATAATTTTGATTTAGTATGCCATAATTCTGATTTATCATTTAATAATCTATGACTTTTAATTATGATTTATCATGCATAATAATTTTGGGCTGAGAAAAAGAACAAGTATATAGCATCACTTATGTTTTTCCAAACATGTATGACTTTCTTCTGTGGAACACACAAGAAAAGAAAGAAAGAAAAGTTGAATAATCACAGTTAATGGTCACAGGAGGTCACAAGCTTTAAAAATAAACCAAAAGTGCCATAAAAGTTCTCCAGAAAAAAAAGATCTATCAAGCATGGGGTACAGGTCTCTTCCTCACACAAAGCTATCATATTGATTCAGAAGACCTGGAATATAGTCATATTGACCACTTTTATGATACTTTTAAAGTGATTTTTGTAACTTCACTTTCATTAATTAGAAAATAGTGGCCAGCATATATCCTTCAAAAATGTTCTTTTTGTGTTCCAAGAGTTGAATATTTATGTAGAGTCAGCTGTTTTGGCAGTCCATTCCACCAATAGAAAACAAACATGGAGCTCCTGGACAAGGTCAAGCCGGAAGCCTTCATATAGGGAGCGGGTGGACGGCTAGGTTTTCATAAGGAGCTGTTCACAGTAGCCTGACTGGGGTGTACATTTTGAAGGACTGAAGATAGTGGAGGACTAAAGCCAAGAGCTTAAATTGAATTAAAGATTTGCCAGCACAGACATCATGTAATGCCAAGTGGCAGCTATTTAGTGGAGGCATATGGTAGCTGCTGGTAGCTCTGATTAATATTCCTTTGTGGCATGATTTGTTTCTTCTTTGCATCCTCTAGGGGTCACTGCTTGATAAAGATGTGTTCTTTTGAGACATCTGGCTGCCTGGAGGCACATAATACTGACAGGAAGAATGTGTCAAAAGACAATGTCTCGCCACATGTTTCATAATGTTTCTCCATGCACCCTGGTCCCAGATGAACTAGTGAAGGTGTTACTCCTCAGGGCACTACTTCATTTCAACAGTATTTCCGAGAAGTGTTGTTGATATTCAGTTTGGATTGCATAACCTTTGAACATCCTTTGAAAAAGGCCTGCTTAACCTGTTCACTTCAGGTGTACTTTAAGTAATGAGGTTACAGGTGGTGTTCTGATGAGGAAAGTAAACAAACCCAAGTCAACAGATAAAGTGATGATTCATCTGTCCTTGAAGATCCACCCAGTTAACGCATCATGGCGCATGTCATCTGTATCTCAAATGGTTATTAATACACCACCACATCCTTATCTGAAACCCAAAATTGGGGGTGTGAGAGGTTTGGGACCTTGGATAAGAGTGCCAATGTTCTGGTCAGTTGTCTGTCATTGCCAAACCTTTGTTCTGTTTCTGGTTGTACCCATAAGATGTGTTTTAAGGACCCATCAAGGTCACTGGTTTGAAAACAACCACATATTAATGCACATTGTTTTGTTCAGGTTTGTCTGACCAGGTGCTCCAAAGACCTCATGGTACGAGTGGACCAGCTCTGTGCCTCCAGGAACATTAAGGTCTTCTGTGGAGATGTGTATGGTTATCATGGATACATGTTCTCTGATCTTGGCCAGGAGCATCACTATGTAGAGTAAGTCCGGAAATGTGGATGAAAAGGTGGCTGTGTTTGATTTTCATGTGGAAAAAACTGATGATCCCATTGAAACTTGCCAGAGAAAAGCCCAAAGTGGTGAAAGGGTCTAATGAGGCTAATGATGGTCCTGAGGAAAAGAAACCGAAGGTTGACCCCAATGAGACTACAATGGTGAAAAAGGTGGGTGTTTTGGCTTTGGTGTCTGTTAACTATATATCTCAGTTTTCAGTCACATCTATGACCCTTTAAAGTTAAGTTAATAAGATAACCTCCATCTCTCTTTATATAGACCGTCAGTTTCTGCTCTCTCAAAGCAGCACTGGAGGTTGACTGGACTAATGAGAAGGCCAAAAACAGTCTGAAGCGCATTCCTGTAGACTACTTCCTTCTGCAAGGTATTTTTTACATTTAATTAATCCAATAACTCATGAAAAAGTTCAGTAAATGGGAATTTCCTTCCTAAATTGTGCAGTTTACTGGATGATCTTCAGGTACATACTACATTCCAGAGGTTTCTGATGCTCACCAAGGCTACATCTATATGATCAAAAATACAGTAAAAATGTCAAATATTATTATAGTTTGTAACATTACTTTTTCTGTTTACCTCGATGTAAATATATTTATACGTGTGGAAAAAAAAATTTTTCCAGGCCCCCAGCCATTACTCCAGCGTCAATGTCACGTGATCCTTGTAGAAATCAGTAATTATTATTATCAATTTTTTTGGAAACTGTGATCCATTTTTTTCAGGATTCTTTGATTTAATAAAAAGTTCAAAATGACAGCATGTATTTGAAATTCGAAATCTTTTGTAAATTGTCCTTACTGTCATTTATGATAATTTCAATGTGTCATTTCTGAATAAAAGTATTAATGTTAAACTTTACTGATAGATCATGTGAAGCACAAACATCCATTCAGTTAACACAGATAATCAACAAAAATAGCAACAATATTATATATACTATACAAGGTGCAAACAGTGGCTTAAGTGGTTATTTTGTTACAGTCTTTTCAGGCAGCTGAAGACGTTGCAGTTTCCTCCTACAGTCTGTCGTACACCGTTATCAGGGGGAGGGCCTGTTGATCTGTGTAATTATAGTCAACATTTCTCTTTTTATACAAGTGCTCACCTGGTGTCCTCACTGAGACTGGCTCATTTTCCATCACAGGCTGTCCATGGCCAGTCATGTGCAGTGGCTCTCAAAAACAAAACATGCCACCTCCGCACCTCTCTATCATTATAACAGACTCTGACTGCCCCTCCCTAAACATCTAGTATTACATTTATGGAAAAAATAACACTTCCTATTTGTGCACTGAAGCAAGACTTTAAGTGCATTGCTGTGCTCAAAAATACCACGCATCAGTTCAAACAGCTTTTGAGGAAGAGCCGTTTCCTCTGTCTTAACTCACTGATTTATTTGAGGTTTTATCACCCCAGTGGTGCGACTATTACGTCAATGATTTTTTTCCAAACCCTCGGATGTTGTTTTCACAATCTGGAGAAAATTCTATCAAGAAATTCAGCAATGAAACTTAAAATTTTATCTATGTGCTAGATAGAGTGAGATAACACGAATGAGTGGGTGTGTGTTTTTTTTTATGTAAGTATGTGCTACGCTGCCAGGTGGAAATGCAGTGGGCTGGGGTTCATTGTGTTGTAGTTGGTGGGCAGTAAAAAAGGGGAAGTGATACTTTGGAAAATAGCCTAAAGGGGCTTGATGCCTTTTCACGTGCTACACAAATCTTCAAACACATCTCTCCTCCACTTACGTCCTGTTTAAATGTGGAAAACCCACTCTTTCCCCACTCATTCTCTCTTATTTCCTCCAACAGTGCTTCTGAAGTTTCGTACAGATAAAGGTCGTGATCCTCAGCCAGACAGCTTCGCTGAAGACTCTCAGCTGCTCTTGCAAATCCGTGATGATGTTCTTGAGACCATGGGCCTGAGCTCTGAACTTCTTCCCAATACCTTTGTCAGGTACTTACAGACGCAGAAACACGGTGTTCACATTCATTCTCTCCAACATGTTTTTTTTCTTACTAACCAGGGATGTGAAAAACTAGTGGGTGGGTTTCATGAACAACTAGTTGAACATAATAATATGTCTGGTTTCAGGTTCACCAGACCCCGACTGGGGGTTTCTCTCAAGTAGACAGAGTGCAACAGAACGGAACTGAATGCAGGCTTTTTTAAAAGATGGATTATTTTTAACTACATGCGCCATCTTAAAAACTGTCAAAATAGCTGCAGATTCTGGCGTGGAGTTAAAAACAATTTTAAAAAAAACTGTGAGACGCAGTGTATCGTCCAGACACACTCACCTGAATATCATGGCTGTAGTGAATTTCTGAGAGAGACTTCATGCACACTGTAGCTAAAAACTGAAGCACAGCATGCTAATTAAAAACACCACTGCTAAAATATGTAAGAAAAAAAAACCTGGATTAAAAAATCTTCTATTTGGGGTTTTTGAATGATTAGTCAACCCGTTTTTAATACCATTATTCTCTTACTTTAGCTCGAAATATATTTGCTTGTTACACATATGCTAGGGTAGACATATAGTGTGTGTAACATACATTTTGCCATCAGCTTAATAGGCTCATATATGGTGACACATGCACACAGTTTTTTTTGTGTGCAAATTAGTTATTCCAAAAGGTGGCAACACTTGCCTAGCCAGTTTCACACTCGAAAAATAAATTGATTAGTTGGAACAAGAACAAACTAATGAAAACACTCAATTTAGGTAGATTTATTGGAAATTAAAATAATAATTTCATTAATTTGAACAAATTTACAGTCAGTATAGACGTTACATCTATTATGTTCACCATGTTTTCTCACTGATACGTCTCCAACTCGGAAACACTGGGTTCATGTGCATTAAACTTATAAATACAGTCTTTCCAACATGATCTGAACAAACCATACGCATAAAAACTGAAGTATACTTTGGGCTTTTCTTTCCAACTTAACTACAACTCCTGCCTTGTGTTTGGTCCTCACAGTTACTGTTTCTCTGAGATGGCCCCAGTGTGCGCTGTAGTCGGAGGAGTTCTTGGACAAGAGATAGTCAAGGTGAGATCTTTGATTCATTTACATGTCTGAAGTCTTCATTGTAGTTTTGGTTTCTTTCAATTTCTCGTCCTACTTATACATGAAATGTGATATGTATTTTCTAGCTTTGCTTTTCCCCCTCCATACAGCTTTTCAATCTGGTTCTCCACACAACCATGAAACCCTCCGTTTTCACTAGCTGCGAAAGTGACTTTTCTGATGAGGCGCAGTGAGAAGCGTATGGCAGCTGCCCTCTCCATCAGAATCTGGGCTAAGTCCAAAAGTTTTATCTGTTGATGGTGTGTAAATGCCAGAAATGACGAGGTAATATTCCGGTCACTGATGAAATCCAGCGGAGAGCGCCTGAAATCTTCTCATATGATTCCATAAACCGAACAAGATTAAATAAGCTAAAGCACAGTGATGTAATCAGTCAGTCTTGAGTGGATAATAACACCTGGTTTATGGACAGTAAGAGGATCTGTTGTAGTGTAGGCCATGTAAAAACACATATTTGCCCCAGTTGCACACAACAGAATACAGTAAATGGTAAACGTCAATATCTCTCTTGGAGGGTGATGTCATCCCGGGATGCGGTGGGGTCTTCGTGAGGGTGGGGATCAGGGCTGAGTGGGGTGATGGAGTGAACGCCGTTGTCTCAGAGGCGGTGGCTGGGCAGGCCTTGAACCCACATGGCGGTGGAGTGAAGCCAGGCTGTCTCGCCATCTCCCTGCATGATGAAACAGGCTGCAATTCGCATATGGCTCTCTGTTTCTCGCTGCCCCTCGCCCATCAGTCTCTGTCGCCACAATGGAGAACGAGTCTGATGTGTTCGATCAAAGCAGTTAATTAGAGAATTCAAGGTCTTTGGCATGTGACGTGTCTGAAGATTTGTTTGCATGTGTTCGACAGGCACTGTCTCAGAGAGATGCTCCACACAGGAACTTTTTCTTCTTCGACGGCCTGAAGGGCAGCGGGGTGGTCGACTACTTCGGATCCAAATAAGTGGCCCCTGGAGAACATGGAGAGATGTGTGGCGATGCATGTGTGCTCTCGAAACACCATGGAGTTCATCTTCTGCCAGTGGCCGCAGGCATCAAAATCTGTCTTTTGGACGGTACCTTTGCGTAGCAGTATGCCACACATCAACCGATGCCAAGAGCAACGAGAACATTTTGTCCACACACTCTGAAATATTCATGTACACACGTTTTTTACCAAGGTTATGTGATTTCTACATTTTGTATTAAAATAATAAAAGAACATAAATAATAGAACATAAATTTGTTTTGGATTGTTTAGCATCATCGATTTCAATTTCCTCTAATCTGTTGCCAACGGTCTCTTCGCTATCCTCTGTGATGCTAAATTGCAAAAAATGAGGCAAACAACTTTAAAGAGAATTTAAAATGAATGCAAAAATGTCAGATGCTCCCTTGAGCCATTTATTTCTGAAAATTAAACCACACAAATCATCCCAGCCCCGCTCTGAAATGAGGCTGGGTGGATTTTCCGATGCTTGTTATCATTCTGATATAGTAGTGAAAGCCTGAGGCGCATCTTGTCAGGTCTAGGTTTTTTTTTTGGTGACGTTTGTAATGGGAAGTACTTTTATTAGCTCACCCCAGGTATGTAATTTACTGGACTGGTACAGTGGTACTGCAGGGTTTATGATCCCCGAGGTAAGTAGGATCTCATGTTTTGATTTTTAGGTTTTCGTAGAAAGAAATTATCCTGCCTGTCCAGTTACAGACAAAAAGGAATGCTAAAGAACGCAGTGTAACATTCGATACGATTGATAGTCCAAACACATGCTAAACCTACGGCCTCCTGTACAGTAATAGAATCAAATAGTACCAAATGTATCACATTTGTTTGCCTTTCAGCTGAAGTGTATTATGATGTTTGAATATGTTACGACTGTGCTGCAGACATGCAAAATCAGGACTTCGGGCCTTAAATGGGACTCATAACCGACGTCTGCACTGCTTTGAAAGTGACTGGATAACACGGCATCAGTGAGTCAGATGAGAAGACTGGTCAGACTGGTTGAGCAGGTGCTCAAGTGGGAGTGGCAGCAAGTCTTGTAACTGTTTTTGATTTTTTCGGTTCGTTGACAGTGGAAACATGGGTTACTAGGTACCATAAGGTGGCCAAACTTTTTAAAGATTCTTATTGCAGATTCAAGCATCAGCATGGAAAAGATTTTTAACTGTACTGTGCTAATTATAACAAGACATCTAAAGTTCACTAAAAGGTAAAACTCCCACAATAAACAGGATGTCTCTACCAACATGATTTCGAAGAAAAGATCCAAGACCATTTCTGAAAAGATGTCGCTACTTCTGTTGCGTCACGACTTCAAAATGACTGTTAAACAACCTGTATAGTCAACATTTTCTTTAGGTCCTAATATAAGGCACGAGCATATGTTAAACTGAAACCAATATCCTCAAACTGGTTTCCTGAAATTGTCAGCAGCTGATTTTATATTTGCAGTTGGTGTATTGTTTATAGACTGATAATTGACCTTGTTGACGCCTGGTTTATCTTCAGCAATAGGTATAATTAAATTGCATAGCTTTAGGTCAAAGGCAGTGTGATGACTGTGTGAATGTCTATTCACAAGACAAATGACTGTAATTATGAACACTTACAATTTATATTAAAATGGATTTCATTGGTTGTTTTAAACAAAACTAAACAGTATTTTCTTTCCCGTCATTGAGAGTACAAGTACTCATTTTCAATGGTACTCAAGTACAAATTCACCAAGATAATGAAATACTGTAATGAAGTCCAATTACTTAAGTACTTCACATCGCTGCCAATGCCAATATAGTGAGAAAAGAAATAACAGCCCCCGCTGTAAAGAGGCCCTGACTGATTAAGATCCACTGCTCTTTCTCTAGCTGAGGAGAGAGCAGGATTAATTACGGACGCTGCGTTAAGCTCCTCATTTTAATTAAGCAATCTTCTTCTTATCGTGAAGGAATCCCGAAGGCGAGATGTTCTTACTCCAGAACAGATGTGTTGCTCCCAGCTATAAAATGCTTAAACATGTGACGGGAGAAAGAACAGCACTCACATGATCAACAGCTCTTTTAGGAACACTCTGGTGAAGTCTGAATGGTCCTGCATGGGAAATGTTCTAGGCACACGCAAATCAGAGCATAACAATCTATCACATCTTGTTCTGATAAGACTCATGTTGTTCTCAACATGAGTACAGTCAAACAGTCCCAACACTATATCGGATGAAATACACATAAGAGAAGGTTTGCTCTGTTTGTTTAATGGGTAACACTTTACACTAAGGTTCATTAGTAAACTACTTTAGTTAATGAACTCGATAATGAACTGCCATTATACAGCGTTATTAATCTTTGTTAAGTATTTCAACATTACTAACACATTATTAAAATCTTGTTAACATTAGTTTATGCACTGTGAACTAACAATGAACATCTGTGTTTTTATTAACTAACGTGAGCGTAGATTAGTAAATACAGTAACAAATGTATTGCTCATGGTTAGTTCATGTTAGTTTATACATTAACTAATGTTTAACTAATGAGCCTTATTGTAAAGTGTTACCGTTTAATGCAACCTTCTTCAGGCCGAAGATTCTTTAATTGATAAAGATTTGGAACCAAGGCCCCTGTTGCATAAAACTGAATGATGCATTTTAGGCCTGGCCTAAACCATATAGTATCGTCATGTATTTGCATATAATAATATACATGTTTTGAAATGATGATTACATTGCAAAGCCTTTAAAATATTTGTTACTGATATAAAGAGTCATACACTTCTAACTTTTTTTTATTAATGTTTAGTAAATGTTTCATTTTATTTTAATGGGGAAGGGAAATTGAAACATTTAGCTGAACTTTTAGCTTTGTTTGAAGTTTGAATTAATATTGTTTGAAAGCTTAATTCTGCCACAGGATAAAAAATAAATAAGAAATAAAAATACAAATGTGACTTTTTGTCTCACAATTCTGAATGGTGAGATATAAACTCGCAATTGTCGAGTTGTGAGACAATCAATTAAAAAATTTTTATCCCGTCAAGGAAACACTTCTAAAATGTTGTGTTTTTGTTTGAAACTGTTGACCCTGTGTTGAAGACCCCTAATCTAATATATTATTGACTGGATCACATGGGCTTTATTAACAATTTTGACCAACCATTATGAATAGTTTTTGAAAATTGTGCATTTAACTTGTGAGGATGATCATACAGAAAAGAAAAACATCAAAACACTGTTGTAATTCTCATATTTATTGAAAATGGTAAGGAAAAAACAATACAAAATTCATATAGAAATTTTACATAGAAAATTCCAAATGGCAAAATTACAAAGCTAGAAAATGAGTGACACGAGTTTAGTGTAAATCTGACAGTACATATAAGGCCTTTCTGCATCGGAGAACGTGTATCGAAGAGAAGTCACAAGGTGGCCACAGGAAAGAGACCACACAACTGTTTTTCAGGAAGTCATGAGACAGGCAGCCACAGGAAAGACATCTCTGCTCCACAATACGCCATGAAAACTCTGTACCGACATTACAAAGCCAATGCAAGCAGAAATATGAGTGGTTGAGAGAATTTTCCCACCGACTTGCCACAGTTTTTCAAATGTGGTTTCTGAAGGAAGCGTATGAAACCCATAACGGTGTTATAAAAATCCCAGACAGACCTGGATCTGACATTGATTCATAGAACACATTTGTTCAAGTATGATGGAATTTTGGCTCAGTTTAGTCCTTTATGTAGACAAATAAATTGCAGCAGAAAAATTATGAATGGATTTATTTGACAACCTTCAGGGGAATGTCGACAAATAAGTTAAAGAGATATATGGTCCATAAAACACAACACTAATGAATATCTCCATGCTTAATGCAGAACGTTTTTGTCAATAACAAATCATCAAAATAACCAAAAGTACAAATGATGGACATAGAAAATAAATTAGTTTGTGCTTCTCAAATATTTACTTGAGAATTCTATTCGCAAAGTACATTTTAATCGGGATTTTTTTTTTACAGGACACTTTATTTAAATCGAAATACGTTGAAAATAGGTAGAAATCCACTGGATTTTTAAAACAACTGCTTTCCAGTGTTGGGTTATTACACTTGTATGCAAAACTTTGTATTATGCTTGTTATAGAGTGTGTGACCGTCACAGCCCTAACTGTCAATCAAACTATCGTGGGTGGGGCCTGTTTTTGTGACGTCACACAGACAGGCATCTGAGATCGGCTCGATTTGAGAAAGGGAAAAACATTTAACAAGATAAAAAAAAAAACACTGGGTGGAATTTTATAATTATAGGGTGGTTGTGTACACACACAGCCAACACACATTTCAGTTCAAACAACTTTCAGCTTAAAGAATTCAGCTTAAATGTTCGTTTTTCACTCAGGGGTAGAAAAATTAATAAACAGCTTCAATATTCGATTTCTACATGTGGTCGGGAATTAAACACCCCTTTCTGCTGATTGGTCAGCCGAATATCAAACAGTGCCTTCATCAGTTCTTCCGCAGTATCACGCAGCCAGATAATAGTCCCCACGCGCAGGGATGATCTTTAAGCATTTTTTTAGGGCTGCATGATAAATCGCATGTGATATTTAACGCGCATCTTTTCTGTAAAGCCATTCTGTAATCAGCGGTAAATCTCCATCACGTGCGGGCTTTCACATGGAGCAGCATTAACTACACAGAGCCGTTGTTCACTGACAAGCTGCGCAAAACATGCGCAAAATATGATTGTGGTTTTGCCCAGCTCGTCAGTGAACAACGGCTCTGTTAAATATCGCATGCGATTTATCGTGCAGCCCTAAATTGAGTGAAACTACATTTTATCTTTTTTCATCAAACAAACAGGCTTATGAATAACTCAACTCATACTGGGGCAGAGTCTAGAGAGCTTTCTTCTGTGTAGATATAAATTCTATTCTTTGCATCAGCTGGGCATGGCAGGGTATGATATGACAGCTGTCATAGCCTACCCTGCTCACCCAGTAAGTCTGTTTGTTTGTTTAATTAAGAAATTAGTTAATTTGTTTCAAAATAAATATTTTAAACAATAAGACAAAAAGGAAAGAATAATAAATTGGCTTGGGTATATATAGGCCTATGTTCACGCAAGAACTGTCATTCCGACTGACAACCGGAGAACAACAGATATTAAAACGCCTACTGTTAGAGTTATATAATGTAGTCTTGTGTTTTATTAAAGTTGATTATAATTGATATCTCAAAAGGATATGCACTTGTGAGCTGTGAGAACAACATTAAGGTGAGTAGTCACTCTAGTTCACACAGTTCCAATAAATTGCGATGGGTTAGCCTAAATAAACTCAATAAGCAGACCAGTATTGAAGTGCACAGGAAATAAGCAGCAGTCATATTTAAAGCAGTGCTAGTGAATCAGCTCATGGGGAAAATTGAATAATAATCATAACTAAGTTATAAATTAATTACAATATTTAGATCCGCGGTAGATCTTACTGCCTCTCAGGGTCAACTGGTCTTTCAATTCTAAGAACGTTAAGTCCTGGTTAAGGGATAACGTTCTACTTGTACAAATTCTACAAAGAGGCTTGTAGCATAATTGCATGATTAAAGTGAATCCAGTTTATGAGCAAACAATGGAACAACGTCAAGTGTTTTTCATACAAGTAAGGACTTTAGTAACTACTAAACACTTAAATAGTCAACAACTATACATAACACTTAAACTGTTAAACTACACATACATATACACCAACACCGAATAAAGTTGGTATAGGAAAGGGGTTAAAGCTTAACGCGTAAAGAGGAGAGAAAATAGACATAAAGTTATGGAAATAATTTGACATATTCAAGCAGATCTACCGCCTGAAGGAACACATCAGATTCTAGTTCAAACACACAGTGTAAAAAGGCAAATGACTACCTAATGTTCAATTAATAAGATAAGTTTTGAATACTTGCACGTCTCTATCCCCCCCCCCCCTGTGAAAGCGAGGTTGATGCAATCTGAAGGTCCAAGTTGATCTTTGCTGAAGTTGGTTAATGAAAAAGAACCAGTTTGAGTCAGAAAATCCCGGTGAATGGAAAGTCAAGGCAGAAGCCTGGCACAAACTTAGGGTGTCCTGGAGCGTTGTAACTCACATCTTCTGACAAAACCTAACAGAACCACAGACTGGAGGCGGGTTACTGATGTGAGGCCTTTAAGGCCTGAGAAGGTTCACGCCTCTCAGGATGGGCTTGTCCAGTGAGAAAGGCTGACGTCCCAAGCGGGACGTTGGACATACTGGGGATTTTTATGACCCCTTGTGTGAAAGCATGGTAATTTGCATATAGAACTTGAATCGAAATTACTAAAGATACTCAGGACACTAATATATTGCCTATGTACCAACATACAGTGGGGCAAAAAAGTATTTAGTCAGCCACAAATTGTTCAAGTTCTCCCACTTAAAAAGATGATATTTCA
Source organism: Sinocyclocheilus anophthalmus (assembly GCA_018155175.1). NCBI lineage: Eukaryota > Metazoa > Chordata > Actinopteri > Cypriniformes > Cyprinidae > Sinocyclocheilus > Sinocyclocheilus anophthalmus. Next base: position 36,677 of record JADLZN010009596.1, on the reverse strand, counting down.
TCATAGGTATACCTCAACTATGAGGGACAAAATGAGAAAAAAAATCCAGAAATCACATTGTAGGATTTTTAAATAATTAATTCGTAAATTCCTCGGTAAAATAAGTATTAGGTCACCTACAAACAAGCAAGATTTCTGGCCCTCACAGACCTGTAACTTCTTCTTTAAGAGGCTCCTCTGCCCTCCACTCGTTACCTGTACCAAGAGCGATCTCGACGCAGAATCTAGTTCCCGGGGAACCATGGTTGCATACGTAACCTAGAGACGTTTTGGTGATTTTACTGAGATCTGACACATTTTCATTAACGACAATTGATGCAGCAAGTTTGAATATGTGGTAATGCAATGAGATAGAACTGGGGAAGTCCTTTACGTGTTTTTCTTCTTATTATATATTTTTTTAAACCTTAAATTTTATGGTAATTCATAGATTTTGCTTGCAAAACCATAAATATCACAGCATTTTACATTAAAATTACACATAATTCAGTGTTAAACCTTATACTGTTTTCACTGCATATTCTGTAGCAAGATAACTTACAGTTAACCAGTTACCAGGTTTTTATTGTAGCATTTTTTCTTCATTTTCTAAAATCTCTCTCCTCTCTCTCTCTCTCTCTCTCTCTCTTTAATCTAAAAATTCATATGGATTTGGATGCCATATGAGTTGATATGAGAATGAGTTGATAATCACAGTTTACATTTTTTGGAGACCTTTTCCCTGTCGAAACAATGCATTCGTCTTCAAGAAATCATCCTGAACTTTCCTGTATTCATAACATTTTTGTGATAGTTAAAGTTTTACACTGGACTGTTTTAAGAACAAGGGGAAAAAAAATCCACTTACCTGTCAGTATTGTGTGTGTTGTCCTTGTGGCTGTATATACAGTTAATATTTCTCAAGGTAACAGAGGTTTAGAGTATGAATCTGAGTGTCATATTTGAATACGTTGAGTGTGTGTTATACATAGGCTTTCAGCCATTCTGAAAACATGCAGTCTTTCTCTTTTAAAAAGCTGTGGCCTTATTCAAAAGAGTCATCTGAGAGGGACCATCACAAGACTTGAGAAGTTGAATGAATAATGGAACATGTCACGCCCCCCTCCAGTGCCACAGGTGGTAAATGTTATACGTGTGTATTGCTCTATGGTTGAAGAGGAGAGGTCTAGGCAATGACCCATTGAATCAATCACCATGGAGATTCTGTTAAGAGAATTGTAGACAACCTACTGGACAACATCACGGAAAGCGAGAACCACACACACACTGAGAATATGCTTCCTTACACACCGCAGACGTTTTTTTAATTAATATTTTTTAACCAAGGGCATGACTGAAAGGTCAGTGGTTTAATAAAGAGTATTGACGTAGGATGGTAAGATTTTTACAAGACTACTATTTCTAAATAACATAAAAATGCAGTTACTAGGGCTGCACAATTATGACAAAAATCATAATTATTGATTATTCCCTTAAAATTGTAATTGCAATTATTGATTACGATTATCACAATTTACATTGAATGATGTTTATACCATTGTTTGATGCAACTGCATGCCGTATTTTTATATGAAAATAAACAAGCTGCAAACACTCTAACTGAAAAACTTTTAGTGCTTTTTAATAGTATTAAGCCTTCAAATGTCAAATATACATTGGATTGATTTCTTCTTTAAATAAAAAAAAAAGGTAAAATATGCATGGTATTATAATGTTATACTAAAACTAAAATGAAAATAATGGGGAAAACCCCTTAAGATAACATAGAAAGTAAAAAAAAACACATCTGAAGCACGCAGAATAACATAAGTGGACTTAGAACGATTAATTGCCGCTTTGAACGATTACTTAATTGTGGCATCCATAATTGTAATCGCAATTAGAAATTCGATTAATTGTGCAGCCCTAGCAGTTACTTGCTCTCTCTAAAATAAATGGTAGAACTAGATATAGAAACTGTAGAAATGTATTTATTTTTTATTCGATTTATGAATGAAAATCTTTCAAAGTATCTCTTACATGCATTTTGGGGTGCTCTTGTTTGAGAATCACTGCTAAGTGAAATACATCTCAGTTCAAGGGCCTGATTGCTGGTGCAGATAGTCTAGGAGAAACATACTTCTTCAGTATGCAGATCCAATAATAGGTATTGACTATTTTTTTTCTTCAGCAAATTGCACGTTTCCTGCTTAATTGCTATCGGAGATTGTATCTTGGAGCTGATGCATTGTAGCTTGAACCCGTTAAGCTGATGCTATTGTTAAAGAGGGAGCATACGGTATGCTAAACAGTTCCTTTCTGCTTCATTAATGACCTTTAAAATGCTGGAAGCTTGTTTTTTTCTCTGCCTTGTGCTCTGGGCTGGGCAGGGAACCTCTCTTCTTGACCTCTGTGTGCTATTTATTAAACTGTAATGTAGCACTCTAAACATAGGAGGACAACACATAAGTGAACCATCAGCAGGCAGGTGATTTCACGTGATTAGGGGCAATGGGGGGCAACTGTGACACTAAATGTCTTCAGTCGCACATAAGCTGGAGTGAAGTAGGTCATTTCAGCAATCATTTCACTTTGTCAGAAATTTCAGAAAATTCCTGTTATCTAAGCTTTTGTCTTTTAATCGCATATCTATTTTATCTGTAGGTTGCTGGTTAGAAGTTAACGTGAATGACAGATGCAAAGACTGATGCTGGTACCCTGTAATAAATTATTTTTGAAGTTGTAAATAAAATAAAAAATATTCTAAAATTGTCTTTTTGCTTCAAAATTTCATGTTTAATTCAATGTGTTCTCTGTAATTATTTTAACTTTTACTAGCAATTTCTGAATGGGAATATTTTCTATACCATTTTCTTTCAAATGTAGCTGCTATACAGGATTTGATTATGGCTGTGAGGTCAGAAAAAAAAATTATGACTGAATTCAACAATGTATCTTCAAAATGCTTAATGAACAAAATATCTATTTGAGGAGTTATTAGATGCTTCACACAATATAAAATGTTGATGACTTTGATTTGTCAAGATATGAGTCCATTGTTTGTTACATTTGGGTGTGTGTGATTGGGTTAATTGTAGCAGTCTGATATGAATTGGAGTTTAATTCAGTGGAGGGCCTTTTGAAATCAACAAAACATGCTTTATTTATTTATTGAATGATTGATTTTTTTAGAAATACAACTCTTTCCAAGTATCCCTTGAGAACCACTGACCTGCATGTTGGAGGTGCACATACCGTTGGTTGAGAATCACGGTTATAGTTAGCTTAATTTTGACGTTTCACGTTTCATACTAACTGATAAGTAGATTTACAGTAGTCTTTGAGTTTTGAAGGAAACTATTGCAATTGCCCCGTTCTCCCTAAATAATTACAGTAGGTAAGTTTAATATCCATATATTTAATTTTTACATATAAAATTGCATATTTGTATTCTGTTACTGCTCCTGATTAGCTACAGTGAACAGAGTAGTTGGAATAACTACTTTTGCCCCTTTTCCTCCATTGAGAGCAGCCCAACACAGAGGTGTGTTATCTGTTCTTCGTCTCATTGTCTGATGGGAAATCTCCACCAGCTCACAAGATGGATGTGGACTGACACTGGGCAATCTGACAAATCTAAATCGTTATATCTCATTTGACATTAATATGGCATTTTTGGTGGGGCCGGCTAACAGTGACGTACAGTTCAGGGATTCATCATCTTGGCAGTATGAAAATGGCATATTCATATGAGCGGGGGAATTAGCTCTTTGGATGTGCAGGAAATGCAGTGGGTTCTGACTGAGAAACAGGAGGCTGGGTCTGCCTTATCTTCCCCGTCTATGAGCAATATGTCAGAGTGCCGGAGCCTATTCTGAATGACGGTTATCTTTTTTAATTCGTTTTGACATTTGCTGATATGAATCTTAACAAAGCTCCACTACTG
>JADLZN010009596.1:0-20123 GCA_018155175.1 Sinocyclocheilus anophthalmus | reverse complement strand
AAGAGGCAGCCATGAACATCGGCTTGATCATTTCCTGCAACCGCACAGACAGAAATTACAAGACCGCTGACAATGAGCTTCCATTTGTTAACACGTTAGTTTATTAGTTAGCATGAATTCACAATGAAAAACACTTCTAAAATGCATCAATCTTAATGTTAACTAATACATTATTAAAACTGTAAGTTGATAATGTCAATATTATTTAATGAACCCGAGCAAACATGAACTAACAACTTTAGTATTTTTATTAATGAATGATAATTAACTTTGAATATTAATAAAAACTATCAAACGTACTGCTTATTTTTAGTTAATATTAGTTAATGCATTTATTTACGCTGACTAATGTGACCATACTGTAAACTGTTGCTAAAATATTTTAGGAACACAAATTTAGGGCGACAACCAATGTTCTTTTTTGTCACAACACAGCACAGATATGCTAAAACTGGCATTTGTTGGGAATTTTTTTTTAAATGAATCAATTAATATTTACTTATTAATTGCTATTATTTGTATTATTTATTTAGCGTAATAAAATACAATAAAAATAAACAAAACAAAAGCCAAAACAATAAAAATCATATCTAAAGTTTTGTTTAGTTATTAATTCATATTATTCTAAATATAGTAATAAATAAACTAAACAAATAAAATTAAATGCATTATTAAAAATTCTAAATAAATTTGTTTTTATTTTCATTTATTTTAATTTATTAATATGATTTTTAATTTACTGATTAATTTTCATTTATTATTAATACAAAATACGAAACAATATATTATAAATGACAAAATTAAAAAACTAATTGTTAATTATACTGAATATATAATTTGTTGTATTATTCTTATTTGAATTAATTATTCATATTTATTTTTAGTGTTATACTTTTGTATTATTATTTTACATTAATAATAATTATATTAAAAAAATGAAAAATACATAAAAAATCTTATCTAAATATATTGTTATTTATCATTGTATCTTAATTATTTATTCATTCTATTTTTAGTTTACTTATTAATTGTTTGCATTATTTTTATTTATTGTTAATAAATAATACACAATAGCTTAAAATGAAATAACCACATTATTAAAAATCATATCTAAAGTTTACCAGATACAACAAAATATTCGATCATATTAAAAACTGGCTTAATATTAACAACATCCTACGAGTGAAGGCTTTGAATACGTGCATATATGACACATCCATTGATATGCCTTTTGTTGCTGTGTGCCTTTGGTGTGTTGAATGCAAAAATGTGTGCAACTACAATACGTATGACCAATTTCTGAGCTAGCTTGCGCTGACGTAGCACACCTTCACTTGAACAAATTCCCCCTACTTCAGAATAAAATCAGTGAAATTTTGAATTCTATATAATCAATGCTTAAAAGATGAAAAATAAATCAATTCATCTAGCAAAATGACAAAACAAGTTCTACCAGACAGCTGTGAGAGGCTGAGTTACTGTTGGCGTAGCAACCGTCACAGCTCGTCCCCGCCACCCTGCTCGAAAATGATCGATTTTCTTTCATTTTCTTCTGCATATTCCACCAGAGAAGGAGAGGGAGGGAGAGGGAAAAAATGAATAAATAAAAAATAGGAGGCTATCTGTAACCTATCCCTTCATCCTGGCGTGAGCTATTCAATCCTGTCTATTAGATTTACTGGAGAGGAGCAAGACATTAACACAGACACACAAGGAAAAAAAGAGAAAAGGAAAACACTGCCACAGATAATGTGGATGTTTCATGCATAATCTCTAATATGAGAAATGTATTAATAGGGAAATTATTGTGCATTCAATTGTTTTGAAATGGCTGGCTGAGATGTTGTGATTTGGCGGTGTCCTGATAGCAGTGGCGCAGCAGGGAGCTCGGTGAGTGATGAATAACTTAATCTCCTAATCCGAAAATGGGCAGCAATCAACAATACCGCTCTACAGCGCGGCCAATAAAATGAAAGCGTAGAAGAATGACAGATGCGAGCTGGGAAAAGACGAGGAAATAAGAAATAGATAAACAAATAGAACAATAAAGCAGACGGTTTTAAAGCGGCGTAATTCTGTCACATTCATTAAAGCCAGAGAGCAAAATAAAACAATGCGAGATGGAGTGGCGGAAACATTACCTTTAATGTGGGAATCGTGTGGCGCCGAGCTGCTGGCTTGGCTTTATGTCCGCTATTCAGGGTGACTCTGCATGAAATCAACAAAGGATCTTTAATCAACCTGAAAAAAAGGCAAGCTTTACGGAACTAAACTAGGTCCCTATTAGTATGTACAGTTTGTACAGTGTGGTGATGAAACTGTGTGTGCAATGTGTACTGTATATATACACCACTGTACTCAATAGTATGGGTCAGTAATATATCAAACAAAATATTTCGACAAATTTCCACAAAAATATTAAGACGTAAAGTTATTTTATCATTAATAATAATAGTAAGAACAATATTGATGAAAATAAGAAAGGTTTCTTAAACACCAAATCAGCATATCAGAATGAATTATGAAGGATCATGTGACACTGAAGGCAGTGGCTATTATGGTTAGTACAAGGGCTACTGAAAATCCATCACAGAAATGTGCAATATATGAGAGCAAAGTGTAAATGGTGTGTTTTATAAGATCACGCTGTCCAATAGTGAAACCATTGGATACATTTTTACAGAGTCTTTTTGTCTCCTTTGAAGTCATCATGTTCTCAATGAGGTCCAATTTCATGGTGTGAATTTGAGATGGTTGATGGTCAAAATACAGGCAAAAGTCACGTGACAGGAAGCAGTGCCTCCATAAGGGCTTGAATGGACAAAGAGAGGAGACTATGCCACTTTTTTGTGTGTTCATGCTAATGAATTAAGTTGTTATTATGTTCAGTCTTGTAGTGCATTGCAGTGATGTTGTTCAAGTGTACACACACAGTCAGATGATTGCAGGTCATTTGTATGTCGTCAGCGTGTTTGTATTGTCCTCTGGGCTGAAATAGCATGTGTTTGGCCCTGTATTTGTACACGGAGTCAGTGTCCAACCGTGCCCTGCGAGACTGAAGAATGGTGTCATTAGAAGGTCAAGGAGTCTCTCTCTCACATTTCACAATTTAGGTGCTTTATCGGCATGATAAATATTTGTACATTCGTATTGCCAAAGCAAAAGTCCAAGTTAATATAAAGAAAAGAACAAAAACAGTAATCTCTCAAAATCAGTCAATTCAATTTAAACTGCAGATGTGTAAGGTATTTGAGTAATATTATTTTACTACTATTCTTAAGTATTATTTTGGGGAATCTGTACTTTACTTGAGATCTGTTAAAACCAAATACTTTTACTCAAGGTAAAACGTTTCTTTCAAAAAGATTCTTGTTTAAACATAAGTTAAACCATTGAAGTGATCACCTGTTTCGTGATAAGCACATAGCACAACACCATCTGCAATATGTCACAACAAACCATTATTTTGTCTCTGATGCTACATGTGTTTAATTGATAACACTAAAATGTCTTTGCCTCTGGCTTTTTCTCTAAACAATTGAAACATTTTGTAGAGACAGAAGGCATTACAAGTGTTAGAGGAGGAGTTTGCTGGGTATGCATGTGTGTGAGAGAGTGTGGACGCTTACTTTAGCGTGTTGAGGGTCCGTGTGAGCACTGAATGACAGGCAGCAGACGGGCAGGTCAGGTAGCATGTGGCGTATGGCAGGTATGCTTCCTGTGTCTAAACAGAAGCGTGTATTAGTGTAGCCCTGGCCCTCTCTGACAGTAAGACACCACGCAGCTGCTGGCTTGATTGAGACATCTGTATGAAGCAGATGGAGTTTGCAAAAGAACTGGGTTTGATGTCTATCACTGACATTTAAACGACACAGCACTGCGTTCACTCAGCTGACGCTGGACAGGAGACCACTCGTAAGATTGACTACTGGGCCTGGACTGTGTCTTCAAGACTGACTAGGACTGCTGACGGTCTCAAAAATCCCATTTGTTTCATCAAGTTTGCCTTGCTTCATGTAATCATAACTAAATCCCACCGTTCATAGCAAGAGCAGATTTTTAAAAAGTTTTGTATTTTCACTGAAGACGAGGCTTCTAATGTAGTGTCTTTTTTTGTTTATTTATGTTCCACCGTAGGCCATTTTCTGCACTGATTTTGGGTGAAAATGTGTGAAACTACGCAGAATGGTCAAATGTGTTAAACGGAGGCAGTCACAATACACTGTACTGCAGTGTATTCTGTCAGTGTTTTCTTTTTTAATATGAATCCCTCAGTAAAGGACATTTAATAGGATTTAATAGGGTTAATAGGTTTAGAAGTGTAATCTGGTGACATCATTTGATAAATGATTGGACATTATTAATTGATTAATTCAATTTTTTTTTCAATTCAAATTTATTTGTATAGTGCATTTCACAATACACATTGTTACAAAGCCGCTTTAGAGATAATGCATGCAAACATATTGTAAGAGCATAGTGTGAAAAATCAGCTTTGCCATCACAAGACTAAAGACAGTTTGAATATATTAAAATGTCAGTTTTAAATATAATAGTTACAATATTACATTGTTTTACTGAAGTTTTGGTAAAATAACAGCCTTGGTGAGCATAAGTTTATTATTTTTAATTTATTAAAAGATATTTTTTAAAGAGAACATTAAAAAATGTATATTACAATTTGCAGTGTAACTTAATTATTTAGTATGATGATTGTGATCTGAATCCTGAAAACACATTAATGATGGGTGTAAACCAGGGCAATCTGCTATGAATGTCATCCACATAAATTTGTAAAACTTGAATACATTACACATTATTTTATATTTTTCATAGATTATTTTGTATTATTTCAAAGAACCTGAAAATAATGTGATTTAGGAATCTGTTGAAATAACAAATTGTTTGGTACAAATAGGTTGTAATTTTTTTTGTTTTGTAGGTTCTTTTAAAAAGTCTTTCCAAGTACCCAGTGAAACCTGCTAAAGTACCCTCTGGTGTAAACATACCCCTGGTTGGGAATCACAGATGCAATGGACAAACAAGCACAAACTTGCCGATATCTGCGTCAAATCTCCCAGGTGTGTATTTGTGTCTGCTGTGTTTGTTATTTATGTACAATCCTGTCTAGAATGAGCGTGATTTGTCAAATTCTTTCAAGAGTGAGAATCTCTCTCTCTCGTCTCTCTCTCTCTCTCTCTCACAGCAATTTTCTGCTAAATAAATAAAATAGATGGTCTGGTGATACAGCAGGTCTCAGATGTGTAAAAGCCACAACTCTCATATCGGATCTGGATTTGTGTCTCCCGCCAGGGAGTGCAAACACACAGTTGCAGCCTTCCAAAACATAAACATTCTTTCTCCATTTTCCTCCATCTCTGTCCTTTCCTTTTTCCCTTTGCCTTATTAATGGCTATTTCTTGCTGTGTCGGCCAAGCAGGCCGTGATTCCTAATGAACACGCGCAAGACCCCCGGGCAGCACTTAAACATTAAAACGTTTATTATTAGGATCACCAAAACACCACTGGTGACCTTGCAGACATTTAGAAACATGCCTTTTTCTTGATATCTCTGCATTTCTGCCAACACGAGAACTGAGAGCAGGTGTGGATTGGCGAGCCACCTAAAGTCAGATGGCTGAGCTTGTTTTTGGTTGCCATAGCATTGGGATTATTAAGAGATCCAGTGGCTGCCTGGTTCCTCTTTTATGATTCTCAGACTGAATAAAAATTTAAAAGGCCATTAAACACCATTACCCCCTCCATGGCAGGTGTCACTGCCAGCGATGCAGAGTGAAGTAGCTTATTTTTCTATTAGGTGGAGAGAGAGAAAGAGAGAGAGAAGCTGATTGTAAGACCAGTGCAAATGAATCTTTACTCTAGAATGGCCAAACGGTCAGACTCTAATTAGCCTGCCCTGCTCCTCTTTATCTAATGGAGCTTTGAGCACTGAAAAGGGTAAGCCTTTCCAAACATCTAAATGGCTTATATTAGGCTTGCTTGGCTCAATGGGAGTTTGACCATCCTTGAGTGTGTGAAGGGCAAATGGGTGTTTCGAGTTTAAACTTGTGCGAGATGATTGACTAGAAGAAGCATGAGGAGAAGTGGTGATTTGAAATGTTTGCTTTAGTTAGCCCTTTCCTAGTGGTATCGATTAGGCCGATTATTAAGTTAATATTTAGGATTTTGAAGTTAATTTTAAGTCTGCAATTTGGAGTGCACATTTTTTTGGTTTTAATTTAAATTTTGATTAAGTTTACAAATATTATTTACATTTAGTGTATAATGTTCATCTTTGAGGTTATTGCTAAAAGTCACACGGCTTGGTAATTTGGTAAAATGATTATAGGTACATTTGCTTTATTTATTCATTTGGAAAATTGTATTTATTTATTGTTTCAAATTGTATTTATTGTGTTATCGGTACATCTTGTTATTTTCATTATATGTAAATATTTTTAATTTAAACTTTATTAATTACATTTTTTATTTTATTAGTATGTTTATTTACATTTTTTATTTATATTTATTTTTTTTAACATGCACTCCTTTTGCCCATTCTCAAAACTTTTAGAAGTCTTGAATAGTTAGTTTCCTAACTTTATTTCCTTTGATTAACTGCTCATCAGTGAGACTTGTGTTCTCGTTGACACAGGTGAGCAATGGCTTGGACCTGCAGAGTTAGCTGGATGTCTCGTTCTCTTGGCTTTAGCCTGGAAAAGTGCTGATCGTGGAAGGGGTGCTGGAGGAGCTCTCTCTCGGGCAGATGGTGGGAAGACAGGGGGAGTAGTCACCCTGCTGCTTGGCCAACAGGGACACACACACAGACGCATTCACATACGGCACACCCACACAGGAAACATTAGAACAACGATTTGTCATAGTCTTTCATTTCGATGGAGGAGTTCTTTTGTTGTTGGAAATAAGCCTTGTGAGTTTATTATTATCTTCCTCTGAGTCAGTACGTTTAAGAGTTCAGCAGACACCTCTTGTGATGGTGACAGGCTGTTCTTCTTTCTCTAACTGTCCACAAGCTATTTGTGAAGAATTTCTCTCGAACTAGCCATCAAAGTTTTTTTGTTTATTTCGACAGCTTTTATGATGCAAGGACAAAAGTAGCAAACACATCTTGCATAGCAGGGCTCAACAATACATATTGTGTTTAGTGATAGACTGATATATCAGACAGGCTGATTTTCAAAATGATATTTGGCGTTTTTTGAGATTATTGGCCATCTGTATTATTATTATTATTATATTATTACAACAGTAATATATTATGCCAATTAGCAAAAACAGAACTTGAGTAAATACTGTACACACAACAAATAATTTACGCAATTTGTTATAATGCTTGAATTGACAATATCTGGAAATTTTACTACTGAACTGTGACTCTGACAGCTACACTTTTGTTGGCATAAACACATAAAAGCTCATGAACATGATATGCAAATATGAAATTTTTGGTACGTAAGCACTGGCAAGTGACAGTTCCATCAACTGGCCCCAACCAATATGCATTAGCCCTTATCCTCATCATTGAGCTCTGCCTAGACAGTTCTGCTTAAAACGTCCTTGACAACAAACGGTGAGGGATGCAGATTTTGTCTGTCTTGTCTGTTAGACTGCTGGTATCAGGAGGGGCGTCTTCAGATTTGAGATCCCTGTAGCTAAGCTTACGTGTTTGACTCAGTTCCAGTTCAACCCAACATGCTGTTCGACACTATCCATCCACTCCCATATGGTAAACCTGGGCTGCGGCTTTGTCAGCTTCCAGGTTTTTTTCTTTCTTTCTTTTTGTCAGCCTTAAAAACAGACAAACACAGTGAGAGGTGGGCTAATTACCACAGGCCTTCCTGTAATTACTCTTCCAGAGCAGCAGTCAGGTTGGGTACAGGCAGATCTGCTGTCTCTCTAACATGCTTATCTGCTGCTCACCAGACAGCTCACAAGTTCTACGTGGATTTGAGGTTCAGCCCGTCCAATGAGTTGAGAGTCAGGAGTTGTCAAACATGGTTATGGTGACACTCTTGCATGCCAGTGATTGGCCATGGTTTTCATAGCAGTAATTCAGCAAAGAGATATTTCACTTAGTTAAAAAAAATCCAAGTTAACTCCCCTCTCTCCCCTCGCAAATTCCTCAGAAAATGCTTTTAGAGTTGCGTTAGGAAGAAAGTAATGTGAGAATGTCCTGAAAATGTATCCTTTGTAAAGGTTACGGGCGGTGCTTTAGTGGTTTTTTGGTGCTTTGAACAATAACTGTCAGAGGTTCGGGTGAAGAAGTTATTTGAGTCGTTAAGTGACGGGCCCCATAGATTAATAGGCTGATAGTAATGCAGCTGCTTATTGGAGTGTATTTGATATATGCATGGAAACTGTGTTGGGTTATAATAAAGTAGTTTGTGAGTTTTTTTGTGAGTTTTGCTAGCCTGATACATTTATGTATCCCACAGGGAGCGCTGGCCCACTAAGATGCCACAGTTGCTCTACATAATTATAATGGGAAGGTCCTTGTAAACTCATTAATATTTCTGTGAGTTTAAAATGTGTCTCATGTTATCACTCCCATCATACTAGAGAGAGATCAGTCTAGTTCTGGTGTGTCTTGCATGTGTTTTAAAGGGGTAGTTCCCAAAATGAAAATTGTCATCATTCATGTTGTTCCAAAGCTATATGACTTTCTTCTGTAGAATTAAAAAAATGTGAATTTGAAGAATGATCTCACAGGACTATTCCTTTAAATGACAGGTCATACTGACATAGTTCATTGCCTTTAAGCTCCAAATATGACTCCAAATATTTGTATAAAAATATAAATTAAAAAAAATAAAGTAGTAAAAATTAGTCCAGGTCTGTTCTTCACACAACACTATCTTTTGATTTCAGAAGTCTATAAGTCTAACAATACAGACAACACAGACTTGTTCTCCAAGTCTTCTGAAACCAATAGATAGCTTTGCGTGAAGAACAGACCTGGAATTTAAGTTTTTATTCAATTATAATCTTCCCTACTGGTGAGCTGTTACTCAAGAACTGCTGCAACCAGATTATTGAGTCATCATTGTGTTTGATTCTTGAAAGAATCAATTTGAGTCATGAAAGAATCAGTTAAATTCCCAAAATGATCTTTCTGTCCAGTTTGTGTATAACAACTGGTTCATTGAAGAATCAGTTCAGTTTGTCAGTGAATCATTCTGTCCAATTTGTGAACCAATTTATTGAAGAATCAGTGTAATTTCTGAAAGAATTATTCTGTCCAATTTGTGAACATTAACAACCAATTCATTAAATAAACATTGCAATTTGTGAAAGAATAATTTTGTCTAATATGTGTAATGGTTCAAAATAATGATTCATTCACTAATCCTATTTCTATTCACTGCCTCAATGATCAGGTTCTCAGTGAACAGCTCACTGAAAGAGAAAATTATCAGTGAATAACTGCATATATTTTGTTCTATTTCTTGCACAAAGCTTATTGTGTGGCTTCAGGAGATTTGGAATATATGAACTACTTTTATGTTCCTTTTTTGGTGTTTTTTAGAGTTATAGTTGTATGGAGAAGAGTTCTGTGAAGGTTCTTTAATATGTTGTGATACAAGAATTTCCTTCTTTAAAGCAGTAATTTCAGTATTTTTGTTGTTCAATGATTATTGAAAAATGTGTTCTGGTGGTCACTTTTAGAATGCAGGAATGTGGCAATTCTAGAAAGTCATTGTGCAGTATATCCGCGCTAAAGTCATAGAAAATCCTGTTAATGTGTTTGTGGGTGTTTGTGTGTGTGTGTGTGTATTATTCTGCGTGTGTATTCTTGGAACCTTTGCTCTCTAACTTGATTTAAAGCTAGACATACCTAGTCTTGTGTCAGGCACAGGTTACATTCCTCTGTTTAAATAACACTTCTGCTGCTCCCAACACGGACAGTATGCTCTCTCTTTCTCTCACTCTCTCCTTTTATTTCTCCTGAAAGCTAGATGCCCATGCCACAGGCCAATGTACTGTCTGAGCCTTTGAGCACATGCTTTATGCGATACATCAGTTTGTTGTGCAGAGAGGTTTTCTTGGGGATTATTGTGGCCTAAAGTAAGTTGCCCTTTCATTAACCTTGGCTTGGCAATTTCTAGCTTTAATACAATACAAATGCGTAATCTGGCCCACACAAACACAGCTGAGCCACTGTATTACTGTCTGATATTGCTTTGGGTTCCCTCTCAGCATTTCACTAATTAAGCTCCGAGCTCAACCTCAAGTCCTGCTGTACTCTATCGTCATTTTAAATTTATTTTGATTGATTTGTGTCAGCCTTAACTATGCTCTCTGCTAGATCAATAAATAAAGATCAATACTGTAATGTTTTCATCAGAACCGTTATTAAAAAATAGATTGGCTATAAAGAGAACTGAATCACTGATAGCACTGATGCTTGCAATGCATGCCAACTTTGAATTTAATTGAACTACGTCGAAGTCTTTGAGATTAGTTGAGGGAACGCTTGCAGGGAGAGCAGACGGAGTGAGATCGGTAGGTATTTACTCAAAAAGAAAAAAAAAGAAACGCCTTGGTTGGGTCTGAGTAATGACGCTGACCGTTGAGAATCACATCGTGTCCTAACCAGCAGCATACTGATGACTGTGCTCATAGAACTCGCATTATAATTACTGACTCGCCAGTAGCATTCATGTGGTCATATGTAATATGATGACATGTTGTAAATTGCAGTCCAGATGAATGGAGTTGACCAGCTGTAAAATGTTAAAACAGTAAAACACAGCATGAAAGCCGGACCTGTAACTTTGCCAGTAAAAATGATGGCTTGTGGTCTGGAGTTGTGCGTATGCGTGTGCGTGTGCGTAGTACGAGTTCATTGGCTGGTGCGTATGTTTAAAAATGTTTCTGCAAAGTCTAATCAGGCTGAGAGATCCCTTTTAATAAGAGCTGTTCAAGTACGTCACAAGTCCATAGATGTTATTGTGCTCGGTTTTAGACACAGGATGTTTGTTGACTGGAGAGTTCCTCTTCTCTTAACCACCCCGAAGGCCCCCCTTTCTTACTCACGAGGGGAGGTTGGGCGGCAGCTTGGACTGTGCCCGATTCTCGCTCTAGCCAGCTGGGTGTCAGGCAGAGGGGGACAGCTGGGGCTCCGTCCCAGCCAGGGCCTGCAGGGATCTCGAGGTTAGCACAACAGAGGCCCCGGTCCCGTGCCTTCCTTTAATAGCCCCAGTTTGACCCCGCCTCGCCACACACACTGCTTCCATCACTGGCGTATGATTAATGGCCTAGTTTTGCTCTGGCTGGCTTACTGTATGACATCCATATACACACACACATACACTTATGCACACACAACCACTGAACAATTTTACAGCTTGTTCTATTTTTCTGTGTCTGTAGAATAATGAAGCTTTTTCTGTTTTGGATGGCACTGCTACTTTGTATATGGACCAATGACATGACATTATTGTCCTTTCTATTCATCTATTTAAAAATGCATTAAATGCAATTCATACTTACAAATAATAATTATGTCCATTTTAACATAAATTATATTCTTTAAAAAACTTTTATTTTTATTTTGTTTTGTTTTTCAGACAAATTTATTGTGAGGTCAGTAAGGCCATTTGCTGGAAGAAGATGTGGTTGATCCACTTTAAAGAGACTTATTTCCCTAAAGAGTTGTGTGTCCCTGTTCACTGGTCGAATAAACAAATATCAAGCTGTGTGTGTGTGTGTTTGTTTGTGTGTGTGTGGAGAGAGCTTGCGGTTCCTACACAAGCTCATAAGTCCAATGACCATAATGAACTTGGTTAAACCCAAGCAACCTCATCAAACCTGGATAGCCCCAAGCCTGGTCCGCCACAGGATTAACATGCTATTAAAGTTATTTAGTGCATCAGGAGAGAACATGCAGTGCTCACGTCCTAACTGACAACCGCGTGTTCTGCCGAGAGAATTAAAAACAAAACAAAAACTACACTATACAGCAGTGCTCCATGTGATGCCAGTGTTTGTCTACATGGTGGGTGTTTTAGATGGTGGGTAAAATGCAGGCATGCCATTTCTTCTTTTTATGTCAGTAGATCATATACATGAACTCTAATAAGAAAGTTAAAGGTTGAGGTTGTCTTTACCATAAAAAAAATACATTCTGGTGACAAAGCATTATGAGTCAACATAGTTATTCACTGAATACATTTGTAGTGCATGCATGAGATGTTACATATGGCGGCAGTATGTACTTACAGACTGCAGCTTATACATACATACAAAAAAACAACATACATACATACATACAACAGAATGCATACTATCCACTGCCGTTCAAAAGGTTGGGATCAGTAAAATTTTGTAATGTGGCTTAAATAAGTCTCTTCTCTCCATCATGCTGCATTATGTTGATTCAGAACTACCGAAAAAACAATTAATATTGTGAAAAATATTATTACAATTTAAAATCATGGTTTTCTATTTTAATATACTTTAAAATATAATTTATTCCTGTGATGCAAAGCTGAATTTTCAGCATCATTGCTCCAGTCTTCAGTGTTACATGATCCTTCAGAAATCATTCTAATATGCTGATTTATTATCATTATTATCAATATTTTTTTGGAACATGTGATACTTTTTTTCTTTGATGAATAAAAAGTTCAAATAACAGCGTTTATTCAAAATAGAAATATTTTTGTAACAATATAACTACCGTTCAAAAGTTTGGGGTCAGTACTTTATTTTTTTTATTTTTTTTTTGGCTCTTTTCAGCATTAATGTGTTTAAATTGATAAAAAGTGAAATTAAAGACTTATATTGTTAGAACATATTAATATTTTAAATAAATATTTATGCTTATTCATCAAATTATCCTGAAGAAAGTATCAAATATCACATTTTCCAAAAAAATATTTTGCAGCACAACTGTTTCCAATATTAATCAGCATATTAGAATGATTTCTGAAGAATGTGACACTGAAGATTGGAGTAATGGCTGCCGAAAATTCAGCTTTACTATTACAGAAATAAATTAAATTTTAAAGTATATTAAATATTAATTAAGTAATCTGTTTTATAATTTACTGATATAAGTACTATAAGGCACCAATGCATACATACATGCTGCTACTACCACACACACATGTGGTATATACATATGTGTGTGTGTGTGTGATCAACTAATGCGCATGATAGAAGCAGTTTTGTGAAATCCATCAAAGATGTTTCTAACCCCAAATATGTACTATATTTTTTCCCATCTCTGTGGGGTTTATGTTCAACCACTTTGGAACCATAGTGGATCCACTTGCACAAAGTCATGGTTTATTTGTGCACAGATTCCCGTGTTGCATCCATGTGCAGGTTGTCCTCTGGTATCTCTTGTTGACCTTATTCCCAGCAATCTGGACGGAGCTAAGTGCACCCGCTATGCTTGTTCTTTATAATACTCAAAATCATGGATATTTCATGTTGCGGGAAAAGGGCATTACATCCTCTTTCTGTGCTAACTTTCTCTCTCTGTGCTATAAGGCCTTTACCCAGAGAGATTCACTTCATCCCTGGTACCCAGAGTAGAAACAACATAAGATTGGAGGTCAGAATACCACCTCTGTTTTGCTTACGATCATGAGAAGATGAAAGGGGCTTTGTCTGCAGGATTAGGTGCTGTTTAGGTTGATCGGTCTCTCCCTGAGGTGGTGTGATCCACCGTATGTTCACTCGGCCAGAGCTTGGCCCTGCATTCAACCTCAGTCGTGCTGAAGAGGTTAAACTGGCGGTAGTGTTTGGAGACACAACTGGACGGCTTTAGTGCATTTTGTTGTAATTGTGTCCCAGTTGTCTTGTCAGAAATCAATTCAAGTTGGGAGCTGGCTAACACAGGGAGGTCAAGGATTCTGCAGCCTAAATATTTTATCTGTACTACACGTCTGGAGCTTTTAAAGATGCGTGCTGGCCTGTTTTCCCCATTTCTCTGATGCACAAATGCTATTGGCTCAGCCTTTTCGACCCAGGTCAGGGCCAGGTTAAAATCAATTATAATCAATTATTAAGGGCACTGTGTATCTGGTGGAGGCTGAAGGGAGTGGTGTGGAGAAGGCTTCACTAAAGTCCAGTTTTATTTATTTCATTCTTCACTTCTCAGCCAAGATAACACTGTTTACCCCCTAGAAAAGTTTTTGATATATAATAAATCTATATATAAATAATTTATATTTATTTTTTTTTGAGTACAAATGTAACAAAATAGCTTTGCTGTGTGTGTTTATGTGCCGGTGGGTACTTGTCGCACTGAAGAAGTGGCTGGCAGAAATGATGTAAAATTTTTAGTTTTTTAAGAATGCGTAATAAAATAAGAACCGGGGGGAGACTGGGATGGTTTGTAAGATATGGTCTCTGTGTCACATATAAAGAATATATTGGGGGAAAAAAAAAATATATATATATATATATATTATTTTTTAGCTCATTTTGTGTATTTATTACAAAATTTGTTTGATGTTTTAGAATTAAATATTCTTTATCTTTCTCTTTTAAAATATGAAATAGAAGTTATTATTCAAAATAATAAATTATTCTGAGTAAATTTGATTAACAAAATGAATGTATAAAAAAATTTACTGATTTCCATGTTTTTTATAGTGTTACAAAACCCTGCTTATTTGTAGAGAATATAGATTTCAAAATGACTAATTTGTAATGTACATTTGGGCCAATTGCCACCCAAAATTACAGAGTTAGACATTAAAGCAAAAAGTGTTACAACCATTCCCAGTCTCCTCTACTTCCTGTCCTTTACAGTCCAGATGAAAGCACTCTGAATACCTGAGCACATTTGTGTTGTTGTGTAGCATGCTGATTACAGTAAAAACAGTCAAATGACACTTGAGCCCCAAAGGGTTAGCCGTTCCCCAAACACTTCCAATGAGACTCTTCAGAGAGTAGAGTTAGGTGATTTAACCAAACAAATACAATACCAGAGAGTTCGATGCAGCTCATGCTAAACTCAGTGTATGTAATACATAACCATCATAAAACATCCATCAGCCCCTTCTTTCAGTAGCCCAAACATGAAGAGACCCACCATAGTGGCAAAACAATTGTGTAGCACTGTCCTCATCTCCTTACTCTCCACTCACCCGCCTGTAATTACTCTCAGTGAATAAATAACATTGACGGGCATTGCTACCTCACGCTATGCCGTGCCAAAAACACGCTTTTCAATCACACACATCTGTGGAGACCATAATACCATATAAGTGAAACTGTTCAAGGTGATTTGTTTTCATCCCTGTAAAAGCCCAAATTTGATTTCCTCCAGTCCCAATACAGACTGACAATGGGTCTGATTTGTTTTTGCTGTAATAAATGAGAAATGTTCTAGGCAGAGCACAGACCACACCCTAGGGGGTGAGCCGAATAACCTAGGGGAGGCTTGCAGTTCGGCCAGCACCGCCTTCATGTACTTTACTCACACAGTCCAAAGGAGGTGCGGTTGGCAATCGATGGGCCCGGGCTTCAGTGTGATCAGAGCGGATGAGAGATGAGGACGTTTCCCTGCTTTGGTGACGGCTGCAGGCGTCGGGGTCGATTTGGCAGCCGGGCCGATTGAGAGGCGTTATATCTGAGGAGCATGAGGTTCAACTCCGATGAGCAATCTGCTTTATCAAAAGGCCTTTTTCTCAGTCAATACAGCTTTCATCAGGGGAGCCCAGCTCTGTGCTGCCCGCACTGTATCAGCTCTCCCACTGGGCAGATGCCATGTGCGGGACAGGCTAATGCCCGCTCAGCTGGAGTCAGTCTGGTCAGCAGCTCTCTTGACCTGAGAGAATTTAGTTCAGACAAACACACAGGCATGCTCGCTTTCTCTGAGGTCATCACACGGTATGCAGGAACAGTCTACTTTTTTTGTTGTTGTTGAATGAATTAAATGGAAATATAGAGAACAGTTTATGCCATTTATTTACACACCTACATATTATTCCATTATAAACATTTTAGAGAATTTGTGAAGAGCTTTTATGATTCTTTTTATGATGACTATTTGCACTATTTGGTAACACCTTACAATGAGATTTTATATATTAAACCAGTTCACTTATGACAGAAATATTTGACATGGAAATAATCATAAACAATACTTTTACAAGATTTATTCAACTTTGTTAATGTTTCTACATATACTAATACAATTGTATAATTTCATGTTACATAAATTACCATTATGAGCAATGAACAATGAACAATAGTATATTATAAATAACATTTATTAATCATTCTTATTTTTTTTTCATGAAACAAAATGCATTATTGTTAGCAGATATGACCTTATGAAGCTTTTAACCATTATAAAGTACACATGTTTGCTGTTCCTGCCATTTACAAATATGATAATTCGTTTTTAATTGCCTAATGGCACAGTAAAGTGTCCACTGGATGTGAATTGTGGATGTAGTACATACTACCAGACATACTACTTATTTGACTTACTTTTCGCATTCTGCTTAGTAGGGAAGTAGGCATATTTGAATGTGTGGTCTGTATTCTGTATTCTGGAATCCATGTATTTTATACCAGCTTATCTGGTGTTTTAGGAGAGCCCATTGCAGGGAATCAAGGTGAGGATGCAGTGATGGCACGTTAATGAAGTGGTGTGGTGTGGTGGTTATGAGCAGATCAAGAGGAGGACGGCTGCACGGGAATTACCGCCTTAGTCCTCCAGCACAAGGAGAACAGTGAATTAATCTCCAGTCTCGCCCATTCAATGAGTCCCCAGAGCTTGCTTAATTAACCTAATAAAAATACTAATAGAACCATTTCCAAAGGTAAATTTAATTTACTTGTCAGCGTTGTACATCAATAGGGATAAGGACGGGTGGGCACTCGTGTCTCGGCGAGTGTCCACGCCGGCCCCTAATAAATACCAACTCGTTTACATCCACATCTGATTATGCCTGCTGTCAGTGGCCACAGTTAAATTATGATGAAAAGAGGGGCTGAGAGCAGAATTAACATGACCAAAGATTAACACAATATTTCTCTAGGAAGATGATGCGATTTCTTTCTCTCTCTCTCGCCGCTCGAGTCGGTCTCGCTCTCTCTCTCTCGCTCACTCTCTCTCTCTCTCTCTCTCTCTGCACGGCTCACCCCTTGATTGCTGTGATTGCTTACCCACCTTGAACGGTGTCCACTCTGTAATTTGTTTTCATTTAAAACAGATAGCTATATATTTTTCACCAAGGGAAGTTTTAAGCGAACCAGTTTCATATGGAAAATCATAAAAAAAAACAACAACAAAAAAAACCTTACTGACGGGAACTTTGTGGCGATGTACTACCAAGAGCCATTAAGCCCATCTCATTACTGCCCTCCCAATGACTGTGTAATGACCTGCAATCATTTGTAAGTGAATAACTATTAAAAGCACTGGCAGCTGGGAGAGTGCTTTTAAAGTCAAATTAAAACACATGGGAGTTAGCCTCTTCCCTGCATAATATGTATCAATAGATGCATAACAGGCTCCCCTTCCGTTTTTCACCACCAAGGATATTTCATCTCCAAAGAGACAGAGAGATAAAGATAAAGAGGGACTGGAATTTAACGAGGGGTCTCGTCGACATTCTCTTGTTTTAGGCGCTTTTATTGAATATTATAGTCTTTGGTGTGATTGTGGCCTCCAATGATGGCCTTGCATTTGTGTGTGTGTGTGTGTGTGTGTGTGTGTGTGTGTGTGTGTGTGTGTTGTTTTTGTGTGTGTAATCCTTTAGGATGTGCGCAGACACAGCTGTGGTCCTTGGAGTGAGCAGACCCTCACTAGTGCATTGTTCTGTCGCCGCCATGCGTGAAGCCAATCAGAGGCTTTTATTTTCCTTTCTTGCTTTGTGAATAGATAATTACTTCTGCAAAACTAAGTCAAGAGACTTTTATAAACTGTGGATGACTTTTAGCTTTCTCAACAAGGTTAAAGCCTCCAGGTTTAAGATTCTGTGTTAAACAGAGACAAAAACAGTTCTGAGAGGAGGTATTGATCAGTAGTCATCAGAGGCGGACAAAGTACTCAACTCCATTACTTGAGTGAAAGTACAGATACCGCTGGTCAAATATTACTCCATTACAAGTAAAAGTTGTAAAGACAGATTTTTACTTAAGTAAAAGTACGAAGTACTTGCTTTTAAAAGTACTTAAGTACCAAAAGTACATTTCCTTTTAATTGTCAATGCACTGTTTTATTGTTGTACGTAATACCTGCAATACTTCTGAAGCAACTTAAAATACATTACACCTGCTGAATACACTGACTAGCTTGTAGTATCTTTGGAATAAAGAGCTTTTAGAATGTTAAAAACCTATAGGGGAAAATTAACACCCCTACCCACCCCCACAAAAGCAGGATGGTAGTGATCTCACACAGCTCTGACAGTGTGTGTGCACACATCTATGTGTAGCCATTCAATCACATTTGAACAGAGTGAACAGTGAACCTGCTTTAAATACAGAGTGATAAGGAAGAAAATAAAACATCAAACCTGCTTTAAAACCCAGCAACACAACTGTAGCTGTATAACTTTACAACAGCAGCACTGCTTTAACAAAAAAGCAAAAATGCAAGACTTATTTGACATCAAAACAAATATTATAAATGCCGTCGAATCGCTCTCGCTGTACTTTGAAGTCACACACAGAACAGTCTGTGCAGACCTGCTTCAGTCAAACACCTTTTGTGTTTTATTAGGAGACGCACAACAGTTCTTCTGTGGCTTTATAGGTAATATTTTCATGTACACATTGTGTCTAATATATACCACAATATTAACTTCTTATTATTGAATTGTTGTAAATAAATATCATATTTGCAGCTGGTCAGTGTTCAAAAAGTGCTGGGAAATCATTTCATGTAGCCCCAAGAGTGATTACTGATAAACTGTCTGAAAAAATGAGTTTTTAGAGAAGAAAAAAATCACCCACTGACTTTCAAAGCTGCTAACGACTTTCTACTTCGAGGATCCTGATAGAAATGTAGTGGAGTGAAAAGTACAATATTTGTCTTTCAAATGTAGTGAAGTTAAAGTCATAAGTTTCCAGAAAAAAACTATTCTCAAGTAAAGTACAGATACTCAAAAGTGTACTTAATACTCATGTAAATGTACTTAGTTACTGTCCGCCTCTGTTAGTCTGTGGTTACAATACATGGTTTTTACAAATCTAAGCACAGATTTAAGAACCACCCATTTATGTTTTTGAAAGTAGGGTTCCCTTTCAGTCGGTCACTCTTGACGTCACGTCGGAGGACCGATGAATTGGGATCTCGTTTAGAGGGACCAATCTACTTCGAGTGTGAACTAAACAAGCCAATGACAGTTGTCATGCGATTATGCCTCCAGCTGCTGCGTCACAACGTGATATAGTAGGCCACAGATTCAGCGCATATCCACCGTCTTCAGATGGCTATGCTTTCCCCGGGCCCGCCGAGAGTGTCGGCTCGAGTGGAACTCTTCAACCGCGTCCGAACCCTCAGGTGGACGATTGGTTTCGCGGGGTATACCGGCCCGGTTACGTGCCCAAGGTTCCCGCTACTCCTTCAGGGATCAGGTGGTGAACCTCCAATCGCTGCCCTCGGAGGAGGCAGACCCAGCCCTAGTTTTGCTTTGTCCCGTCCGAGCCTTGAGATGGTACGTAGTCTGGACACAAAGTTTTAGGACCTCAGACCAGCTCTTTGTTTGCCACGGAGGCCGGCAGAAGGGGAATGCCGTCTCAAAGCAGAGGATGGCCCACTGGATAGTGGATGCCATCACCCTGGCTTATCAGGCACAGGGTTAGCCCTGCCCATTCAGGTTACAAGCTCACTCAACTAGAAGTGTTGCATACTCCTGGGCGCTGGCTCGTGGCGCCTCACTGACGTGACCCCAGAAAAAAAATATCGTAGGGCTGCGGGCTGGGAGCGACCCCCAACACGTTTGCTAGATTCTGTTGCCTTCGTGTGGAGCCGGTATCTTCCTTTGTTCTCACCTCAAACGGGTAGAAGCAGTGAGAGGCCCCGGCTTCAGGTCGGCTTGTGAAAACCACTCCAGCGAGTCCATATAGTAGACCCTGTTGAGTTCCTCCATCCCCTCGGCAGCCAGACGTGGCGGACCGTC
>JADLZN010009595.1:0-36655 GCA_018155175.1 Sinocyclocheilus anophthalmus | reverse complement strand
CAGTCCCCAGAGTGCTGGGAGGAAATCGGTACACATAATGAGTTCTGTTGTTTATTTACGTCCATCCACAAGGAGCTTACTGAGGAGGGGTTATCATGAGGCAAAGGCAGGTAGCGCATAGCTATTTTCTTGTAAAAAAAAAAAAAACACTGGATACAGGCTTTGTTGAGCGGGGCTTAGTGATAGGAGCAGAAATGAGCCTGTAGCAAGGGTGGCATTTTCCACGGAGGCTTAGGAGATGTCTATATGTCTACAAATGTAGTGCTGCAGTGTGGCTGCAGAGAAATTGCATGTATGCCGTTTGACTGCATGAATTGAGCAGAGGAGTCTCACACCCGCTGGCACATTGAAAGCCAATCTCAACATGGAGTCACTCTTCACAGACATCACGCACTCTCGCTTTCTTCCTTCTACGACACGCAGGCCTTTCTTTACTTTTGTTTTTTATTGTTTTTCGCCGCACCATCTCTCTGGTGGATCTATGGCATCTCTAAGCTGCTCGTCTCGCTGAACCGTTGCTCCGCACGGCACCCATGACGACAGGAACGGACCACCGTGGCTTCATCTCCGCACCTGGTAGGAGTGAATTTATCCTTCCTTCCCCAGCTCAGAGAAACACGGTGCTCCTCAGCCCGTGTTTGGTTGCCAACTCCTGATTATAGAATTTCCCATAGATCCTGTGCCATCTGCTAGATTATAGATTCACCCCCCCCTTCTCTTCCAGACCGTGTGAGCCCTCGGGGAGGCTCGACGGAATAAAGGGAGGTGAAGGAGCGCCTCAGGCTCGCCCTGGCATCAGGATGAGATTACGTTTTCTGCCTCTTCGGCAGGAGCCGTGATGAATATGAGGACTTGTTGACGTTTAATAGCGGCCGGCTACCTACGAACTCAAATTATAACGAATCAATCACTACGGGAGCCCATGTGACAAATAAGCTGCCATATCCTCGAGATCATTCCACTTCATCACCTGTCAATTCACACTCCCAACTCAATTTGGCCCATTGCAAATCCATCTTATTATGAAAGGGAACCATTTCCAAGGGTAAATGCTTTAGGAGCTTTAAACTGGATGTATGGTTTTTTTTACCCAGTTGATCCAAAGTGATTTGTATTTTCAAAAAACAATTGCACAACAAATAGGTAAAGGAATCATTTTTAAGTCGACATTCTGTGGTTACATCTGTATACCCAGCTTTGCATTATTCCACTAACTAAAGCAGTGCTCCATGGGGACGAAACAGTGTGTGACAAAGAGTAACAACAATACGCTGCACTACACCCATTCATTCAGAGACCCCCCCCCCCCCCCCCCCCAGCGGCTTTTCCGCAAAACGTGCAGCAGATATATTCCTTTTTGAGAAAAACAATCACAAAGCTCTCATAAACCAAACAAAAGCAGGAATGGGTATTCCAGATCAAACAGCTGCACCGTAGCGCCTTGAAGAGCGAAAGAATTACCCTCTGTTGGATCCCTGTAAAAGACCGGATCTAATATTCAAGGGCTATAAACTTAATTCAGTTGTGTGTGATAATATGCTACATTAATTAGAAACTATGTTCAATACATTGTCTAGGAGATTAACTGATGCTTGCCTGATTGACCGCCATCAGCTGAGCTTGTTGATTGCTCCTCAGCTGGTTTGTGTGTGTTACCAGGGGCAGCACATGATGAGCTGCTGGCAACTCGCCACATCCCCCCACCCCTTTCTCCTTTGTTGGGGGGTCCTGTTGATAGAAGTGGGAACTATAACGCGGTAGACCAGTCATTTTTGAAAATATGATAATTTATTCACTAAAATAAGTGACCAAACCTGTGAACCATCAGTGCTTGGAGTAATAATTTGACCACACGTATAGCCCGGTCACCAGACTTGACCAGCCAGAAAACATTCGGGACAACCCATCCGCATTTCTATTGGAGATGCCAGCCCGATGTTTCACCACAAAATGGAAATCCTGAAGGGCAAGGAACCACCTGGTGACTCTGGTGTTGGTGTCCTTTGCCTTAGCCATCCACTGAAGCGGAGCATGGTCTGTCACCAGGGTGAAGGATCTTCCTAAGAGGTAGAGTAACTCCAGGACTGCCCACTTTATAGCAAGAGCTTCCTTCTCAACTGCAGCATACCGGGTTTCTGGTGGAGTGAGCTTCCTACTAATGTATGTCACCGGATGTTCTTCTCCTTGAATGGTTTGAGATAGAACTGCTCCCAGGCCAGTGTCTGAGGTGTCTGTCTGAAGGGTAAATGGCCGAGAAATGTCAGGGGCATGTAGAACCGGGGACGATGAAAGGGCAGTCTTTAGACACTGGAAGGCCTCCCTCGGCCTCAGAACTCCCCTGTATTTTGTCTGGTTGGCCTTTCTTTGTCAGGTCTGTAAGGGGGCAAGCCAGAGAGAAGTCTGGAATAAAACAGTGATAGTAGCCCGCTAAACCCAGGAAAGCCCATACCTGCTTCTTCGTGGTTGGCCGGGGACAGACCCGTATGGCTGCCACTTTCTCGTTATGAGGAAGGATAAGACCTCGGCCTTTGTGGTAGCTCAGGTAGCGTGCTATATCAAGTCCCAGATGGCTCTTGCGAGGATTAGCAGTTAGTCCATGTCGACATAACACAGATAGTACTTACTTATTGAAACCATCAAGACTTTCATCCGAGACTGCATCTGGACACTCGTCAACGACCAAAGCAATGCAAGTATCGTACAATTAACTAAACGAAACAGAGGTTTAGTATAAGCAGTAGACCCCCCGTGTACTCGGCAACTGATGGTCTTTTAACTCAGGTGTTCTTACCCTCATGTTTCCATGCTAATTCTCTGGTTTCCTCTACTGGCTTCATTCATCCACTTTAGCCGCCCTTGTATGTCCGCGTGAGGCTGTATGATGTTTGTTTGACTATTTGTGTTAGCGTTTAGATTAATAAAACTCTTGTGCACAATTACTGAGTTTTGATTCTTCCTTGCAATTATGTCCCTTTCGATTTTAAATCCTTGCTACATGCTCTAATGGCCATTAAGACTGTATGAGGTGGTTTCCTGTGGCCACAAAAATATCCTTCCTAGAGTTGATAGAACTACCTGAATTTTCACTGGACATCTTGGACAAACAGATTGGTTGATGGCTATTTAATTCTGCTACAGTTACTACTGCAGCTGATATAAATAATTGTAATTAATCAATTAATTGTAATTATTTATATAAATTTCCCTTTTGAGCTAATATGCTACAACATTGGCGATCATTTCAATATTATTTGTCAAGTGGACTCAATATCAAACTTAAAGTGTGTTTGTCCTCATATTTTATTAACGTCTTACCTCCCGGTTTCTGATAAAAATCAGATAAAATTATAGTTTGAATGTGCCTTCCTACGAGCAGTAGAAAGTTTTCAGTGCTATAATGCTTTTAAATAATACGATAAGAAACTAACCTGATTTTAGCGAAGAAATCCTTATTTCTGTTGTTAGTAGAGGGTACGCTTATTCTGACGGAAAAATCTCAGATTAGCAGCCCATATAAATGGTACCAGAATAAATTAATCTGTTATTGGTCGAAGAAATCCCCACTTTCAGTTTTAAATGCATAAATCTTAAGTCTAACGAAGAAATCTCAGATTAGCGTGCAAATTAATCTGCGTGTCGAAGGAATCCCACTGGCAGTGATATTAAATCTGGGCGACAAAGAAATCTCACTGCAGCATATTTACATTTAATAGTGATTTGAGCGATGTTCCTCATCTCCCTAAATTAAGGCCTTCTTGTATCTATAGCGTATCATTGTAGTCATTAAGGTGATGCAATTGAATAGCGAATTAATGGTGTAATTGTATTTTTTTCCCCCCCAGCCTAGCTAACTAGTAATTCACTATTGTCTGTGAAGTGAATGTTCTGTTTTGATTTGTGAATGAAGTTGTATGCAACACGTCATAACTGACTGCGCTTAAGTTTCCCATGCATATTTACAGCAGCGCAAGTTCTGCTCCATTTGCACGTGTTGTAAGCTTACATTGGTCTCTTAGCAACGTCTGACCCCGGAAGGTGCGAGCAGGCTCTTCCGGTTCAATCTGATAACAGCACACACGTCACAGACCTTTGTGTAACTCTTTAGCAGCCATACAGGCTAAGCTAAGCCCTTTACCTCAACTGCTAGCTGTTAGACATCGTGACCGACACTTAGATAGGTGATTTGTACAGTCTCTCTCTCTCAGTTGGCGTCCTGCCTCCCACATCTAGCTACCCTTGTTTTTGTTTTGACTTTATTCTACCTCTCTTTTATTTTATTTTTATTAATTTACCTTTGTTTAGCTTGAATGTACCAATTCAGCCAAGTTGATTTTAATAAAATTTGTGATTTAATTAAATCAATTTATTTATTTTTCCTTTTAGTTTCCTACAGCTATTAGGACCTTTTAGTTTTACTTTTACCCTTATTTTAGTTTGTTTGACCATCACCATCCCTTCCCCCTCGGGATCGTCGGGGTATAGGATTACAGTAGTTCTAGCAACTGTTGTTTCCTTAATGAGCCGTACAGGTTATTAGTAGCCCTAATTCCTGTCTCTGCTATACCCATACTTCTCAGCACGAGGCCTATTACATAAGGTATAGTTACCATTCATTATGCTATAGGCCCTGAGAAGACTAGAAACACTTCCTAGTGTCTCTGTTTATGTACCTTTAGGTGTTTGATGTGTCCCTGCTAGCTTAGTTAACAGTCTCCATAGTCTATGCTGCAGCATTCCTTTGAACAAGTGACAACTGCTTCATCATATCTCCTAGCTTAAACTAAATAAAGCCCTCTGTCTCTTTCTGATTTTATTTCAGTTTTGTTTTATTTGATACCTTCATAGTGACCAAACCTGTGAACCATCTGTGCTTGGAGTAATAATTTGACCACACGTATAGCCTGGTCATTAGCTGACCCCTGCTTACGGCCCCTCAGCAAAGTTACTCAAACTCTTCCTTTGTTTTCACGAACACAAAAACATAGCACCCAACCTCACTAGCTGCCTCCCACCAGCTATTCACACCTTACACGGCCTACACAGCCATTCCCCATACAGATAGCTTAACACCCCTGTACTTGCATTTGCCTTCTGCCACTCTCTCTCTCTGGTGCCAGTATGTCGAAGACATTCCACAGGCATCCTGCCAGCTCACCCGGACCACCTGGAAACACAGCACTGTCATGGACATCCTTCAGCCCAAAGCAGCCAATGACCTGCAATGGCAGAGAAAGGAATAGCGAGACTGCGACACAAGTGGACACCTGACACCCAGCCTGAACCCCCAGGACCTGACCAGCATCATCCTCTCATCCCCACCCTCAAGGGCCTCAGACAGGAGGTAAATGAACTGAAACTGCAAGTCACAGAGTTCTACAGGGAACTGACACCTGCTCAATGAGAGAAAGCACAGAACAGATGCAAGGAACCTTACAGAATGGTGCAACAGAAGGAAATCACCAGTCTTCAGGAGGCGCGAACAGCTGCTGGACACCGAGAGCCCCTTGAAAAAGCCACCAGACAGGACTTGGAAAGAGAACGTTTCACACAAAATCACTGTTAAAACAACAAATGTGGAACTAAATGAGAGAGACACCAGGTCTAAGGCCTTAGAAGGCCATCTGCATGCAGCCAGAGCTGAGGTCCAAACCCTGAATCAGCAATTCTGCAACATTAAAGAGGAGCTTGACACGGTTCAGAAAGAACTGAAACAGTCCTACAGACTGCGCATGGACTCAAGTAAAAGTCACCCTGCTGCACGTCACACTGCCAGCAGTGTAAACCCCCTCACCCCTGTACACAGATTCACAAGTCAGTTTCCTGGAAACCTCTGCAGCCGCAGAAGGAAAAGGATCAATTCAGACAAACTCTGAAAAGACACAAGGAGTGACACTCAAAGACCTCAACCGAATGGCCAGAAACATCCCTGCATTCACAGCAGAACTTGCAGGAGACCAAGACTTCTACGCCTACCTGCAAGACATTGACTTTTACCTGCAGTCTTGGATCAGTGTGAACCACCAAAATAGACTATCTGCTCTGGATCACCTCTAGCCCAGAGGTGCGATGCTTCATGGCTCGACAGCCAGGACACATCCAATCAGACTACCAGCGGCTTAAAGGGGTCATATGATGTTGCTAAAAATAACATTATTTTGTGTATTTGGTGTAATGAAATGTTTATGCGGTTTAAGGTAAAAAAAAACGCATTATTTTCCACATACTGTACATTGTTTCTCTATGCCTCGGCCTTTTTAAACGGTCTGAAAAGCGAGGTGTGCTCTGACTGGCCAGCTATCCAGTGCGTTGTGATTGGCTGAATTCCTCAAGAGTGTGACGGAAATGTTACCAATACCATATTGTGATGCCCTGTCCGGCCGGAGCGACGAGAAAAAACCATTAAAACCCCATTGAAATGAGGCTTTGTTGTAGTCCAGTGGGGACTGATTTATAATGACTTATACTGTCTTTTTTTGCGTCGCGCCGCGTAAACATAAAACCATGTCTGCATGTATGATCGGAGAAATGACAAACAACAAGCGCTACTCTACACTACTCAAACTCGCGTTTGAATCATCAGTGGCAAATTCTTTAAATATAAATACGTACTTACAGTCTGTGAGTCAAAACATTGTAGTCTAAAGTTACTCTACCAGGTTCAGGAAACAGTCCTCCATAAAATTTGCTACACACATAGGATCCCAACCCTCTCATAGCAAAACACTCCTGGCTATGGCTGCCGAGGTTGCTCACCAAAGGAGAATGGCTTCCGGGTAGCAGGTGGCATAGTCCACAATGACTAAAATATGTTTGTGTCCCCGTGCAGATTTAGGCAGCGGCCCTATCATGTCCATGCCAATACGGGTGAGTGGGACCTCGATGACCGGAAGCGGTATTAGGGGTGCCGGAGCTGGTTTCTTTGGGGCAGTTCACTGACAAACTTCGTAGGCTTGGCAGAAGCGACGAACATCCATGTTCATACCCGGCCAGTGAAACAGATCCCGGAGAAGTTGGAGGGTATTTTCTGCTACTAGATGTCCAGCCATGGGATGGGAGTGGGCTAGTGTCATCACTAGGTCAATCTTTCCTTTTGGCAGGACCAGCAATTTCTTTTCTTCACCCCACCTGATTGCCACGCAGTACAACAAGCCATTTCTTATTACAAAGTGCGGGGAGGGGTGAGGTGGGCGGAGGCATTCATTTCCATCTACCACCCTGACCTGATTCCAGCAGTCCTTTAGACAGTCATCCTCCTGCTGCTCCCAACGTGCTGGAAGTGATCAGAGTAGACATCAACATTAATACTTTGACTCACCCGCTCTCTCACTCTCTGAAGCAAGGTAAGCCTGTCGACTGCGTCTTTCTTTTTGTACAGGAGTCTTTTTATGGCAAGCAGGCAGTTCTGTCCGATGTAGGAGTTGGTCCAAACCAGGCCAGTCTCTCCCCAAGAGCAAGGGCATGGGTAGATGGGAGAGTACACCCACTTCCACTGACAAGGTACCTGGAGCATCAGAGATTGACACGGTTTGAGCTGGAACATACCTGGTGTCCTTATGGACACAGGTGACTGGAAGAAGAGACCGGACCAAAGTGACACTGCTTCCAGTGTCCAACACTGCCCAAACCTGTCTGCCATTTATCCACACTTCTTGTTCGTCTGCACAGTCTGATGAACGATGCAGCCCGCCATCCATGTTCACTCCACTGGAGGATTAGGATCTGTAGGCTTGGTCCTTTTGTGCACTTTGGGGAGCCGCCAGGTTTACTGACTTGTAGTCTCTATCCATTCCTTGTCGCTCCCTGATGATGCCCCCCCCCGGGTGAATGGAACAGCTCTGTCCCCTGAGTCCCTTGCTAGTGATGCTTCTGAAAGCTCCACTGCTTCCACGAGTTGAGCTAGTGTGGTTGAGCTTATGGGTGTTCCCCAGTGAAAGAGTGTTTGTGGCCCAGGTGAGAGTGGGTGAGAGTCTTCTGAACAGGCAGGAATCAGTATATGCAGCAATCTGCCTGTGGAGGATCCATAACAGCAAACTCCTTTGAGTCACTCTCTGGCAAAAAAACAAAAGCACAAGTGTTAGCTTCAGTCTAGAGAAGAATCTCTACCTCTTCTGTTTCCACTGAGGTTTTCATCCTTGTCTAGGAGATTAACTGATGATTGACTGATTGACTGCCATCAGCTGGGCTTTGATGATTGCTCCTCAGCTGGTTTGTGTGTGTTACCAGGGGCGACATATGATGAGCTGCTGGCAACTCGCCACAATATATACATACAGTGGGGAAAAAAAAGAAGTATTTAGTCAGCCACCAATTGTGAAAGTTCTCCAACTTAAAAAGATGAGAGAGGCATGTAATTTTAATCATAGGTATACCTCAAATATGAGAAACAAAATGAGAAAAAAAAAAAATCCAAAAAATCACATTGTATGATTTTTAAATAATTTATTTGCAAATTATGGTGGAAAATAAGTATTTGGTCAATAACAAAATTATCTCAATACTTTGTTATATACCCTTTGTTGCAATGACAGAGGTCAAACGTTTTCTATAAGGTTTTCACACACTGTTGCTGGTATTTTGGACCATTCCTTCAATGAAGATATCCTATAGAGCAGTAATGTTTTGGGGCTGTCGCTGGGCAACATTGATTTTCAACTCCCTCCAAAGATTTTCTATGGGGTTGAGTTCTGGAGACTGGCTAGGCCACTCCAGGACCGTGAAATGCTTCTTACGAAGCCACTCCTTCGTTGCCCGGGCAGTGTCTTTGGGATCATTGTCATGCTGAAAGAACCAGCCACGTTTCATCTCAATGCCCTTGCTGATGGAAGGAGGTTTCACTCAAAATCTCACGATTTGTTTTTTTTAAAACATGGCCCATTCATTCTTTGTTTACACGGATCAGTCGTCCTGGCCCTTTGCAGAAAAACAGCCCCAAAAGCATGATGTTTCCACCCCCATGCTTCTCAGTAGTTATGGTGTTCTTTGGATGCAACTCAGGATTCTTTCTCCTCCAAACACGACAAGATAAGTTTTTACCAAAAAGTTCTATTTTGATTTCATCTGACCATATGACATTCTCCCAATCCTCTTCTGGATCATCCAAAATGCTCTCTAGCAAACTTCAGACGGGGCTGGACATGTACTGGCTTAAGCAGGGGGACACATATGGCACTGCAGGATTTGAGTCCCTGGAGGCGCAGTGTGTTACTGATGGTAGCCTTTGTTACTTTGGCCCCAGATCGAGGGAGATTATCAGTGGTCAGTATGTCTTCCATTTTCTAATAATTGCTCACAGTTGATTTCTTCACACCAAGCTACTAACCTATTGCAGATTCAGTCTTCCCAGCCTGGTGAAGGTCTACAATTTTGTTTCTGGTGTCTTTGACAGCTCTTTGGTCTTGGCCAAACTTGAGTTTGGAGTGTGACTGTTTGAGGTAGTGGACAGGTGTCTTTTATACTGACAACGAGGTCAAACAGATGCCATTAATACAGGTAAACGAGTGGAGGACAGAGGAGCCTCTTAAAGAAGAAGTTACAGCTCTGTGAGAGCCAGAAATCTTGCTTGTTTGTAGGTGATCAAATACTTATTTTACAGAGGAATTTACCAATTATTTCTTTAAAAATCCTACAATGTGTTTTTTTGGATTTTTTTTCTCATTTTGTCTCTCATATTTTAGGTATACCTATGATGAAAATTAAAGGCCTCTCTCATCTTTTTAAGTGGGCGAACTTGCACAATTGGTGGCTGACTACATACTTTTTTGCCCCACTGTATATATGTATATATAATGGTATATGTACATATATATACTGGGTATATGTAGATACTGTATTAATATATGTTATATATAGTAATAATTATACACACCACACACATATATCATAACTATTCTATAATATAGATATATCTATATATATATATACAGTATATAAATATATATATACACACGTGTAGATATTAATATATATACACACACAACATATATATATTATGTGAGGGGACAGTAAGATGTATATATACACATATATATATTATATATATATAGATATTATAGATATAGTGAGTCGGGACATATACTGTATATGCTATATATACACGTATATACCATCAGGAGCACAGATGAGGACCGATGCAGCACGCATTCAGTTCAATCCACTGGAGGATTAGGATATGTAGGATTGGGTTGAGTCATTTTGGGAACTTTGGGAGCCGCAGGTTACTGACTGTAGTTATATCCATCCTGTTTGTATATATGCATACGGTATATCTAAACGTATATGTGTGTACTATATATATATATATATAAATATGTGTATATATATATATAAATATGTGTGCGTGTATAACATCAATGTATAAATATGTATGTGTATATATATGTATAAAATCATGTATGTGTATATATAGTAGATGTCAGGAGCAGGAGATGGTGACCTCTGGAAATATTTTGAGGATTTGTACAAACACATATGAGATGTTCACAAATTAAACTGATCACTTAAAGGAAACACAAAGACAGAATAACAGAAGCCTGTAAAATTGAGCACTTTGACCCCATAAAATGATACACTGTTCACCGTGAAGCTGCACTGTTATGATTTTGTTCAGTAGTTCAGGATAAAATTATCAATTATGATTTAAAGCAGGAATATGTAGTGAAATAAGGAAGTGCTTGAATCCACAGTGAATGACTTCATCAGTTTAGATGGAGGATGTTGCACAAATAAACACACAGAGACAGAAGTGTGAAAACAGAGCAAAGACATCAGCAATGAACCACATGCTGCACCATCAAATAACCAAACACACGACATTTAAGACTATCGAGATAATCAATGTTGATTTAAAGACTCAATGACATCCAAATGTGAGTTGTGTAGCTTTTATTTAATGTCTATAGCTCTGAGATCTTTCATGTGCTAATAAAGTCACATAAACTTCTACCATGGCAGCATTCCACTTTTAGACACACTCTCATATACATATAGGATGCGGCATCAAACAAATTCTTAAAGGGGTCATATGATGCAATTTCTTTTTTTTTCCTTTTCTTCAGTGTGTTATGTAGCTATTTGTGCATGTATACGATCTGCAGAGTTACAAAGCTCAAAGTCTCCCACAAAAAGATTTATTTTATCTAAAAGACAAGGCTGATCCAGATCGGGCTAAAACACCTCGTTCAAACACGCCCCCACATATCTACATCACGATGTGGAAATATTAGCGTAATGCCGCCCAAATGTGCACGCAAAGAAAGAAGGCGTGGTTTCAGGAACAACAGTAGTGTTAATGCAGCCATGTCAGACGCTGTGTGTTTGTGGTTGTTGTTTCTTTTTGTTGATAAGCAAAAGCACTTTGACCTTCCGGAAGTAGATGCAATTAAGAATCATTGTTAAAGTCCGCGTAGAGCTGTGCTCTACATGGACACAGTTACATCTCTCCTGCTGCTCGGCTCTGTGTCACGTGTGAGTACTGATTAATTTGTTATTTTTGATAAATTGTTGAGTTTGTTTGGAACTACACATTTTATTTGTGTCCTCTTTAGACTCTCCAAAGAACGTCTCAGTGTCCATAACTGGATCTGCTGAAATAGTGGAGGGAGATTCAGTGACTCTGAGCTGCAGCAGTGATTCAAACCCTCCTGCAGAAATCAGCTGGTTTAAAGAAGGAAGGTTTGTAGGATCTGGAAGAATCTACAGCATCTCAAACATCAGCTCTGATCACAGTGGAGAATACAAGTGCAAGTCCAGAAATGAACATGGAGAGAAATACTCTGATGCTGTGACTTTACACATTATGTGTAAGTTAATGTTCATCTGCACGTGTAAATCATACATTTCTAATATATATTGTGAATTTTCATATTTGTCCTTTTCAGATCCTCCCAGGAGCGTCTCAGTGTCCATAAATGGATCTGGTGAAATAGTGGAGGGAGATTCAGTGACTCTGAGCTGCAGCAGTGATGCAAACCCTCCTGCTCTGAACTTCAGCTGGTTTAAGGAGAATCAAAGCTCAGCTGTTGGATCTGGACAGAGTTTCAGTGCACTACAGAGTGGACGCTTCTACTGTGAGGCTCACAATCAACATGGATCTCAGAGATCAGATGCTGTTACTGTCACAGGTGAAGGTCTGTGAGATCAAACCTGTATAACTTTCTTTGGTTCGGACAGTTAATCTCAGCTGATTTGTTTCTCTCTTTCAGAGCATTGCAGATCCAGTTGGCATGAGGTTTTTGGGATCACAGTGGAATGTGGAGCATCATTAATGCTCATTACCATCATTATCATCATCATCCTGTTCATAATGTGAGAACCATTAACAACATTGATATTT
Organism: Sinocyclocheilus anophthalmus; assembly: GCA_018155175.1. Taxonomy (NCBI): domain Eukaryota; kingdom Metazoa; phylum Chordata; class Actinopteri; order Cypriniformes; family Cyprinidae; genus Sinocyclocheilus; species Sinocyclocheilus anophthalmus. The sequence continues at coordinate 24,324 of JADLZN010009595.1, read as the reverse complement.
TCAAATACAGTTGTCGATATGCTGTCAATGTCTGTCATTATTACAGAAAGAAACGAAGGAGTGTTAAATCTGAAGATCTCACAATGACGCAGGTAAATCTTCCAGACACAACTTTACAGAAGCAGAAAATCAATTCAGTCTTTTAGTCTTTATCAACATAATCCACCAAAAAACATTAAAACAGATTGAAACTCTTTAAACAGATGGCTGTCTGTATGTGAAGTGCCCATAGATGGTGTGACACAAGATTTGGAAATTAAAAAAAAGATAAAACTATCTAAAAAAATGTTTTTTTTTTTTTTTACCCGTGAACTCTCCATAACCCGCAACAGAAAACAATAGCCGAGCAGCAGAAATCCGATTTCACAAATGAATGACTCATATGAGTCGACTAATCATTTAAAAAAGCCTGATCTCAGAATGATTCAAACCAATAAATCATGAGCACAAATCTATTTTGAAAACGAATATATGTATTTAATATTGTGCTATGAATTTTGCTTCTATTACCTACTATTATTTTTTGATGCAAGTTCTTCCATCTCTCTGTCGCTGTAGATGTCTGATCCCAGTGAAGACACATATACAGCTCTTGAGCTCAAGTCCACGACCTCTGACCTGTACGACACACTCACAGTAAGTGAGACGTCAAAGTCAGATCATCATCACAGATGATCACATGACCGATCTCTCGCTGTCTTCCACACAGACCGTTCGTCCCAGACCTCCTGAAGACTCTTGATCCTAAACATGAGAATCCATCAGTAAGTGTCTGAACTGCAGCTCCTCTCCATATAATCAATACAACTCTCTTCAGTTCTAGTTTGATTGCTTTATGAAGCGTGTGGAAGGTTTATAATGTTGTTGATGAACTTCAGTCAGTCGTTCTTCTTCTTGTTGTTTCTTCAGATCAACAGGAAGATGCTGCACTGAGAGGCGGAGCACAAAGGAACCAATCCTGAGCTCTGTGGGCGGAGCCACATATGATTGACAGCTGTCATTAGTGAAGAGTTGATGAAGCCTTTTATTTCTTTATAGTTTAGGAAAGATCATGCAACAGTGGTATTAAATGAAATATTTCAATTAATTAAACGATTTAAGGCAGTGAGTTTGCACATTTTATAAGATTTCAACAAAGTTTAAAAAAATAAATAAATTAAATGTGTGTACAAACAATTTTCACTCTGAACCTGCTAGTAAATTAAGAAATTACCAAGAAATGTTAAGTTAATACATTGAATTTAACACGAAATTAAACTCCAATAGTTAGTTTTATTTACAACTTCACAAAAATATTTTTTGCAGTGTATTTTTCTTGTCACTGTTCCATGATTTATTAATTTGATATAATATCCACTCCAAACTCTGGTTAACTTCTGAGACAACAGACATTATGTGCAAAACCATATTTCTGTACTTTCTGAACTTGTAAGTGACTCATAAACAGCTAATGGGTGGCGTCCATGATTTATTAAGGTGAGATTGGACAGTTTCAGTTACTCTCATTCACTTCACACAGTAAGACAAAGACAGAGAGACTCAAAGCAAACAGCAGACCTGCAGAACAACATGGCATCTGCATATACAGGTCAGTCTAAATTAATTAACCTAATGTGACACTCACACGCTACAGCTTTACAGTATCGAGAGCTAAAGTCCATCCTGTGCTTTTTGTTTTTGCTAATTAACGGTTACTCATCAATGGCTAGTTAGGAAGTACTGGTCATATTACTATCTATCTATCTATCTATCTATCTATCTATCTATCTATCTATCTATACAACCAGAGGAAATGTATTACTAGCAAAGCTAAGCTGCCTGACTGTTTATATCATCACAAAATGCTAACTTTATATTTAACTATACATGAAGATGGATATATTACCAAATTTGTCCATAATGTATATTTATGTAAAGTGATACTGGATAAGAAATTTCAACTGCCTGATTTATATCACCGCAGAAAGTAAATTCTCACCAGCTCTAATCTGCTAAATGTGACAATATGCCATGAAGATAATAAGCTGAAGTACTGTGTATTGTGAAAAGCGCTGTACAAATAAACTTGACTTGAGTTGACGCTCTTTTGAAGCTGTCCTGGAGTTCAGGATGTTTGCATTATTGGACACACCAATCTCAGGCATGGAGTCACTATGATCAGATGATGAGTTAATGACCAGCTGGGATTATAATGGAGAATCCAAAACACGCTGCGCTGAGGAAGACCAAGCAACGTATGTGGTAGGGCAGGCATGGCTTTTTCAAAATTTGTGTTTTTACCCAGTATTTAAAATCAATCACGAGTAAAGAATACAATATGAACAAACTTAGTCAAATAATTCAAGTAGACTTAAACAACTGAGGTCAACTGAACGGATTAAAACTAACCTACTGAATGAGACCGCAGTATTTCAGACAGACGGCATCCCCAGAAACATCAATATATTACACTAAACTAATATTTACAGCTTTAATTAAAGTAAACAAATAAATGTAACTAAAGTCAAACCAGATATATAATTACATACAGTAAACAAATAAACCTTGACATTTCTTCGAGTCAAGAGCTGCTGACTGCAAAACCAAATCTGTGTATTTTACTTCAGCTGGCTGTAACCGATCGGATGGATTTGCCGTTTGTAGGAGGTGGTGAAAACTGAGCCATTAATTTGGACACTTCTGCTTCCCATAGTGACTGTTTATTACATACTGTGGGAACATAGTGTGTTTTCATTCTTTATCACAGATGAAGTGGAGTAGATGCAATATTAGCAGTTTCCTTTGTATAACATTTTTATTTATTTTGATAAACATGATTCAACATAACATTATGATTTTTAAAGACTTTTTACTACTATTAGTGATTATTTTATTGAGCATTAAAAATTAAAAAAGAGCAAAAAAAAAAAGGAAAACATAAAAATTCTAACCGGCATGCATTGCTTCAAGTCAGACGCTGATCGGTCTGTGCAGTGCTGCATGAAGTCAAAAATGCACCTACATGGGTCAAATGCGTGAAACGTGAACTAGTGGGGTTTAGGATTAGGATTAATATGTGTTTGGATTTAGAGATGGAGCTGGATTAGTTCATTTCCACCCAGTGGTTCTGCAGTGAGCAGCCTCTGCCTCCATTGGTATTATCATAATGAAGCAGCTGGGGAGAAATTCACGGATGTTGCATGGATCCCACCCTTTGCCACTCAAAGTTTCTGCTGTTGATTCATGTGTTGTCAATGGCTCCTTCATCTCTCCTGAAACTCAAACCATGGAAACTTAAGGCCACGTATTTGACCATCATGCAGTGTCATATGCATAGAACATGTGTGCAATTAGAAGTTAGTGACCACTACTAGTGATGGAGCGACACTACAGGAGGCTTTAAAGACATGAGTAGCAGCTGCTCTAGATGCAGCAGTGAACTCTGCTAGTGATGGATTGACACTACAGGAGGCTCTAAAGACAGGAGTAGCAGCTGCTCTAGATACAGCAGTGAACTCTGCTAGTGATGGATTGACACTACAGGAGGCTCTAAAGACAGGAGTAGCAGCTGCTCTAGATGCAGCAGCGACCACTGCTAGTGATGGAGCGGCACTACAGGAGGCTTTAAAGACAGGAGTAGCAGCTGCTCTAGATGCAGCAGCGACCACTGCTAGTGATGGAGCGGCACTACAGGAGGCTTTAAAGACAGGAGTAGCAGCTGCTCTAGATGCAGCAGTGAACTCTGCTAGTGATGGAGCGGCACTACAGGAGGCTTTAAAGACAGGAGTAGCAGCTGCTCTAGATGCAGCAGGTAACTCTGCTAGTGATGGAGCGACACTACAGGAGGCTTTAAAGACAGGAGTAGCAGCTGCTCTAGATGCAGTAGTGACCACTGATAGTGATGGAGCGACACTACAGGAAGCTTTAAAGACATGAGTAGCAGCTGCTCTATATGCAGCAGTGACCACGGCTAGTGATGGAGCGACACTACAGGAAGCTTTAAAGACATGAGTAGCAGCTGCTCTATATGCAGCAGTGACCACGGCTAGTGATGGAGCGACACTACAGGAAGCTTTAAAGACATGAGTAGCAGCTGCTCTATATGCAGCAGTGACCACGGCTAGTGATGGAGCGACACTACAGGAAGCTTTAAAGACATGAGTAGCAGCTGCTCTATATGCAGCAGTGACCACGGCTAGTGATGGAGCGACACTACAGGAGGCATTATAGACAGGAGTAGCAGCTGCTCTAGATGCAGTAGTGACCACTGCTAGTGATGGAGCGACACTACAGGAGGCTTTAAAGACAGGAGTAGCAGCTGCTCTAGATGCAGCAGGGAACTCTGCTAGAGGGATGCGGAAAATACAGGAGGCTTTAAAGACAGGAGTAGCAGCTGCTCTAGATGCAGTAGTGACCACTGATAGTGATGGAGCGACACTACAGGAGGCTCTAAAGACAGGGGTAGCAGCTGCTCTAGATTCAGCAGTGAACTCTGCTAGTGATGGAGCGGCACTACAGGAGGCATTATAGACAGGAGTAGCAGCTGCTGTAGATGCAGTAGTGACCACTGATAGTGATGGAGCGACACTACAGGAGGCTTTAAATACATGAGTAGCAGCTGCTCTAGATGCAGCAGGTAACTCTGCTAGTGATGGAGCGACACTACAGGAGGCTTTAAAGACATGAGAAGCAGCTGCTCTAGATACAGCAGTGACCACTGCTAGTGATGGAGCGACACTACAGGAGGCTTTAAAGACATGAGTAGCAGCTGCTCTATATGCAGCAGTGACCACGGCTAGTGATGGAGCGACACTACAGGAAGCTTTAAAGACATGAGTAGCAGCTGCTCTATATGCAGCAGTGACCACGGCTAGTGATGGAGCGACACTACAGGAAGCTTTAAAGACATGAGTAGCAGCTGCTCTAGATGCAGCAGTGACCACTGCTAGTGATGGAGCGACACTACAGGAGGCTTTAAAGACAGGAGTAGCAGGTGCTCTAGATGCAGCAGTGACCACTGCTAGTGATGGAGCGGCACTACAGGAGGCTTTAAAGACATAAGTAGCAGCTGCTCAGCAGTGACCACTGCTAGTGATGGAGCGGCACTACAGGAGGCATTATAGACAGGAGTAGCAGCTGCTCTAGATACAGCAGTGACCTCTTCTAGTGATGGAGCGACACTACAGGAGGCTCTAAAGACAGGAGTAGCAGCTGCTCTAGATACAGCAGTGAACTCTGCTAGTGATGGATTGACACTACAGGAGGCTCTAAAGACAGGAGTAGCAGCTGCTCTAGATACAGCAGTGAACTCTGCTAGTGATGGATTGACACTACAGGAGGCTCTAAAGACAGGAGTAGCAGCTGCTCTAGATACAGCAGTGAACTCTGCTAGTGATGGATTGACACTACAGGAGGCTCTAAAGACAGGAGTAGCAGCTGCTCTAGATACAGCAGTGAACTCTGCTAGTGATGGATTGACACTACAGGAGGCTTTAAAGACATGAGTATCAGCTGCTCTAGATGCAGCAGTGACCACTGCTAGTGATGGAGCGGCACTACAGGAGGCTTTAAAGACAGGAGTAGCAGCTGCTCTAGATACAGCAGTGAACTCTGCTAGTGATGGAGCGACACTACAGGAGGCTTTAAAGACATGAGTATCAGCTGCTCTAGATGCAGCAGGGAACTCTGCTAGTGATGGATTGACACTACAGGAGGCTTTAAAGACATGAGTAGCAGCTGCTCTAGATGCAGCAGCGACCACTGCTAGTGATGGAGCGGCACTACAGGAGGCTTTAAAGACAGGAGTAGCAGCTGCTCTAGATACAGCAGTGAACTCTGCTAGTGATGGATTGACACTACAGGAGGCTCTAAAGACAGGAGTAGCAGCTGCTCTAGATACAGCAGTGAACTCTGCTAGTGATGGATTGACACTACAGGAGGCTCTAAAGACAGGAGTAGCAGCTGCTCTAGATACAGCAGTGAACTCTGCTAGTGATGGAGCGACACTACAGGAAGCTTTAAAGACATGAGTAGCAGCTGCTCTAGATGCAGCAGGGAACTCTGCTAGTGATGGAGCGACACTACAGGAGGCTTTAAAGACAGGAGTAGCAGCTGCTCTAGATACAGCAGTGACCACTGCTAGTGATGGAGCGGCACTACAGGAGGCTTTAAAGACAGGAGTAGCAGCTGCTCTAGATGCAGCAGGGAACTCTGCTAGTGATGGACCGACACTACAGGAGGCATTATAGACAGGAGAAGCAGCTGCTCTAGATGCAGTAGTGACCACTGATAGTGATGGAGCGACACTACAGGAAGCTTTAAAGACATGAGTAGCAGCTGCTCTATATGCAGCAGTGACCACGGCTAGTGATGGAGCGACACTACAGGAAGCTTTAAAGACATGAGTAGCAGCTGCTCTATATGCAGCAGTGACCACGGCTAGTGATGGAGCGACACTACAGGAGGCTTTAAAGACAGGAGTAGCAGCTCCTCTAGATGCAGCAGTGATCACTGCTAGTGATGGAGCGGCACTAGAGGAGGCTTAATAAATGTAACTAAAGTAAAACCAGATTTATAATTACATACAGTAATCAAATAAACCTTGACATTTCTTCGAGTCAAGAGCTGCTGACTGCAAAACCAAATCTGTGTATTTGACTTCAGCTGGCTGTAACCGATCGGATGGATTTGCCGTTTGTAGGAGGTGGTGAAAACTGAGCCATTAATTTGGACACTTCTGCTTCCCATAGTGACTGTTTATTACATACTGTGGGAACATAGTGTGTTTTCATTCTTTATCACAGATGAAGTGGAGTAGATGCAATATTAGCAGTTTCCTTTGTATAACATTTTTATTTATTTTGATAAACATGATTCAACATAACATTATGATTTTTAAAGACTTTTCACTAATATTAGTGATTATTTTATTGAGCATTAAAAATTAAAAAGAGCAAAAAAAAAAAGGAAAACATAAAAATTCTAACCGGCATGCATTGCTTCAAGTCAGACGCTGATTGGTCTGTGCAGTGCTGCATGAAGTCAAAAATGCACCTACATGGGTCAAATGCGTGAAACGTGAACTAGTGGGGTTTAGGATTAGGATTAATATGTGTTTGGATTTAGAGATGGAGCTGGATTAGTTCATTTCCACCCAGTGGTTCTGCAGTGAGCAGCCTCTGCCTCCATTGGTATTATCATAATGAAGCAGCAGGGGAGAAATTCACAGATGTTGCATGGATCCCACCCTTTGCCACTCAAAGTTTCTGCTGTTGATTCATGTGTTTTCAATGGCTCCTTCATCTCTCCTGAAACTCAAACCATGGAAACTTAAGGCCACGTATTTGACCATCACGCAGTGCCATATGCATAGAACATGTGTGCAATTAGAAGTTAGTGACCACTACTAGTGATGGAGCGACACTACAGGAGGCTTTAAAGACAGGAGTAGCAGCTGCTCTAGATGCAGCAGGAAACTCTGCTAGTGATGGAGTGACACTACAGGAGGCTTTAAAGACATAAGTAGCAGCTGCTCAGCAGTGACCACTGCTAGTGATGGAGCGACACTACAGGAGGGTTTAAAGACAGGAGTAGCAGCTGCTCTAGATGCAGCAGTGACCACTGCTAGTGATGGAGCGGCACTACAGGAGGCTTTAAAGACAGGAGTAGGAGCTGCTCTAGATACAGCAGTGACCACTGCTAGTGATGGAGCGACACTACAGGAGGCTTTAAATACATGAGTAGCAGCTGCTCTAGATGCAGCAGGGAACTCTGCTAGTGATGGAGTGACACTACAGGAGGCTTTAAAGACATGAGTATCAGCTGCTCTAGATGCAGCAGGGAAGTCTGCTAGTGATGGATTGACACTACAGGAGGCTTTAAAGACATGAGTAGCAGCTGCTCTAGATGCAGCAGTGACCACTGCTAGTGATGGAGCGACACTACAGGAAGCTTTAAAGACATGAGTAGCAGCTGCTCTATATGCAGCAGTGACCACGGCTAGTGATGGAGCGACACTACAGGAAGCTTTAAAGACATGAGTAGCAGCTGCTCTATATGCAGCAGTGACCACGGCTAGTGATGGAGCGACACTACAGGAAGCTTTAAAGACAGGAGTAGCAGCTGCTCTAGATGCAGCAGTGACCTCTGCTAGTGATGGAGCGACACTACAGGAGGCTTTAAAGACAGGAGTAGCAGCTGCTCTAGATGCAGCAGTGAACTCTGCTAGTGATGGAGCGACACTACAGGAGGCTTTAAAGACATGAGTAGCAGCTGCTCTATATGCAGCAGTGACCACGGCTAGTGATGGAGCGACACTACAGGAAGCTTTAAAGACATGAGTAGCAGCTGCTCTATATGCAGCAGTGACCACGGCTAGTGATGGAGCGACACTACAGGAAGCTTTAAAGACATGAGTAGCAGCTGCTCTAGATGCAGCAGTGAACTCTGCTAGTGATGGATTGACACTACAGGAGGCTTTAAAGACATGAGTAGCAGCTGCTCTAGATTCAGCAGTGAACTCTGCTAGTGATGGAGCGACACTACAGGAGGCTTTAAAGACAGGAGTAGCAGCTGCTCTAGATGATTATTCATGTCACACTTAAATATGAGCTACATCATGCCAGTAAAATCAAAACACACCTCTTATAATCCAAATAAACAACTCAAACTGAGCTCAACTTATTGCTTGAGGTCGACCGTTCGAAAGAAGATGCAATGGCTTCTGTTTTTTTGCTACAGAAGTTAAACATACGAGTGTCTCTGAATTTACAGGAAAGGCTCACGGTGTGTGTCTGTGTTGTGTGTCTGTTGTGTGTGTGTGTGTGTGTGTGTGTGTGTGTGTGTGGTGGGTGGTGTGTGTGTGTGTGTCCAGGGTGTTTCTACGGCCAGAGATTCTGGGATAGACTCCAGTCCTCCTTACAATCCTACAGAGGATAAAGCAGCAATAGTCTTTTGCTATTTTCTAGTCAGTTTCATGTGGTTTAATTACTCATTGTTTGGAGAACCTGATTGGAAAAAAGTCAGTGTAGCACCAGATTGTGAATATGTTTGACTCTCAATCTCAGAAGTGAATTTGTATATGTTATAAAAGGTATTGATAGACAAAGTAAAAGCCACAAAACTTACAGTGGCCATTTAATAAATCAAGTTTGATTATTTTCTTAGTCTTGTTTTTCATTATTCAATAGTGCAGTATGTTATTGACTACTTGGTTCTCTTTTCACTCCTTGTCACTGTGCATTAATTATAAAAGGCACAAGCACTTTGACGTATCTCAGCCAAACTTCATGTTTAAAAAGAAATATGTGAGAACAGGACAGAACAGAAGAAAGTGCTCATCAGCCGCTCATTGTGAGGTGAGTGTTTGTGATGTGAATGTAACAGAGACTCACCGTGAATCATGAGCAGAAAGATCAGAGGAAGACGAGGAGCCATTCTGACCCACATCAGCGTCAAATATATCTATAATACAGCATTAATCAGCACTTATACACTCATCAACAGTACATGCACATCACCCTATTCCTAACATTTCTCATGTTAAGACACAATGATTTCATTAAAGTATGAGAGTGTTTGTCTTACTGCATGTTTTGAAGCTCAACAGCAACCAAATGACAACTTTACACTGACATATTATTTGTGGTTAACACTTTTTTAAAGTCCATCAGCAGAAATACCAGGGTCCCTGCTTCAACAAGAGAACGTCACTGAACTAAAACTAACTTCAGAAAAATAAATGATCTTTTTCTTTATGTTCATTTAAATACATTTAATCAAGATTTGTAGGGAATGGGATTGTGTAACCAGACATTCTGCTGGCTATTTCACATTTATTATAAAGGTTAGTTGATGTCTTTGGATTCAGGAAGAAGAAACTCTTTGCTCTTTTGTCTGTTTCCTCCTGCTGGATATCTTTGATCATTGCGTTATGTGATTCACGCTTCTGTACAGCAGTGACTGTCTCAACAGCTGATCAGATGATTTACTTACTAAAGTGCAGAAGCACAAGAGAGCAGATTCAAATTTGAAATTGAAAATGAATAATTGTGATTCACAGTTAGTGAGCATCAAAGTCCACGTCAGTGGTAGTTTGAGTGTTTGTACAAACAAATATGAGACGATCACAAATAAAACTGATCACTTAAAAACAAAGCTACAAGAACACAAAAGACAGAATAACAGAAGCTAATAATATTGAGCACTTCGAAACAAAATGATACATTGTCCATTGCGAAGGTGCATAATTATGATTTTGTGATCAATTCTGATTTAAAAGCTGGAATATGTTCTGACTTAATTGTAACATTATGGGGAGGTTTCCAAGACAGGGATTAGCATTAGTCTTAGACAAAAATGCACATTTAAACTATACTAAGTGAAAAAGCATTTCTCAGACATGGTTTAAAATAGTCTTAGACTTTCCTTTATATTGATTTATAATCAAGGATTTCCAGAAAGAGGATCAGAGCTAGCCTGGGTCTAAGTGAAGGAATAACTTAAACCTGGTCAGAGGCAGGTTTAACTTCAGATTAACTGATGTTGGCCTCCAGGTTGTCCTTGGCAACAGAGGAAAATGGATTACCTGGACTATTTCAATGACGATGACAGAGCACCACAAAGACCAGACAGAAGGGCAATTATAGACAGGAGCAACCCACTGAATGATTTTGATGAAATCGCTGAACTTGTGTGACCATTTTCACATGTAAAAACTAAATTCCTCTCACATAATTTGTTTGCTTGAACCAAAGGTTAAGGACACAGCAAACCGATGAAAAGCCGACTGTGGTGTCGCCTCGCCTTGTGTTGTCTTGCATCACCTGTGTCGGGGACAGACATTTGCACAAAACCACACCAGACAGACTACAGCCAATGGCCAACAAGAGTGTACTCTCTACGATTGCATGAGAGAACATAACTCTCCCATACCAGCAGGTGGCAGTAGTATGTATTAAGCATTCAGACAGGGAAAGCGGAAGAGCTAGAACCGTGGCTATACTAAGCAAGCAGCTTGTAACTAGGGATGTAACGGTATGAAAATATCATATCACGAGTATAGTGACCAAAATGATCACGAGTTATCGTATGATCACGGTATTGTTAACCTGTGATGGAAATGTTCAAAAAATACTGAACCAAAATACATTTCACCAAGGCAGTTTTAATTTAAATAAAATCAACAACGAATAAAATGACTTTTTGTTTGCATAACTAAAACAATAACATTGCCAATGACGTCTAATAGCATGTTCAAATATCTCATGTAAATGTTCAAATAAAGCTTTGAAAAAATGTCATAAATGGTAAACCTGACATTTCAGCTTATAAATAAAGAAAAGGGTCAAGTCAAAATGATAATTGATTTATAAATTTTATTTGTATATGTATTTTATCTGCTCCATAAATATTTCTAGATAACTTATCTGAATTGTTTAAGCTTGTTTTTCATCAACCGGTCATAATTTACAGCAGGGCATGCTAATTCAGTCTCTTTTTGGCCCAGACAAAAACTGCACACAGGCTGAATGTAAATGTAACTCTGTAAATCCACTCTCTGACACGAGGTGGCTCTATAGGAACAGTAGAATTAGAGCTGTTTCCGTAACCTCCGAGGACAAAACAGCATTGCGTTTAAAACACTACTTTATTAGGTATTACGTGGAGCGAAGACGAAAACAAAATGCCATCAAATCTTTTCTAAAGACAGACCTGTTAATTCATCCTATGATCATTGTATATTCCTCTTAGACTCTCTTTAAAACTCCCAGCTTTCCTCCATGTTTTCACCATAAAACTAAAGCACTCTGCTGGCTGTGCGCACGTGAGACTGTGGTTGGAACTGTGTTTTCTGCTGCCGGGCTCAGACTCATTCTTCACACTGGGCGCTCTTTTGCGACTAACTTTTCTCAGGGGTCACACCAGCCTAATTTTTTGTGGGATTAATCAATGCATGATGATGAGCTTTCTCATAGTTTATAGTTGAAATCTAAAGTGGTAACAACAACCGTTCATCAGTATTATGTGTGATTTCAAATTTGTGAACGGGGGTTCCTCTTTTGTAGTTTAAGCCGAGCTTCGAGTGCTCACTTTATAATTGCGACTTGGTGTCACGTTTACAAGGGGAAAGATAATGTGCTCTGCTGACCGCATCACACACCTGTCCTGTTTAAGACTAAAACAAAGATTGGATTCATTGTTATCTTAATTAAAAAGCATACCAAACATAAAAAAAGCTTACAAAAACGTTTATTACGAAAATAGTGTGCACACACCACATGCTATAGTATATATCGGCTAATAAATTACAGAAAGTTTATCAAACACTGTGGAATCAAATAAATAAAAAAGAGAGCCTACATAGCATAAAAGGTGAGGTAAACAGCAAAGATAAGCTTTTCAAAATGAAAAAAAAAACAAGTACAAAAGTCAAACTAAACTTGCTGCTGGTGACAGTGCTTGCATGTTTTTTTCCACAAGAATACCAACATGTTCACCTTTGGTTTAAGAAGCGGTCTTTTACTTTAGCTTGAAACCATCCATCGTTTCCTCAATATTCGTGTCATTTTTGCTGCACACAGCTTCGCGTTCGTGCTGACGCGGCGAGTATAAACCAGGCTCTACACTCTATAAGTGCTGCGCAGCTCAAGGAAAGTAGGTATGAGCGGTTTACGTTCTGCTTTACAGTTTCGTTTGCGTGGTGATGTTAACATGTGAAAAGAAATGCAGCGCTTAGGGTGTTAAACAATAAGGTGGTCACGACACTGCGACGCAAATCACAAAATGGAGTCGCACCGGCCAGAAAAAAAAAACGAGGCAAAATGCGCCATTGTTCGAAACTGGAGCCCTGTGCTGGCAGTATTTATCTATCCTCAGGGGTTCAAACTCGTAATGAATACGGTTATAATGATAAAACGTATGAAACGAAATATACCGTGGGGTATTTTATCACGATTTATCGTCAAACCGGTAATCGTTACAACCCTACTTGTAACTCTTTATCAGGTCTCTCTCTGCTGTGATGGTGATGTGCTGCAGTATGATGAAGACCAGCAGAAGAACACAAATGAGCCCGAGACCCCCTGTGATCCACACCAAACATCTACTTCCTCCTGACAAACACCACCAAAACACAAGTCACTGCTATATTAGAGCGGTAACATTTCAAATCAACCGTTGTAAGTAACTGATAGGGCTGTTTAAAGAGTGTTCTTTTAAATGCTCTTTCAAAATGAATGAAAATCATCTAGAAATTAATTTATGGTAAAATACGCAAACAAGAACGCACTGAAAAAGTAAAAAGAATAATTCTGTGTTAATACAGTTCATATGTAATATTTCACACGTAAAACACTGTATTATTCTTAGAGAGCAATGATTGAAAGTTTAGGTAACGTTACTCATTTGCTTAAATTTTAGCGACACCATTTCAGCTTCAGAATTAACTTTCTGCTTACTGCGCTTTCAAGCTTTTCCTTCATCCTGGCAGTGACTCAGTGATCGAGGTTCAGTTGTGTCCTTAATATCTCTGACATCAACATTTACATAATAGATATCTGATTCCATTTGCACTTACATACAGTTATACAGTACAGTATGTGTTCACAGATGTGCTGCTCTCTAGAATGAGTACTGCTTATTTACTCTTTATTTAAATAGTACTGACCTGCTAATTTTTGTGGAACCTATGGAAAAGATTTACATATTTGTGTGTCTTTGCTGTTCCTCTTTCCTTCAGGGATTCTGTTTATTAACATCACTCAATCAGCACTTAATTAATCACTTGAATGTCTTCAACGCAGTGTTACTTTAACACTCTGTAGTGTGGACACACATGAACACAGAGGCGTTGTCCATTTAAGACAGACAGAGGGGGTTTGCAGGTGTCTAACCTTCCCTGGCCCTCTCGATGAAGAGGAACGGACTTTCACAATAGCAGTAGGGTTTCCTCTGAGGGGAAGTGCTTAGGGATATCTGTGTGTTTAAAGCAAACAGAGACTGAAGAAACCAGAGGAGACGCTGAATAGATGCGTTCAGAATTATAATACAAACATATGAAGGACTTTAAACAGTATAAAACACCATACACATGAAGATGAATAATAGTGATTTACAGCTGATGCACATCAGTGTTGATGTCAGGAGCAGAGATGCTGACCTCTGGTGCTAGTTTGAGGATTTGAACAAACACACGAGAAGAGCTCAAATAAAACTGATCACTTAAAGGAAAAGTTACAGCAACACAAGAGACAGAAAACTGAAGCTGATATTATTGAGTACTTTGACACTTTAAAACAAAACACTGAGCATCATTACTTTTGTATACTATTTGAGGTTAAAACTATCAATTATGATTTAAAAACATCACTTCAAGTGTTTTGACTTTGAATTTTAACATATTTAATCAATGATCCTGTGAATCTTCTGAGGCTCCGCTAGAGGTCTTATTAGTGCTGTTTAACCAGAGGAAAAAAAAATCAATCAACAACTACAGTGTTAAATTGCTTGCAGGTCAATCAGGTTTATTGAAGCATCGGCCCTAGATATAAAAGCATACAAAGTAAAACATGAAGAGGAAACTATTTATAAAATGCAATAACACATCAAATAAAATACTTAATGCAACTGAATATTGTATAAGTTACATCACTATTGTTAGCTTGTAAAAACATACTTTAAGTATTAATAAATACAATATTGTTTTTTTTTTAAGTTACAAACTGCCCATTTTTAGTTACAGTATAATGGACATTCTTTGGCTTAACTTTAAATAAGAGTGATGTATAAGATGCAAACAACATTGAACATGTTTTATTTTTCTCTCTGAAGTATATGGTTCTAACTTCTAGGCTTACGCCCCAAACAAAAGACCAAAATAAAAACAACAAACTCTACACTACTAAAAGATTAACCTCATACAAACTTAAAAACAGAGGCATATATATATATATATATCAATATATATAATTAATATTAGATATATATATATATGATAATATATCTTATATATAGATATATAGATATAACACACAACAGAACATAAAAAAAAACAAATTTCATCATGCTAGCAATGACCTGCCATTCTTCGTGAAGAATCAAAGAAAATGTGTGGAATGTTTTGAACTATAGTGGGTTGTGAACAAGATGAGGTAACGTTTCACATTCAACGCTGAGACGCAGTTGTGTGTTCGCCTGGTCTCTATCACTCATTTTTGCTATTTTTGTATATAGGTATATACACAACACACACACACAAACAAACACACACAACATCGGTGTGTATTTTATAACATTCTTATTTTATATACGGTGGTGTTGTCTCCGTGTACTGGAAGCTTGTGACACTATAACAAATTCCTTGTAAGTGCAAACATACTTGGCAATAAAGCTCTTTCTGACTTCTGTCTGTGACCCTTCTTCCTATCTGATGCTGCTGTAGATCAACGATAAGTCTTCCACAGTTTGAACATTTGATTTCCTCGAACATCTAAACAAACAGGAGCACAACAGCGTTACAGCTCAGATTAGATGATGATGCTGGTGAAGTTTTAGTTTTCTCACCTCTCGGCAGCATCAGGCTGATGAACTCTTATATCGTCATACTGACATTCATCGTCTTGCGGTCTGTTCGTCCCTTTCTTTCTGTGATATTGAGCAGTTGTGCACTGGATCTCCTCAGTATCTCTGGATTCAGGAGTTTCTCCTCTGAATCTGCTGGGTTTCACATTGGCATACAGAGCATCATTGACTGTATCAGGTTCAGAAAGAGGCTCGTCATGAACTGAAACTCTCTGTGACACATCAGCATAAAGATCATTCTGAAAGACAAGAAAATACAGAATTACAGTTTTTTTTTATAATAACACAACATTTCTCAATACTAAAGTCACTTTATTTAAAACTCTTCTCCTAACCATCTTTCAGTTTGACACAGCAGTTCATTTCACATTCAAAATGCACTAAAACTACCAAAACACTTCAATAATGTCTCAAATCAAGGCATTCTTACATAAACAAACACGCTTTATCACTAATAACACAACAACCTAAAAACACAAACAGCAGGTAGCATTATAAAATGTTTTATTTTGTAAAAATGCATTTTGTGCCAAAGCAATGATAAATGATCCACAGTTTAGCGCACAGAGACTGATGTTGTGCTCGCTGTGTGAAGAGTTTTGAAAAAGTGACCTAATTATTGAGAAATGTGTCCTAGAGATTGTAAAAAACTTTAAGACATTAATTTTTCAGAGGTGAGGTGCAGCTTCTGAGACAGCAGCAGGTCTCAAACTTTTCAGACCAAGTACAACATAAGACCAAATAACATCCGATAACTAAAACAAATTTCTGCTTCTGTAAAGGTGCGTTGATTTACCTGTTTCATTGTTATATCTTCAGGTTTATCCCTGTTTCTTTTCCTCCTGTTAAAATGACAGACAATAACAGCATACATTAATATAATTAACACCTGATGTACTTGACATACACACATATTAGTCTGTTTCATTCTTATTCCAGCGTCACCGTAGCCACACAGATCCAGTCCATATCCAGACCAGATGGTGGATCAGCACAAGACAACCTCTACAGCCCTGAACGTCAACTAGATGAGCCCTAGAGACAGATCCCCTGTGAAGACTTCATCACCTCGATGACCATCGGCACAAGGACCCTGGGAAACGACGAGTCCTTGCCCAATCTGGAACTGTGTGCAGCCTGGAATTAAACCACATCATGCTGGTTTCGTCAGGCCAGAGGAGAACTGCCCCCCGACTGAGCCTGGTTTCTCCCAAGGTTTTTTCTCCATTTCTGTCAGCGATGGAGTTTTGGTTTCTTGTCACTGTCACCTTTGGCTTGATTAGTTGGGGACGCTTAATTTCTGGCAATATTGTTGACTTGATTCACACAGATACTGAAAAAAAATGACTTTACTATTGTCCTCTTGCATTATTGATACACTTTTTCCCCATTTGACACTGTAAAGCTGCTTTGACACAATCTGTATTGTATAGAATGCTATTATAGAATACCGGGACTGATTGACTACATACTAAAATGAAACATCTATGATTGACTTTAGAATTTTTTTACTACATTTTTTACTACATCAGAACAAACATTTACATATATATAATCACTGCAGTTTCTTTTTTATTGAACTCACACTATAAACAGGATGATGATGATGATGATGATGATGAATAATCCTCCAGATGTTGCTGCGATCACAATCACGTTCCTATCAGCACCAGGATGAACTGAAAGATGAAGATCATCATAATTAACAAACTGATGAATGATGTGAAGATACAGGAGTGTGTTAATAAAAGCTTCACCTGTGACAGTAACAGCGTCTGATCTCTGAGATCCATGTTGATTCTTAGCCTCACAATAGTAGCGTCCACTGTGAATGGAGTTAAAGCTGGAGATGCTGAAACTCTGTCCAGATACAACAGCTGAGCTTTGATTCTCCTTAAACCAGATGAAGTTCAGAGCAGGAGGGTTTGAATCACTGCTGCAGATCAGAGTCACTGAATCTCCCTCCACTATTACACCAGATCCAGTTATGGACACTGAGACATTCTTTGGAGGATCTAATAACAATCAACATAGTATTAAAAACCTCTTATACATTTAAAAAATTACTAATGTGAGTTGAAATTATAAAAGCCATCTAATAAACTTACACATGACGTTTAAAGTCACAGCATCAGAGTATTTCTTTCCATGTTCATTGATGGACTTGCACTTGTATTCTTCACTGTGATCAGAGCTGATGTTTGAGATGCTGTAGATTCTTCCAGATCCTACAAACTTTCTTCCTTTAAACCAGCTGAAGTTCAGAGCAGGAGGGTTTGAATCACTGCTGCAGCTCAGAGTCACTGAATCTCCCTCCACTATTTCACCAGACGGACTGATGGACACCGAGACGCTCTTTGGAGGATCTAAAAAGGACAAAAATTTAAATTCACAATACATGTGAAAAAATTGTGAATTTTGAAATTGTGATCATTAACTCACACATGACGTTTAAAGTCACAGCAGCAGAGTATTTCTCTCCATGTTTATTTCTGGACTTGCACTTGTATTCTCCACTGTGATCAGAGCTGATGTTTGAGATGCTGTAGATTCTTCCAGATCCTACAAACGTTCCTCCTTTAAACCAGCTGATTTCTGCAGGAGGGTTTGAATCACTGCTGCAGCTCAGAGTCACTGAATCTCCCTCCACTATTTCACCAGATCCAGTTATGGACACTGAGACACTCCTGGGAGGATCTGAAACAGAAAAATAAAGATATAATTATCAATAATGATAAATCTGAGTTGACAAAGATTTAAACTGAACCATCATTAACTCACACATGACATTTAAATTCACAGCATCAGAGTCTTTCTCTCCATGTTTATTGCTGGACTTGCACTTGTATTCTCCACTGTGATCAGAGCTGATGTTTGAGATGCTGTAGATTCTTCCAGATCCTACAAGAGTTCTTCCTTTAAACCAGCTGAAGTTCAGAGCAGGAGGGTTTGCATCACTGCTGCAGCTCAGAGTCACTGAATCTCCCTCCACTATTTCTCCAGATGGACTGATGGACACCGAGACACTTTTTGGTGGGTCTAAAAAAATACAAGACATTAACAAAGTAAATTTGACATCACACAAATGAGACTAATAAGTCAGAGATTGATGAAATTCCATCAATTTTGTAAGCAGATGGACTGATGGAGATCACAGGATTCACTGGACGTAGCAGTGCTGGCTGGTGGACACTTTTCTATGTAGGGCTGATGTAACATAACATAATCTCTAGTTTGTTTTAGTTTGTTTTGTATTGCTTTTAATATACTTTGTATGTTGAAAGTTGAGTTAGGTTCGCAATATTTCTCTTCTGCATGTGGGACTTTTATTTTGAATCTGAATCTGCATTCACAGCTAAAGGGGTAATGGCAAAAAGATACAGGAGCTGACGCTTCATCACGGCTTGCCAGAACTCTTTCACGGAAAGACTGTTTATAAGTTTGTTCAGCACCCCCCAAAAAAGGCATAAGGTCTGTATATATCTGACAACTGTTAGTTATAATAAGTATTTTGTGAAATTTGTTATAATAATGTTATAGTATGTTATAATAATGCAGTAGAGAGAATCTATGGACAAGGCTTTAATGCACATTTGTTGTACTTTGTTTTATTCAACTCTTACGTTGGTTTTCTTGGAGTAAACGGACACTAATAAAACTTCATAAAAATCATCAGTAAAGCTTTGGTCCTTATTCAGTCAGGGGGAAAAAAATATTAAGACTACACTGTAAAAAAATTGTGCCTTTAACCCTTTAAACCCCACAACAAAATCCTCATTTTTAAATGAATACTTATAATGTTTCCACACTACAGAGTGAAGCAGTGCTGAAGTTAACGAGATCATTCTGTGATTAATCAAGTGCTGATTGTGCTTTAGTGATGAACAGCTGCTGTTAACAGCAGAATCACTGAAGAAAAGAGAAACAAGAACTACAACTGACTTCAGCAACAGCCTTAGATGAAATCAACTGAAAAAAAGACATTAAATCTCTCAAGATCGGGGGATTTTAACAAACTCTAAGCAGCATCACCCGTTCACTCGTTACTAACCAGACTGACTTTATTTCTGTTAGATGTCTACAGAAGTTCTTATTGAGAATTAACAGAGGTTTAGATGTTGTTTTGGGACACTATCATGATGGAGATCAGTGTTTGCTTTAGTTAGGATCTTGAACCTTGATTTTTAACATTGTTTTTATTTGGCTGCTTTAACTATTGTGTTTTTCAACACATTTATTGTGGCACACAAACAGGCCAAAGCACAGTATGTAATGCTGATGGTTGTGATTAGCAAATGACACTGCCATCTTTAAAAACAGGTTCACTGATTTTGTCTGGAGTCTGATTTTGTACCGAAAGTCAAACTCTAATGCTGTGAGTGGAGTTGTTTGATCGTGTGCTGCTGTCTTATTCAGTTGATTTCATCTAAAGCGGTGGCTGAAGTCAGTTGTAGTTCTTGAGTTTCTCTTTTCTTCAGTGATTCTGCATGTTAACAGCAGCTGTTCATCACTTGTCTGAATTCACTCATCAGTGTTCGTTCTCTCTGTCAGGTGGACTGTATTAGTAAACTCATGTAGTGAATAGTGAATGAGGGTGTAGGGTGTGATTTGAAACACAGCCTCTGAGTGTCGATTCTCAATGCTGTTACTACAAGGACTGCAGAAGGATACTTTCTCAACAATAACAAATATTACCCAGAATACATTGTTTTTTTACGGGATTGTACTGTTGTAATGAAAAAACAGGATGTTACTGTCAGAATATCACCGTTTTTTTACAGCAATTTTTTACAGTGTACATTTGGACAGGTTTGAAATGTTTGAAATGCAGATAAATGTTTTACCAAATTCTGAAGTTTGAGGAGGATTCTCACAAAACTGTATTTTTCGCAAGCTTTTTTCAATTTAAATTAAAAATAATTTGTACTTTTCTTAAATTGCAATGTATGTACACACTGCAACAGCAAAAACTATGAGGGAAAATAATTGTTACACTTGTTTAAAGTGTCTAAAATGCTTAAAGTGCAATTTAGCTTGTTGTGTTCATATTCTGGGCTCTTCTGCGGTCTGGAAAGTTGCTTGATAATAAGATGAGGGACAGAATGTGGCATACATTCACTGTTGTATTATATGAGGTAATTATTTTCCTGTTTAGTTTAGCGTTTACGTGGTTGATAATGTACCAAATCCAGCTTCGAAATGGGCTTGTGTTTTTACTTGGATTAAATATATACATCAAAACGGTACTTGCGAGACACGTGGGCTTTATCCAGTTAGGTCTGATTTGTGGGGATTGATTCAGGATCATTGATCGACCTACTTTGGCCAGAATTGCCACTGGGTAGTTAATGGTTTTTCATTAATTAAAATCAAAATTTAAAGGAGTTTTATTCATTGACATAAAGCAGGATGGGAAAGGATTTACGTGTTTTTCTCGCCTAGAGTTTCTATTGTGGTTTAGGAAAAAGTATTGGTTTGTGTGGGGAAAAGGGGTTTAGAAAGGAGACAAGAGCTTCAAAACTATAACTTTTTAGAGATATGTAGCTAACTCTGCGCTTTCAAAAGCAACTTAAAGAGGAAAAGTATTCAGTATACAGTGAACTGAGCTGAGAGAGGGAGATGTAATGTGTATGTAGAGGAGGAATTGCCTGCTCTCTCTTTGCTGATGCCAGAGGAGTGATTGTTCGTTTTTTCGTTCTGGTTTTGCTGGTTGTTAACCGATGTTGTGTTTTTTTCTTGTAGTGTGTGTGCTGTTTGTCTTTTGTTTTAGACAGCGCCGAAGCAAATTGGCGTGTGTGGGCCTGTGGCACACACGCACTGCTGACACCAATGTACCTCTATTTTTTGTTGCGTTCCCTGTGTTTTTCATAATGCACAGACGAAGAGTCGCTCTGATATTATTCCCTGTAAGAATAGGTCATAATGGTAACGTTGTGTTTCCCCGGTTTTTACGTGTCTATCGCACTGTGTGTCCTGTGTGATCTATTGTTACTGTGTGTACGGGATATGTGTCTGTGCTGGCGAATATCTGGTTTGTCCCCGCTGAGTCGCCTCTGACGATGTGTGGTGGTCGTTTACGCGGTGGCAGACTGCCACCCCTCCCCCGGCGAACTCTGTCCGAGAGTTGCTGGGAGCGCCTGTCTTGTCGTCACGACGACGCACTCCATGGCGCACGCAACCCCACACGCGCATCGTTGCGCATTATGTCTGACTTACGGAGCGGACGCACGCGTCGACTCCCCCCCCCCTTCCCATCCGACCTCGGAGTTGGCGCGAGAGAGCCCCCCGCGAGGGTGCTGCCGTGGCGACATAGGACGCTGGTGACTACGCCACCCCAATCAGCACTAGAAACCCCTGAAACACAGAATTCATCAGGATGAAAATTTAGTTTTATCAGTTACACTGGACCATAAACACATGATAACTCTTTTACTTCTTGAAAACAGCTACTGATAAATAGAAATAAAAGCACAGAGATCAAGGACTGAAAAATAACCAGGAAATCAGCCGTGAACAACATGCTGCACTATCAAATAATGAAAAACAACACTAAGAAAATAATCAAAGTTGATTTATTAAGTACCCAATGTGAGTTTTGTGGCTTTTACTTTGTCATCTCGAACCTCATCTATATGCTAGTGAACTCCTTTGACAATATTTAACGTATGCACACTCACTTCCGAGAACATGAGCCAAAAATATTCACAATCGAGTGTTAGACAGATTTTTGGTCCAATCAGATGCTCTGAACAATGAGCACGCCCCTCCTAAACCACATGACACTGACTAGCCAATAACAGAAGACTACTGGATATTTATAAAAGGCACAAGCACTTTGACGTATCTCAGCCAAACTTCATGTTTAAAAAGAAATATGTGAGAACAGGACAGAACAGAAGAAAGTGCTCATCAGCCGCTCATTGTGAGGCCTTAAATAAAATCATCAGAGTGTTTGTGATGTGAATGTAACAGAGACTCACCGTGAATCATGAGCAGAAAGATCAGAGGAAGACGAGGAGCCATTCTGACCCACATCAGCGTCAAATATATCTATAATACAGCATTAATCAGCACTTATAATCATAACTTGTGCTGTATGTACATCAACCCATTCTTAACGTTTCTCACGTTAAGACACGTATGTTATATGAGCAATAAATATCAGTTATCGTTTCAAGTTCGAGTGTGTTTAGTCTACGTGTTGAAAGTAATCAGATCGAGCAGCAGGAAAGGACGGACATCTTTAAACATACAATTGAGATCCAGGACTAGTGGGTTACCCTGTTTTGATACAGACGGTTATAAGTCATCAGTGTCCCTCTCAAAAGTGAACAACATTACGAGACTAAGAATGAATATGAAAATCAGTGTAGAGGTGGAGCGGGATGGGACCTTGGCATCTTTGAGGATTTGGACACCCACATATGAGATGTTCACAAATTACATGATTCAAGGAAAACAGAAGCCAGAATCACAGAAGTTGTAATTGGCACGTTGACCCATAAAATGTACACTGTTTCTCGTGAAGCTGCACTGTTATGTTTGGTCAGTAGTCAGGATAAAATGATCAATTATGAGTTAAAAAGCAGGAAGTGTGATAAGGAAGGGTGTTGAGCAGCCGCGGCACGGCCGTGGGCGATGTGTGTGGCGTGTTGCAGAGTATGATGAAGCATGGTGCAATTGAGGGTGAGGTAAGGCGTTGCGGGTGGCGACATTGTGCAACGCTAGTGCAACGTGTGGTCACACCCAGGGTGATTCTGCGTGTATAGCATGCGCTGGACGTCGCCTTCGGGAGGCCGTGCATACAGCCCGGCTGGTGTCGCGTGTCGTGTTCGTGTCCGCGTGGAAGCGAGCGAGACCGTGCGGTACCGGGAAGGGACCTGTCTATGGGGTAGGCCAGGGTGCTCTCGAGCAGGCATGTGGGCGGTTGGCAGGGTCCCGGGGGGTGGTCAACTGGTGGGCGCTCGTGACTCCGCGGGTCTTGGGCAGTGTGTGGATTACCGGGCGAGCGCGGTGCGCCCAGGGGCGTGCGCGGTCTGACTGTTGATCGCTGGTTTGACGCGGCGCGTTGTCCGGGGCAGTCGTGGAAGTTTAATACGTCGAGTGCTGTGAGCCAGAGGAGTGGCACCGTCTGTAGCGCGGCGTGGGTTCCGTCGTTTCTCGCACACCTCCTCCATTGGTTTTACAGGCATTATGGCATAGCTTATCGGCTCGGGCCTTGCCGCTGCTGACGTCCGCTCGTGCTGCTTGTTTCTCGGTGTTTGACTTTTTTAATTCTCTTCTGCCTCTACCGTCCTCCTTGTACCTCTTCCCTACTTGATGTCGGTCGGGGCGACCCTTTCCTGGGTGACTGCACTCCTCACCTCCGCGATCTAAGTTCCTCTCGTGGCGTGCGTTCTTTTACCTTTGTGATATTCACGTTTATGGTCACTCAATGGTCAATCCCCTGGTTCGTTTCTCGCGCGCATGTTTCCCTTTATTGTCCTTATAATTCCTCCTCATTCTCCTCCTTCGCCGCTTTCCAGCCTGCTGCTGACTGGGTTCCTCCTCTCCGCTCTGTTCCCGTGGTGGTGTGTCCTGACAACCGGTTAGTTGGCCGCCGTTCCTCGGAGCCCGGTAGCTCCTTTTACCTTTAGATCTCAGACTCTCTTCTGCCAGAGTTCAGGTGTGTGTGCCCACGCGAGGGCCGATCTCCTCTCGGCCCCCTCTTATCCCCGCTCGGCCGTCCTCCTCCTTCAATTTCTGCGTTCTTTCCCCCCCCCCCAC
>JADLZN010009594.1:0-36961 GCA_018155175.1 Sinocyclocheilus anophthalmus | reverse complement strand
ACATTTCCTGATTCAATTCATATGGGTATGTTTCACTTACAATGTCCATTTAAATGGTAAATAGCAATGGTAATGTGAGGTAATTTGAACATTATTGATACCTCTCTGTGGAATCAGTTAATTCATCAGACTGATTCAAACTTGCTTGTCAGTTTTTTTTTTTTCAATGATTCATCAAAAGGACCCGCTCAAAGAGTTATTTGTTTGTGATTTGGACTACACTGGTTGTGCCGCATGGTTTTGATTCATTAAAAAGAGCCATTTCATAAGAATCACTAGTTTGTAAATTGGATGCTAACAAGCATTGAAAAAATTGAATCAGGGAAACAACCACACTTAGTGTATATTTCTTGATTTGATTCTGATTAATGAGGACATTTTTCAGTTACAATGGCCATTTAAATGGTAATGTGAGGTAATGGTAACTTGATGTTGATTCAGTAAGTGCTCTGTCGGATTGAGAACTCATTAGACTGATTCAAACTCCTAAGCTTGTCCGCTTTTTTAACGATTCACCAAAAGGACCTGCTCAAAAGAGTCATTTGTTTTTGATTATTACACTGGTTGTGCTGCATGATTTCAATTCACTATAAATAACCAGTTATTAGAACCATGAGTTCATGAAACAAACTGCACCAGCCATGGTGGTGTTATTACATGCAGGCCATGAGGATAGGAAGACATGTTTCATGGAGCAGGCCATTTTACCTCACACATTCAATTTGGAGGGCAAACTGAGGTAGCACTGCATACATTTTGCATCGGTTGATCCAGATGTGCATGCCTGCCAATGCCTAATGTCCTGACCCGACTAAATGACGCTTATCTGCTTTAAGCCTTTGCTGCCCAGAGAGAGAATACAATGTAAACTCCCTAATGAGGGTAGTTTTACGAGGGGAATAGTATTTCCTCAACTGCTGAAAATATCTCTCACTCAGTCAACTCTATTGCCGTTATTTTGGAATCTCCAATTTGGATTGCAGTAACAGTGGGTACGGGAAAGTATTCAGACCCCCTTAAATTTTCACTCTTTGTTATATATTGCAGCCATTTGCTAAAATCATTTTAGTTAATTTTTTTCCTCATTAATGTACGCACAACACCCCACATTGACAGAAAAACACAGAATCGTTGACATTTTTGCAGATTTATTAAAAAGAAAAACTGAAATATCACATAGTCCTAAGTATTCAGACCCTTTGCTCAGTATTAGTAGAAGCACCCTTTTGATCTAAAACAGCCATGAGTCTTTTAGGGAAAGATGCAACAAGTTTTTCACACCTGGATTTGGGGATCCTCTGCCATTCCTCCTTGCAGATCCTCTCCAGTTCGTCAGGTTGGATGGTAAACGTTGGTGAACAGCCATTTTTAGGTCTCTCCAGAGTGCTCAATTGGTTTAAGTAAGGGCTCTGGCTGGGCCATTCAAGAAAAAAGTCACAGAGTTGTTGTGAAGCCACTACTTCGTTATTTTAGCTGTGTGCTTAGGGTCATTGTATTGTTGGAAGGTAAACCTTCGGCCCAGTCTGAGGTCCCTGAGCACTCTGGAGAAGGTTTTCGTCAGGATATCCCTGTACTTGGCCGCATTATCTTTCCCTCGATTGCAACCAGTCGTCCTGTCCCTGCAGCTGAAAAACCACCCCACAGCATGATGCTGCCAACACCATGCTTCACTGTTGGGACTGTATTGGGCAGGTGATGAGCAGTGCCTGGTTTCTCCACACATACCGCTTAGAATAGAGCCAAAAAGGTCTCATCAACCAGAGACTCTTATTCTCACCCTCTGGAGTAATTTCAGGTGTTTTTTAGCAAATTTCATGTGTCTTGCACTGAGGAGGAGCTTCCGTCGGGCCACTCTGCCATAAAGCCCCGACTGGTGGAGGGCTGCAGTGATGGTTGACTTTCTACAACTTTCTCCCATCTCCCGACTGCATCTCTGGAGCTCAGCCACAGTGATCTTTGGGTTCTTCTTTACCTCTCTCACCAAGGCTCTTCTCCCCCGAGAGCTCAGTTTGGCCGGACGGCCAGCTCTAGGAGGGTTCTGGTCATCCCAAACGTCTTCATTTAAGGATGATGGAGGCCACTGTGCTCTTAGGAACACTTAAGTGCAGCAGAATTTTTTTTGTAACCTTGGCCAGATCTGTGCCTTGCCACAATTCTGTCTCTGAGCTCTTCAGGCAGTTCCTTTGACCTCATGATTCTCATTTGCTCTGACATGCACTGTGAGCTGTAAAGGTCTTATATAGACGGTGTGTGGCTTTCCTAATCAAGCCAATCAGTATAATCAAACACAGCTGAACTCAAATGAAGGTGTAGACCCATTCTCAAGGATGATCAGAAGAAATGGACAGCACCTGAGTTAAATATGAGTCACAGCAAAGGGTCTGAATACTTAAAACCATGTGATATTTCAGTTTCTTTTTTAATAAATCTGCAAAAAAATTCAACAATTCTGTGTTTTTCTGTCAAAATGGGGTGCTGTTTGTACATTAATGAGGAAAAAAAAAATTAACTTAAATGATTTTAGCAAATGGCTGCAATATAACAAAGAGTGAAAAATTTAAGGGGGTCGAATACTTTCCGTACCCACTGTATGTAATTAACACACCCATGATAAGGGGAACACATGTGATGTATACGTCTGATAGGAAACTGCACTCCCTTCCTGAAATAAGGCCAGCTCAAACATCCAGCATTGAGAGGAAACTTATCCAAGGATAAGAACATTTTCTAACTCAGATTCGGAGTTTCCATCGCACTGATGGTCTTTGACTTGTGTAAATATTCTCCCTCAACAATAGGATGTTGCCTGTAGACATATGAGGAGTGATCTTGAGTGGTGCTGATATGAAATAAAGCTGCATGGTTGCCCACTTCTGCATGAATGACTCTGTGGCAGATAATTTATTTCAATCTACATCTGTGGCAGTTTCATCCGCTCAAAAATGGAGATTCCAAGTGAAAATTCCATGAATGTGCACATAACCATAAGACTATTGTGCTTGTGCAGTGGAAAAGGAGAAGAAAAAGGGTCTTTTTTCAACTTTGGGGAAAACTTTTACTTCTGAGGAGTGCAATGGCTATATGGGCCTATACTTTCAACGAGCCATGCTAAAAGGCATTATTTGTGTTTCTTCTTGGGCCTTATTTTTGCCATAAATAATTTGTTGTCTCTATTCTTTCTCTACTGCTTTATGTTTTAATATTTCAAGACGCCACACATCAGTGTTCTCCTTGTTCTTCAGTCCACAGAACTACAATGGGAAGCTGTAATTTAGGTACCGCACAATATGTCCTCAGACAATGTGGCATCCTGTCTCTTCTAGTTCAATGCTTTGAATTTAAACACAATAAACTGATCCAAATTAGTGCACTGCATGCATCATGATAAAAACTATATTTTACTATAAGTAAAATAAAACAGTAAACTGTTTTTTTATTTTTATTTGTTAAAATCCTTTAGACAACTAAAAAAAAAAAACTGGGTACACAAAAACAGAAAAAAGGAGAAAATGCTAAGTGTCCCTTGAGCTCAGAGGCAAATGATTGAAACTAACCTTCACAGAAATTCAATTGAAGCATCAGTATAATTAGAACTTTTCGGACAATTTATGCAAATGCCATTGCAGTTCAATACTTTCAGAAGACAGAAACGATCATGGGCATTGGGAAAAAATTGCTACAGCCAATCATTTCTACTATTTATGAGAACATCCCCCAGGCCATGCACACTCCCAGAGCTTTGCCAATGAAGAGGTCAAGTACAACAGATACAGACTATTAATGTTGTGCAATAAAGCTAGCACGTACACATCACTCTTTGCAGTGTATATCTAATACTAAATCGATGCACAAACAATATTATAATCCAGATCCAAAAGTATCTTGCCTAAGCACTGCTACTCTGATATATACTGGAACATACATGAAACTATAGTAAATATTTTGATAACCAATAAAATTAAAGAAAACATCCCACCCCATCTGTATAATACTCAATTTAATTAAAACCAAAGTTACAAAGCTACACCTTTACATTCCCTCTGTATTTGTTTTTGCACTCTGTTTTGCTCTGATGTTCCAGAAAACATCAATAACAACAGCATCTTTTCCACTTTGGTTAGTTACAGTAAGATCTTTTAATTACATACAGCATTCTGGCATTGTTTCCGTATCTCTGCACGCGTTATTAAGATGTCTTAAGTCTCAGCAAATCTTCTTAAAGGCTACCGACTGATTAGTTTCCTGCAGGAAGCGTCTCATGCCCACTATCTTAGCGACTCCTTTTAAGGTCATCTTGGTATACGCTGATATGCAGCTGTGATGTAAACATGCAGCCTGTATTGTCTGCTATAGGGCAAATCTCTGAGATAACATGTTCGCCTTGGGACACTACGAACAAACTGCTATGTATAACCATCAGATATCAGAAAACAAGCCATGAGCTTTTTGCCATGATACTTAAAGGTGCAATAGGTGATTGTCTTCAGAAACATTTTTTGTTATGCTGGATGAAAGTAAGTTAAGTGGTTTAAATGTATTTGTCTGTATTTATATATTCTGTGGAAGGCGTAGGATCAAGAAACGTTTGTTCAATCAAAACGCTCGGTCCGAGCGTTTTAATAAGCTTTCCTACCTGCCTGTCAACGTATGTATTAGCATACCTCTGTGCACCCTGTTCGCGCAGACAGGATACGTCATCAGCGCGTTCACGCATGCTGTGCAGACAGAGCGAGGATGGCAGGCAAACATCAAAAACCCGATCTTCCTTCCTGGCATTGTAGTACTTTTAAAGATTTCTCACCGGTGAATGACACATGATGTAGCCTAGTCCTTAATCTAGTCCTCGCGCCAGCTTGTTAGAAGTGAGCTATGTGCATGAACTGTGTTCCGATTGATATGATCCCTACACAGTGTTCATTCCTCCCTACTCCCTGAGCAGGGGAAATCCGTTGAAGTTTACTTCACTTCGGAACATGGGCTGGAATTGGGAACCTGATGTAGCCTATTGTGGTAATGTTGTCTCTGGACTGTGAGTGTAAATGCGTTCAGGGGGCATGGCTTTGGACGGCGATTGCAGGGAGGGTGGGACGTTCGCTTTCAGTCCTATCAGGCTAAAGTTAGCATTTTCCTAGATCTCCTACTGCACCAAGAATCATACAAACATGAATTGCAAAGTAGTTTTACATTAAATATTACTCAAATTAAAAAATTGTATTTAATAGAATACAAAAGAAGATATTTTGAAGATGGTTTAACTGTTTTTCAGTAGAACAAAGTCATGGGGTCCAAAACAACATTGGAATTCATGTATGGACAAAACAACACTGAACAAACAAACACTGAGACATTTTTTTAAATATCTTCTTTTATGTTCCACAGAGGAAAGAAAGTCATGCCGTTTTGGAATGACATGAGGGTGGGTAAATGATGACATAACTGTAATTTTTTTGGGTGATCTATCCCTTTAATTGTGATGCTTCTCATAAATTAGCACCACTATATTCATAAATACTCATTTGGAATTCCAGAGTTTTCCCATTGGCCTACAAATTGGCATCATGATCAACCAACTTTATTGTCAGTAAAAGAAATCCTGCTTAACAGCATTATCCATAAAACCACTATTCAAAACAAACTTATTTTGCCTTTTAAATATACTGTAGGCTTATATACACACCTCTGGGCCACTGGGTAGAAAGATCTCAACCAATGTCTGGCATAATGACAAATATCCCAGGCACCTACTTGTTCAGGACACGGTCTCAAACCCCCAACAGCTGTACTCAGCACATACTATATTACAAAGTTCATTTAAGTTTTGAGGCCACTGGGGGAATCAAACATCCTTTTCAAAACATAGGCAAACCATTGAGCTTGTATTAAAGAGTAACTTGCTTTTTTCACTCTGATTTTGTCCGACTGCTCTGCGTAAAGTCTATGGGGGAGCTACAATGATGGTAATCTGACTCAACTAAAGACTTTGAAGTTTTATCTTAATCTATAAATACAGATGCTCAGATTTACTAGCATTTTGTGAATTAGATGGCATCTTGAAATAAATCTAATTTGCCTGTGGCTGTCATAAAAAAGTTCAAGCTCAGCTTTAAGGGTTGCCTGGTTTTATTTTCAAACTCATCCCTGTTAACTTAGCAAGTAAGTGCGAGAAGCATTATGAGGTGGCCTTAACGCCGTCCTGCCAGATGGTCTGAGTGCAATCTGTCAGTACAATCTGACCAGTCGGCTAAACGCATACAACAAATCTGGTGCTAATGGTGGATTTTAACCCAGAGAGGAGTTACACTGCAAATAAGATTCTCATTAAGGTTGCTCTGTTTATGTTGCCTTAACTTATCAACTGTAATCATTCTTTGATACACATCCAAGGCAGTGGAGGCACTATTTTAAGAGAGGTATTTTGCAACTATTGCTCTTTAAAATATATAGGCTTAAAGGCGCTACGAATGGAAATCGTTACAAACTGACATGAAATAGGCTAGGGTTATTGATTTTCTCCTTTCTGGTGAACAGCCATCCGATCCCAATGAAAAAGTGGGTCGTCGAGGAGGTCATAAATTGTTCTTATGATTGACTGTTTGCGGGTCTGACTAGAGTCATAAAAATGACAAAGAGTAATTCGATGGAGAGATAATAAATCCAAGTGGATGAGCTGTTTGTTGATAGAGCTTCGTATCATGTATTGGAGTTTCTTGTACAGCCACACATCATCTCCCACAGTCACTAACCTCAAAAATGAGCTTCTGCTTGTGTGTATTTGGAAATGTGATAATCTGTCAAGCTCATCATCTTATTCCCTCAAAACCTCTGCTGGAACAGTCAACAAATGCATTTGCGGGTCTTTTTTTATCACCATGCCGAAGTCATCAGCTCTTCACAGCACTCACTTTAGAACTTACTATCTGCTGTGAGGGATTCAAATCATCGTCACCAAGGTGAATCATAGGAGTTAGACTGTTCTATCTGTCAACATTTGTACTCGTGATAGGGAACATCAAATACGAAGTGTGCAAATGGCAGATGTTTCAGCTGGGAATGAAGATGCCACTCTGTTTAACCGAGACAAAAATCTTATATGCAATTGTTTACTGTCCTTACACATCATTAGATGCAGGGCAGTGGAATGAATAAAAGTTTAGCAGTGCGTTTTCAGAATGGTGTGTTATGCGGCAGACATTGCAAAAGACGTCAGACACAAGCACAACTACGCGTTTACATAGAAATCAATGGAATGCAAAAATAGTCTGTATGTGATATAAAACCAACAGAAAATATCACAATTAGAATTTCAGTTCAATTCAAACTATTACTGTCGTATGTATTTCTGAGCTTATAATCATGGCTTGTTTCCAGAGAGCGCATTTGATTCCAGCGGCTGTCAGATGATCTGTTTCTATTTTTAGCAATACTAATTACCTTTGTGATTATATTATAAATCAAGGTTCAATTTGAAATCGCTCCATACACGAAACAAGTCGATTTGAAAATGAAAACTGAAGGGGAAAGAGACACTCATTATCTCAGTCTCTGAAATTGGCTAATAAGTAATTATTGCATGAAGCCGACAGTATCCAACTGATTCACCTACTCTAACAAGCATCTGGCAAAGACAAAGTTAAGGAAAAAATTTGCACAGGCACAGCCTTTTCCTCCGGAAGGATGTGATAAGACAGTATTCAGTGACAGGAAATGATCTAAACGGTCTTCAGTATTCATAAATCGTCACCCAAACTTGAAATAAACAGAGAAGAACTGTATCTTGAGTAAACAAGCAATTGAAAAGGCAATATACAAGCACTATTTATGTATTATGATAATTACATGAACATTGTTTAAGAAATATTAGTCATGATATAAAGGGAAGATTAAAAAATGACCCAAAATGAATTCCAAATCAAACCCAAAAATTTTTTTTTTTCTTCTGTGGAAAAGAACATTTGAAAACAATTTTAAACTCTAAAAAATAATGTGTTGGCTTTGTAAAATAGCAAATTTAATTAACAAGTAAGATATTACCTCATTACCTCATATCAATCATTGCTCATAGAGCCAATGTAGTGTTTACCTTAGCCACCAACAAGCTAACCACATCTACTGCACAGTGGTGACCACAAAACTGCCCAATTTCCAAAAGTTAACAAGACAATTAGTTACTACAACTCAAATTACCAACCTAATAATACTAAGAATAATAAGAATAATAAAGTGTATTTATAATGCACTGCTACAACAGTGTAAAAAGACATGTAAAATACAAAGAATACATTAAATAATACAACAAAAAGAAATACACCAATATAAAACCACAATTCAAAAGTCATGTCAAGTCACCTTTATTTGTATAGAGCTTTATACAATTATGATTGTCAAAGCAGCTTTACAGTGTCAAACAGGAAATTAGTTTGTCAATAATGCAAGAAGACAACAGCAAAGAGTCATTTTCCAGCTAAAGTCAGTTCGGTGATTCAGTAGTAAGCAGCTAAACAATTAAATCATGTAGCAATTTAAAACGGTGGGATTTCACACAGTTCTTAAAAGTGCTTAATGTGGTGAGCGATTCGAAATCTCAAAGGAAAGCGCATTATGTCAACTGAAACTTTCAAAATAATTGTTTGCAATTAAAAGGTGTCATTTAACCCTTAAATCAGAAGTTTTTACTGCAACCATGCATTTATTGCGTGGTAACAGGTCCCCAGAATATTCTTATCAAGGAAAGTCAAAGGAGTCAAGTGGGTTTTGGCCCCTTTGACTTATTGTTTAAAACGTTTTTCAATATATCTTCTTTTGTGTTCCAAAGAAAAAAGAAAGTCATACAGGAATGACGCAAAATAAAATTGGGGTCAGTCCTAATCCTACTCCTTTCCTTGAGCTCCAGTATATCTAGCACAGCAGTCAGGAACTATTTTGATCAATGCCCATCTTACACATGGAAGTCTTATTGACATTTAGGGAATGCACATGCTTGCCATTCCTGACCTGCGAATCTGTTAGTTCTAGGCTTTCCCTTCCACATCTGTCACTGCTTACCAAAAGCTCCAAATTAATAAAAGCAGGATAAGCACAGAAGAAGTAAAAACACCTTTCATGTTTCTTTCAGAGGGATTTCCATTTCATAAGAATCTCTCAGATTTCCTTTTAACACGTATGACTTTGTTTTTAATACTGAAAATGCAAAATGTTTCATACTCAACTGACACTTTTATAATCATTTTCACCTCTTACACATATGAAGTGAATAAAATCTCAAGACTTATGTTTATGGGTGAGCATTCCACATTTGTTCTTAATGCTGAGTATCTGTGGTGGGCTGAGTGGGACATATTTCAGCTCCGTGTCAGGGGGGTCCTCCCTTCACTCGCACCCACAGCCGCTCAGCTGTTTCTGCATGTTACTCCGGGTTACTCCAGCTAGCTGACCGGACATGTGCCGTTCTCCTGTTGCTCAAAGACTCAGCATGTTTCATCACGACAGGCTGCCTGTCCTGGTACCCATGCGGATTATGCTGGGACCCCCCGTCTGGAATTTTTCTCATCACTATACAGTGATGATAAACTGCCTTTAGGAACACAAGATGCTGTTTACAACATATTTTTCTCACGTGGTATCTTCCAACTAAAACGAACCTAAGCACATACGGAAGGGCAACGTGTCTTTGTCCGCAACAGCCCTGGGTAAAGATCACAGAGAACAGCTATCTTTTCCGTGCATATTTCTCTCTGTCGCTTACTGAACACATCAAAAATGTCAGCCTGTAACTGATGGACATGCCCAGAAGGTCCAGCATGCTTTTCATGAACCCCCAGAAAGCCATTTTCTAGGAAGCAGCGGGTGGAAGAGAAAGCACACTCAGCCTTCTAGGGACAAAGCTATCACTTTTTTCACTATTTTAAGCTGTATTTAATCACATCTGAAGTACTAACCTCATGAACAGACACTTATCAGCATTTTGATAGGCGACACAATGGTGAATATGTTTCACAACACCACGTTTCTCCAAAGTTTGGAGCGTTCACTGTGGACTAAAATGGAAGGCTACTACTCGTCCAAGTATTCATCTAAAATATGGGGTGTGATCTCAACCTTTGTACTATTCCTGAATCTATTTGATCCTATCCAGTAAAGCATAACTTGGCACCAAAAGTGCTGGCAAAAGACACCGGAGAGTTTCCACTGTACAAATACACTCCAGAGATTAGACACAGGCTTTTAAACATATAAGGTATAACACACCACAGAGAAACTGCTTTTGGCAAAGACTTTCGACGGTTCTGTTGATGAGGTGACAAACTATAACTTAACTTTAATCCAAATTGCATTACACACATTGAAATGTCAAGGAACTCATAGATTTATGCGTAAAATTGCTTAAAATCACACTCCACATTAGCTGCAATGTATTTACATAAGCATTTACATTTTAAAAAATGTGTATCATAACCACTGTAATGTAAAAGATTACCTTTTTAATTTACAGTCAGATAAATATTTATAGATTTAAGTGACTACTGAATTTGCCAAATCTAATTGCAAAACAGATTTTAAACATTGTTCTCCTTTTCAAAAACATAAATGAATTAACAAATAAATAAGGGGAAAATCATGTTAACATAAATTAAGAAAGAGAGAGATGGTACATTTTAGAGTAGGCTATATGTACTACAACACAACACAACACAGACTTACCAGCAGTATTTAGTGCTGTAGTCTGTAATTAAGCCAGGCAGCACACTTGAATAAGGAGATGCCACAGGAGATGTTTCTACAAGAGCCTATACGTTTAACCATTATAAAGGTCCAACGTCCAATTTTCAATCTGTCAATATGAATTATTTACAACGGCAAAGCTACTGATTTTTTTTTCAGTCCACAATCTTCTGACTGAATTTAATTAAGCTATTGGTCTAGACTGAAGCCTTATTATCAAGTAATAATACCGATCATTTTTCAAACGATCCGGGACACAAAAAAAAAAGCCATCTTTTTAATTATTCTCCCGAGCCCTAAACTTGAGGCTGGAGTATAATATGCTAAAAATTCAGAAATCAAAGCGCGTGCTAAAGCTTGGCGCCTGATCCCCTCTCGCGAACACTTCAGGCAGAAAACCGTTATCTCGCAATAAACATGCCCCGCTTCAACTCAAACAGTTTCTAATCGTTAAAAACACCCAAAACTAACGAACGCATGGCTGCTCTACAAAAGCAAAATTGAAAAAACAACACCAAAACACCACTCAGTCCTCATTTGTTAATGTCATTTCAAAAACTTTTAAAGCGTGAACAAAGAATTGAGCCGAACGATCCAGCGAAACAAAACACAGCACTAAAACAACTTTCTATGTGTGTTTTATGGGATTATGAAGGCTGAGCTTTAAAAAGCAAATTTAATATTCCCGTAAACAACTCATGTAACCTATAGAATAAGGGAATTATTTTGGCATGCGGATTATTTATAGACAGTCGGACAAACACGCAGAGCAGGATGCGAGCCTTCAGCCCGCGATGAGGAACATCCCAACGCGAAACAACTACAACACCCCACATCCACCCGAAAATGTTACTTTTATCCCACTTTGGATTCAACAGCCACATCTAACAACTCATCTAAAGGAGCTAACGGGTTAGCTCAATAGTTTAGTTGGCTTAAAGAGACAAGCACTTCTGTGAAACAGGATGTTCACTGAAACACATTTCAAGAACTTTGATAAATGATTCACCACGATTTGCATCACCTTTGCCTCTTCTATAAAGACAGTATAAAAGTGTGGGGATGCGTACTCACATTGCATGGAAAGGAGAAGCAGAACGCAAGCCAGTGGTGTTAACGCCATCTTGGAGTCGATGAAATTTTCAGTTTGCCTGTACATGCGCAAAGTAAAAGGCTTTAGGAGAGGATGGAAAGGGCTGGAGCTCACCGACCGAAGTGAGAGAGAGAGAGAGAGAGAGATAGGGGCACGTCGACCTATTGTGTTGAGTCTCCATGACTACAAACTACATCGTCGTCATGAATATTCAGGCTTTTTTAGGAATTGGCCAGTGAAGTTGCACCAGTTCCGATTGGAACATCATGCTTTTGTAGAGTTTACAATTTATTTATGAGAATCATTGCCGCTCAACATTCCACATATGACAGACTATCTGAGGATGGAAGGATCATGGACGTTTGAAACTTTATATCACACTATTCGAAATGACTTTCCATATTTCCAGTCTAGTTTCTCATTATTTGATCATATTTCACAAAGACACAGGTCAAGAGAATTTATAATCAAATAGGCTACAGCAATATCTACTCTTGTGAAAAGAGAAGTGTGCTTGAATGTGCATTTGAAGGCGCTACTTCAAATCTAAAGGGGTCATATGATGCGTTTTCAAGTTTTTCGTTCTCTTTGGAGTGTTACAAGCTCTTGGTGCAGAAAGATCTGTAAAGTTGCAAAGACTAAAGTCCTCAAATCCAAAGAGATCTTCTTTATAAAAGTTAAGAGTCAACCACGACCTACCTAAAACGCCTCGATCTAACACACCCCCACATATCTACCTCACTATGTCGGAAGATTTGCATTTGAAGAATGCTTCAACTTTTATTCTCGCTGATTTAGTTAGTTTCCAGTGTCCGCCCGGTCCATGTCAGTAAGACGCTGGTGTGCTTGGCGTTGTGAAAGCGAACTACTTTGTTTGGCCTTCCAAAAGAGGACACGTCTAGTAATCAGTGGTTAAGTTGTATTTAAAAAACTGTTCCAGAACACTTCAACCCAGATATTCAGATGTGTCCAGCACATTTTACGGAGGATGAGGACTGTTTCCTGAACCAGTAGCCTATGCGTCTGTGGCACAAAGGCTGTTTCTATAAAGTTGGACAGTTCCAACTTTGCAAGGACAGTCTGGCACTTCTGACTCACAGCCTGTAAGTACGCTTTTTATATTTAAAGAGTTTGCCACTGACGATTCAAACGTGAGTTTTTTTTGGGCAGTGTAGAGTAGCGCTTGATGTTTGTTGTTTCTCCAATCAGAAATGCAGACATGGTTTTTTTTGTTTACGCGGCGCGATGCAACGTAACGCGTAAATAGACAGTATAAGTCTTTATAATCAGTAATCATGTCCCCACTAGATGCAACAAATGCAAACTCGTTTGTAATGGGTTTTAATGTTTATATCTCGTCGAGTATGTCCGGACGCGAACGAATGTGTCTATTTAAAACCGGATCTTCTTAGTGAAATTGTAACTGACTCGTTGAAACGTTTCGCGTCTCCCTGTACTCCCTAATCAAAATTAAAAACATTAAAGGGTCATATTGCCGATTTTCAATTTTTCCTTTCTCCCCCCCTTTCTCTTTGTAGTGTTACAATCTCTTGGTGCATAAAAAAGATCTGTAAAGTTGCAAAGACTAAAATCTCAAACCCAAAGAGACATTCTTTATAAAAGTTCAGTCAGCCACACCTACCTAAAACGGCTTGTTCTAACACGCCCCAACATGTCTACGTCACTGTGTGTGAAGATTGCATAACGCCGCCCAAATGTTCCGCAAAGAAAGAAGGCGTAACTTTTATTCTCACTGTAGTATTCGTTGTGAAAGCGAAACTACTTTTTTTGGTTTTCCAAAAGAGGATGATATCTGCTTTGTTATGCCTGGAGCTGATCTGTGCTGGTCGCTGAGGGAATACATCAACTTTCACCGTGGACAAAGCGGAGTCCAGCCCGGGGCAACTAGTGGTTGCCGCTCAATCGTCGCATCCGCCGGGCACGCCGTTCTTGACCCCGCCGCCTCAGCTCACTCTATCCCGGCCTCAGCGCACGCTAAGCCGGGGCTTCGGCTCACTCTATCCCGTCCTCAGCACACGCTAAGCTGGTGCTTCCCCTCACGCTAGGCCGCTGTGTTTTTCGTTGTGAAAGCGAAACTACTTTATTTGGCCTTCCAAAAGAGGACACGACTACAAATCAGTTGTATTTACAACACTGTTCCAGAACAGTTTAACCCAATTATTCAGATGTGTGCAGCACATTTTATTTTACTGTTTTACTGATCCTGGGAGAGTAACGTTAGACTACAATGCCGGCAGTTCTGACTCACGTAAGTGCGTTTTCATTTAAAGGATTTGCCACTGATGATTCAAATGCGAGTTTTGGGCAGTAGAGTAGCACTTGTTGTTAGTCATTTCTCCAATCACAAATGCAGAAATGGTTTTTTTACGCGGCGCGATGCAACGCAACGTTTAAAAAGACAGTATAAGTCATTATATCAGTAATTATGTCCCCACTGGATGCCACAAATGCCTAGTTTATAATGGGTTTTCATGTTTTTAATCATTGCTCCGGCCTGACTGGGCATCATCACAATATGGTGAGGGGCTTAACTTTTCCGTCACACGCTTGAGGTATTCGGCCAATCACAACGCATTGGATAGCTGGCCAATCAGAGCACACCTCGCTTTTCAGACCGATGAGCTTTGTAAAAATCGACGCGTTTCAAAAAGGTGGGGCATAGAGGAGAAACAATAATGTACAGTCCGTTTTAAATAATGTGTTTTTTTAACCTTAAAGCTCATAAACACATTTCATTACACCAATTTACACAAAATAATGTTCTTTTTAGCACATCATATGACCCCTTTAAGGTTATTCGGTTTATAAACGTGCCCTGACACTCCCTCTGATTGCTAAATAACCATATCCCGATTTATCAGGTACTCCTAACAGTACAAGTTGACTGAACTGCTAAAAAGACCGATGATGAAGTGCAGGAGCAGAGCAGCTGGACTTAGTCTCATGACCTGCTGGGTAGAACGCATCACGAGTATGTTAGTGTGCGTACATTTCCGGTACACGCTTGAGGTATTGAGATTAACACAACGCACTGGATAGCTGGCCAAATCACAGCAACCCTCGCTTTTTCAGACCGATGAGCTTTGTAAAAATGTACGCGTTTCAGAAAGGTGGGGCATATAGGAGAAACAATAATGTACGGTATGTTGGAAATAATGTGTTTTTTTAACCTTAACCGCATAAACACATTTCATTACAAAAATACACAACATTTGTAATGATGGAATATTACTTAAAACTAAAAGGCATTTAAGTGTACTTAATGAGAATACACTTTCATGACTTTGTTTCTTGGGACAATATAAATTCACTTTAAAAAAAGAACTTTGTAATAGCTACTTTCAAATGAAAAGATTTACTTTGAAATACATTTTATGTTTTAATAATCTTTAAACTGCTTTATTTGATTTGTGGACTGACATACTAAAGCACATGTCAGTACTGGATTGTAAGTTTAACTCTGTGTAAATATAGTTAAATGTATACATCTTTATCATTATAAATGTGTAATTAAAATATATATACATGATGTACAAGTTTCAACAAAATTGTCATTGAAGTATATTTTAGTTTATTTTCAATATTCAGCAGTGCACTTTAATCATATTTCCAAGACAACAAAAGTGATTATGAAATTACATGTATGAACTTATTTTCTATGCAAGTATGTTAAAAGCATTATTTCGCTTAACTTATATTATAATACATTTTAACACGTAATACATACGTTCAAATAACATGTAATTAAGTGTCTGAAATTATTACTTTCAGTTTGCACGCAAGTATATTGTTTTAAGTATATTATTTCTGTGATGAGCACTCTTAAAATGTATGGCAAAGTGTGCTGCTTTTTCACAAGGGCAGTCTAGTTCAGGGTTTTCCCTCACTGTAAAAAATTTCAAGCGGTTTCAACTAATTATTATTTAGTAACAAGTTCCTTTAGTGAACTAGTTTTATAGTCCATTCAACTAAAATTATTTAATTGGTCAAAGATTTAGAAAACTACAGCAAATTGTGTCAATTAAAATGTAACCATTCACTCTGTGTGTTTCATATGTTACCTCAACTAATATTTATTATTTGGGCATCATAAGAAATTGCTGGGAACTACATAAACATATATTTTTAGTTTAAAATAATTATTAACTGGTGTTTATCAATCACTAAAAACACACTTTACAACACATAATAGCCTTTATTTAATAACAATCTACATTTATAACATTTTTCATACAGACTAAACACAGGCTTGAAGAAAAAAAGTCACCTATACATCTTGGATGGCCTAGGGGTCAGTACCTTAATGACATAATTTTTATTTTTGGGTGAACTATCATTTTAAAGCTCCAGTTGACAAACATTACATCTGTAAAACAACTTCAAAATTCAGTTTAAACTTTGTTTAATTAACTAAAAAAAACTAAACTAAATGTTAGCAAACATTTACAAATATTACTACTGTTTCCCAATTACATCTATCAAATGATGCAGAAGTAAAAACGAAATAAATAAATAAAATGAACCAGGGTTACAGTATATAATTCGGGGGGGGGGAGGGCAATCAAGTCACCTTTATTTACACAGCGCTTTATACAATACTGATTGTATAATCATACTGAGCAGCTTTACAGTGTCAACAGGAAAATAGTTAGTCAATAATGCAAGAGGACAATAACAAGTCATTTTTCCAGTTAAATGGATAGTTCACCCAAAAATGAAATTTTTATGTTTATCTGCTTACCCCCAGGGCTTCCAAGATGTAGTTGACTTTGTTTCTTTAGTAGAACACATTTGATGATTTTTTAAGTCCAACCGTTGGAGTCTATCTGTCTTATAATGCATGGCAATGGTAACAAAGTCTATGAGTGTAAAAAAAACATGCACAGACAAATTCAAATTAAACCCTGCGGCTCCTGACGACACATTGATGTCCTAACAAATGAAACGATCGAAACGATCGGTTTGTGCCAGAAACGAACAGTATTTATATCATTTTTTACCTCTAATAAACCACTATGTCCAACTGCCTTCAGCGCGCGCACGGTATCCGGTGCGTGATGTGTGTACGCGCTCTGGCGTAGTTTAAGCAAGCGTCGGAAGTGAGCTCTCGCGCAGATACGTCACTCATTGTTTACACAGTGCACAGTCATTGTAAGTACGACGGCTAATCAAAATGGTACTTATTTGCGCTTATCCGGATTGTTCAAACCGACTTCTGAGCCTGCTCGCCTGAAGTTATGGTTGATTGCTCTTCGGCTGGATATCAACATACTGTGATGAGTCGGCTGCCTAAAAATCTGTTCATATATGAATCGCGATTCTGTCTTCTAACGATTCTAATGGATTCACAAGTTTCAAAATCAATGTTCTAAAGCAGCGTTCTCATCCTGTTTGTTCCTGGCCTCGCCCTGCTCTGCACATGCTCTGCATCTCTCTCTTTCTCATTCAGATCATCAGCTCAGTGAGTACTATGAGGGGCCGTATAGGCCATAATTATTGAAAAGCCTCTTAAAAATACTAGTGAAACGAAAAATATTGATAAACCTTAGTGAAATTCATTCATATGCATTACTGAAAACCTCTTACAAACACGAGTGAAACGAAAAACATTGATAAACCTTAGTGAAATTTATTCATACGCATTACTGAAAACCTCTTACAAACACCAGTGAAAACATTCATCAACCTTAGTGAAATTCATTCATACACATAACTGAAAAACCTCTTACATACACCAGTGAAAACATTCATCAACCTTAGTGAAATTCATTCATAAACCAACCCCATTCAAAAACCCCCCTGAAAAACCTCTTACCTACACCAGTGAAACCTTCATCACCCTTAGTGAAATTCATTCATACACACACATAACTGAAAACTCTACCCTACCAATGAAAACCTTCACCATGCATCAACCTTGGAATTCATATGCATAACTGAAAAACCTCTTACATACACCAGTGAAAACATTCATCAACCTTAGTGAAATTCATTCATACACATAACTGAAAAACGTCTCAGGTTACTTATGTAAACATGGTTCCCTGAGTAGGGACGAACCTGCGTCCTCTATGGTCGCTATGGGGAACGCCTCGTCGTGACCCGTGTCTGAATCATACATTGAAAAAACACCAACTCGTAGGCCGGCTACAGCCATGACGTAACTACCGGTGCGACTATGGTATAAATAGGTGCCGGGAGCTACACATTCACTCATTCACTTCTTCGTCTGAAGCTTGCGTCCGCAGCATGGCATGAAACCTAGAGGACGCAGTGTCTCGTTGCCTACTCAGGGAATCATGGTTATATAAGTAACCTGAGACGTTTCCCTTCATGGGAACTTCGAACTGCGTCCTCTAGTGGTCACTATGGGGAACGGTATACCCACGCCACCATGCTGAGGGAGTGCAAGCCAGAACCATGGCGAGCACTAAGAACCAACTCTACCATATTGCTATGGGATTTGCCCCTGGGACGTTAGACGGCTGTCAGTGACTTTATTCCCTACGGCCAAAGGCCTAGGCTACATAACCCAAAAAACTTACCTGTTAGGGCCAGGACTCCTGGGCCCGGGGTAGAGCTCAAAGTCTTGGAATCAGGAATAGATTCCTTTAGGGGAATACGACCAAGAGCCTAGAATCCTACTAGTCTTGGCCTGTCACACAGGGGCTACCGCCCGTTTTGTCTTTGCATGTGGTGAAGGAACTGTCTCAACAGATCATTAGTAGCACCCTGTTAAGTAGGTATACAGAGGATACATAGGAGGAGTGGTGCACAAGGCAGAACCGGGGTTTTAAACCACTCAAAAAGAGCACGAAGCTGCTGCGCGTAGCTCTTACCATACAAGATTTTTAGAAAAGTGGGCAAAGCGATAACTTGCACACTTACCACTGAAGTTGAGTTTAGAAAAGTGGGCACAGCATAACGTGCACACTTACCACTTATGTGGATTTTAGAAAAGTGGGCGAAGCATAATGTGCACACACTTGAATACTGTTCTAGGGTTTCTCGTGGCACCCTGAAAAGGCAGCCGATAGATAAAAATAGCGTATCCCCAGACGCTATATCTACTGCTATAATGCTGG
This sequence comes from Sinocyclocheilus anophthalmus, assembly GCA_018155175.1. NCBI lineage: Eukaryota > Metazoa > Chordata > Actinopteri > Cypriniformes > Cyprinidae > Sinocyclocheilus > Sinocyclocheilus anophthalmus. The sequence goes on along the minus strand of JADLZN010009594.1, from coordinate 18,043 downwards.
AGTGGCTAGCAGTAAATCTGTAGCTGATGGAGCAAACATCCAGCTCTCAATCGAAAGGGAGCTCAACCTACAGCATTTTCCCATGGGGTGGAACAGCTAGCAGTTATTCACTAGGGAGCAACACACTCAGTTCTCAAACCGAGACGGGGCTCGACTTGCAGCATGTTCCAAAGCTGGAACAGATAGCAATAATTTACTTAGCTGTGGGAGCTACACACCTAGTTCTCAGTCGAGAAGGTGGCTCGGCCTACAGCATGTTCCAATGCAGGAACGCTAGCAGTAGTTTACCTTGGCTGAGGGAGCACAAACCCAGCTCTCAACGAGCGGGGGCTCGACCTGCAGCATGATTGAAAAATCAGAGGGGTAAGCATACTGCCGTCTAGCCAGACTCTCATTCCAGGTAACCCTTTGATAAAAGGGGAGCATTGTCTCAATACTACCACGAGGACAGCCCATGGAGCGAGGAATCTAACTCCTCAGAGAGGATTAACGATCGAAAGAAACATCATACTCACAATAACCCTCATTGGTGAGGGGAGCGATGCCTCAGGGATATCCTGGTGATCGGGGGGAACAACCCCTCAGGTCGACCCAGATACGGTAGACCAGTCAGTGTAGCATGAAAGCGTAAACCCCAGCCTGGACGTCCAGGAATTTTTTGCAGTGACGCGCCGGGGGCCTGATGAAAATGAAGGCTCCCGCAGAAGTCTGTGTTATGGCCGCATGATCCAGGACGTATGAAACCGAAACCTTCTTACCTTCTGGACAGATCTCGAAGATTGGCAAATAACCACTGCATGTCGAGCACCCGGTTTCTGAACCCAGCACGGGAAATACTGCAAAGAAACTAGCAGAAGGGTACACACAACCACCAGTTTTCATTAGCACATACATATATTTATATTTACATATATTTAGACATGGATCGTACTTACCCACCATGGCTCCCGCGTTGGAGCTCTGTCCGGAAAAGCCTCTAGACCGGACCTTCAGTAAGGTGGTTACTATGATTAACCATAGATCCAACCAAAACATCATAGGTCCAGAAGGAGACTGTTATGCAGGAGATATGGTGGTTACAGGGGAATTAGGAAGGGGAAGAAAAAAGGGGTAGATGTTACACCCCTTGAGGAAAAGAGTGATACCTAAGTATTACTCTGATCCGGACGAAAGCGCTGACGCCTTGTCTGGATCACATCCCTCAGGTCCTGCCTACCTCCCTTCGACCCACGATACTTCCTACCCCTACCCGCAGGCGGAGGAGGAGCGCGAGTTGCGACACTAGCCTTCTGTGCTTGTCTCTGATCCTCAGACCGAGACGGGCCAGGACCCCTGGTGTGTTCGGGCTCAGACCTGGACTTCGTGGAATGAAGGTTTTGAGGGCCGCTGAGCGCGCCTTCGCCTCCCTGAACTTTGACGACCGTCTCAACGGATGTACCAAAAAGTTCAGAGGGTGAAACCGGGGCATCGAGAAGAAACCCCTTTCTTTCCTCTCGATGTCTGCCAGGTTCACCCACAGATGCCTCTCCATTACTACCAATCGCCGCCATAGATCTGCCCGTGGCAGAGGCAGCCTGCTTAGTAGCACGAAGTGCAAGATCCGTGGTGCGGCGTAACTCAGCCATCCCATCAGAAGAAAGGCCCTCGCCTTTACCCAGGTCTTTCAGCAGATCAGCCTGGTATGCTTGTAGCACCGCCATCGTGTGCAGTGAAGCAACAGCCTACCTGCTGCTGCGTATGCCTTGCCATTCATTTTATATGTAGCTTGAAGAGGCATGGATGGCAAGGAGGTAGTTTTGAGAGATGATGTCTCTCCCATAGAGAGATAGCTAGCTAGCGTCTCTTCTACAGGGGCATTCTCTCATAGCCGTTTTCTCACATCTCCTCGATGTTCGCATAACTGGCATGCTGAAACCGATGGATGCGTGAGGAAAACAGCCTATTCCATTCCTTCTCGATCTCAGTATGGAGATCAGAAAGGAAAGGAAGGCTCACCTGAGCTGGAGGTTTATGGCCAGAGATAACTTTTCGTCTAGACGACCCGCGACTCCACTGTATCCCTTAGTCCGCTTCCATGTCAAGTCAAGTCTTGCCGTGGCTCGTCCTAACCCCTCTAAGAGCTCATCATACTACGCAGTCCTGAGGATTGAGAAGGCTCCGCCTCAGCTTCTTCGCTCTCATCATCAATTTCCTGCTCTTCCTGGGCTGAACCCACCAGAGCACTGGCCCCTGGATCAGAAGATTTTAAAGAAATAACATCATCCTCCAGCAGCTCTCTCTCGTCCCCCCGCGATGAGCCGCGGATAATTAAAGCCCCTCTTTAAACTCATCGGCCAGATCCACCTGTGATCCCCATGAGTTCATTCCCTTCCGTGCCTCAGCAGTGGTGGGTCCTGGATCGCGGGAAGCAGATGGCGGCCCCTCTTTACTTGAAAAGAGAGACAAACGAGAACGGAGCTTTTTCATTGAAAAATGCTCTCAATGCACGCAGATTGCCCCCTCGAGTACATCGCGTGCGTGCTCCTCGCCCAACCAAACAACACATAGATCGTGTGTGTCATCTGGTGTCAAATAGCGCTGACACGGATTCACACACCTTCTAAATGCTCTGCTAGTGCTTGCCATAATAAATAGAGATAGCTCTTATTTTTTCCTTGGAAATGCACGCTTCAAACAAAACAGTCAAATGAAGACGAATAAGAGAATGATGTGTAGCTCCCGGCAACGATTTATACTGTAGTCGCACCGGTAGTGATGTCAAGGCTGTCGCCGGCCAACGAGTTGGTGTTTTTTCAATGTATGCTTCAGACACGGGTCACGACGAGGCGTTCCCCATAGCGACCCCTAGAGGACGCAGTTCGAAGTTCCCATGAAAGGGAACATTCATCAACCTTAGTGAAATTCATTCATACACATAACTGAAAAACCTCTTACATACACCAGTGAAAACATTCATCAACCTTAGTGAAATTCATTCATTCACAGCTGAAGTGAGAGAAGATTTCAGTAGTTGATGAGAGCTAATTTCACTTGAAACGGAAGCCATGTCCACATTTCCGTTTAATTTGGCGCCGGCGCGTGTCTCACAAAATCGTTTGGCAATGGCAGATAATCGAAACGAGTTGTCTGAGGCTATTAATATTTTAAACAATATTTTACAATCACCAAACACGATTCCTTCCCTCACATCAACATTGAATGCTCAGCGAAGTACCGTTAATGTTTCCGCAAATAACGAAGGCGTAGAAGATGAGATCAGAAATGCATTTCGTCCAGCCAACTCGGGACCGCGTTTTCAGACTCGCCAAAGATTCGGAGCCTGGCATGAATCAAAAAGAAATAAAAAGAGGTGAGTACTTTTAAGTATTCTTAAACATTTGATTATATGTTTATATGTATGATTATACAGACAAGCTAAATAATTAAATTTCACTTCAAATAATATTTTTCAAAGATGCTTTTGTCATTTTATATAGTTGTTATCACGCTGATGTAAGTACAGTTGTTCGTTTTTAAATAAATTTGGTTTTAGTTAGTTATGTGATGCTTTAAAAACGGGAGTATGACGTCATGATAGACAACTGATATTGACAGCTTCTCTGAGCGGACTGACTCTGGTCCTAAATCAACGCAATATTGCCTCACCCTATTGGGACATTGGCATTAACATTAAGATATAACCATTTGGGAGTTTAAAGCTTATTTACAAAGGTTATATATATATATATATAATATATGTGTGTGTGTGTGTGTGTTTTACAGTGCTGCCAAAGTCTGGCTGTTTTGCATAGTTGATTTTACTTGTATGCATTTTTAAACGTCAGTGCTGCTCATCATAGACTTGAGAACAGAATAAGAATTAATTGCCACTTATCTTTTTAAGGCCTAGAACACAATTTTACCAGTCTTTTAACAAGGATGTAATTCTGCTGCCTTCACCAACATGGGACAAGACATGCAAGCAGTCCACGAAGAGAATGTTGTATCAGAAAGGACACATCCTTAGTGCTTTTGAGTTTCAAAATGAATGGGATTACAGCACCACTATGTCCAAATTACAAGAAGCATTCAAAGATTGCTTGCCATCAGATGTCAGGTATGTAATGTTTTTAGAACGCATTTAATTTCTCACACATCTTTGGGCATGCAATGCACTTACTTACTAAAATGGGAAAAAAATAACAATGATGACCATGATTTACAAATGAATGAATATGCCAGTAAGTTGTACTGCTGCTAATTGTTAAGAAATGGGTGTTGATTCTTCCATAAAAGTTTAGTTAGGCTATAATTATTTTAGTTTAGCTGTAATTTCTAAAACATCTGTGATTTAACCACAATCGCTACCGGACAATATCCTTGGAAGGTTTTGGGACCCATTTTTTTTCCATCAACTGAAATCAAATTGATAAATGTTCCTCTAAAAATTTGTTGCTTGACATTTGCTGTTTTTGCTTATTCATAGATTAGAGCTCATGATGCCTTGTGGAAACAATTTAGTTGCACCAAAGGTGTGTGAAGGCCAGGAGCTGAGTGGACAACTGATTCACAAAGTCTTTAAATCAAAGACCCTGTACCTAAGGCCATCAAAGGAAATAGAGGTATGGCATACTTTTAAACAGGGCCGTAACCACAATAGACAAGTCCCCCTCAATAATTACAAATGGCCAAACTGCCCTCCCCCAATATTTGCACTGATCTGCTGCCCACCATTATGCAGCACTCTTGTTATACGAATGATAATAATTACACCAAAAACATGGTTGCAACACGTTTACTATAATACAACCATGGTTAATTTTCTTAAGTGTTTTAGCAGTTATATCAGTACCACTTTAGTGAAGGAGACTGAATGCTATGTAATGAATATTTGCAGCTTCTCAGACACACAACAGTTTTTTTTTTTTTACTACATTTTTTCTGTGGTAATTTGCGTTTGTTTACACTGTGCTTCTGAGCATGTTCCAAAACATGGTGGAATGCAACGCTCCGTGACGTAGATTCCCATTTTCTATATGAAAGTTGGTCCCCCATGTTCAAGACAAGGTTACGGCCTTGCTCTTAAATGACTACTTGATCAATTATTTTATATTATAATGTGCTGTCTTAGTGCAAGTCTATTGTGTGTGTGTTGTTTGGCAGCGTGACTCCTTTTGTGGTGACAACGGGAAAGATGACAGTACAGACTCTGAGTCAGTAACTGAGATAACACCTTTAGAACATTGCCACAGGACCACTGAATTATGTTCCCCACCTATTGCTGAGCCTGTTCCTACACAACCTTCTACATTACTCTCATACTCAACAGTGCCTTGCAGTTCATGGGCAACTACACCATCCACTTCACCAGGGCATTCTCTTGAACAGGCTTCAACATCTTCAGCTCCAAATACAGTGAACTATGAGATAACAAGCCATGATGATTACAGTGCCTATCTGTCAGTGATGACCTCCTTCTCAGACTTTTCATCAGATGATGAAGATCTTAACCAGGCAATTCTTGCCAGCATTGAAACACATCGGTAAGTACATCATAAGTATCAACTAACTATGCTGTTGTGAGTTATGTTAATCAGGGATAAGCCACAGCTAGCTGTGCATTAAAGAACTGCCTGATGTGAAGCAGATGGTGGTTGCCTCTGCAAATTGTATTACAATTGGTTAATGCACATCTGTCATAGGCTTAGCGGCTTATTCCATGGTCATTTGCCAACATTGACAAGTTGAAACTTATTGATGTTTGTAGTGCAATATTTGACCGGAAGGGTAAAATTGACGGTTATTTTTTATCAGTTATGGCTCATTACATCCAGCAGATCTAGCATTAGATCTGAACTGACTTGAAACTACCTGTGTAAAAAAAAAATTTTATTGCACACCTTCCAGCTAGTCGGAATGGAGTATTCAGACAGACCATGGTATAATTGCATTGAGCACTGTCTACAAATCATAGCATTACAGAGTTCCATACCTGCTCAAGTGCTTTTCAGAGTTGTGGTTGAACATTTATTGTTAACTTTATTTTTTCTTTCAAATTGTGTTGATAGAAACTTTGAGGAAGTTCCTATTAAGAATATTCTTTTGGACCTGGCCTCCAACATAAACTACAATTCACAATGCAGGTTTAACATAAACCGCTCAGCAGTCCTTGAAGGAGCTATTCGAGGTTTTACCCGAATCAACTATAACCCCTCCAATGCAATCTCCGTTAAATTCTCGGATGACACTGGGAGGCATGAGGAAGCAGTCGACTTAGGGGGACCACGCAGAGAGTTTTTAAGGCTCCTCATGCAAGCCTTAAAAGACAGTTCAATGTTCGAAGGCAATGAGCAATCACAAAATCTTGCTCTTGATAGTTTTTGTATGTTTTTTTTTTTTTTTTTCCTTTTTTCCTATTGATAAAAAATAATCATGTCATTACTAAAAACATTACTTGACTATACTTGACATGATATACTGCCATTGAGTTAGCAGGTGTTTGTTTTTAAGGCTTTTCTGTTAGGAGGGTGTTTAAGATTACTTATTAGGTTTACAGTTTAACAGGTTTGTTGTTGAACTGTGAATTTTCTTTCTTGTCCTAAATGTAATTTTTTTTCTTCAGCATTAAGAGAGAACCGCTATTACATTGCGGGACAAGCAATTGCTGTAAGTTTAGTCCATGGTGGGCCTGCTCCAGGATTTCTATCACAGGTACTGTTCTCCTGTTTGGTCAATGGCCCGGAGTCCGCAAAACCCACACTGGATGACATTTCAGATTCTTGTTTAAATGAGAAGGTCAAAAAGGTATTTTGAGCTTTGCCTTAATTTCAGAAGGTTATTATTATTAATATTTTTAGTTTTTGTTCTTCTTCTTATTGTTGCTGTTGTTATTATTGTTATTTTGTTTTTAGATTCAAGATGCCACAAATTGTAAGGAGCTGTTAGAGGCAACAGAGCCATTGTTGGACTACTTGCTGACTGCTGGATGTCTCAGGCCTCTGAAAAGCGTTGAAGACCGTGATCTTCTTGTACATGACATCTTAATGTTCCAGATTGTCCACAGGGTCCAGAGAGCATTTGAAAGGCATTAACCTGTTTAGTGTTCAATTTGAAGCATATTTTTCTTGTTTTTTTGTAGCTGGAAAAAAAAGAGAGTTTAATATTTTATTTCACTAAAAGAGTTCTTTGTGTCAGTTTTTGACTTATTAAGTAAGTAAATGTATCTCGATTTAAAGGGATAGTTCACACAAAAATTTAAATTCTGTCATTACTTACTCACACTGAGAGTGAAGTATCTTAATTTGTTGTCGAAGTGACATCCGAAGGTCTTATCGGGATTTAGGAAAATTGGACAATGAGGGTGAGTAATTAATGACAGAATTTTCATTTTTTTCGGCGTGAACTAAAACCACTTGTATATTTAAAGATCATCGCTCTAGTATATTTGCGACATGTGAACATCGAGACAAAGAACTACCGAAAAAAACATCACTTTTCTTGCACAGTGTGTGATCAGACACAAGGTTCTAAATAGGGGGAAATTAATTTCCATAAATCTAGTGGCTTGGGAGAAAACTACTGGTCGTACACCAAATCTTATTGTTAACCGCAGCCCAATTTAGCCTTTGTCAAAAAAGTCGGTGTTAAACAGTGTGTGTGTTTGAGGGATGTTGATGAGCACTGTGATCACTAGTCTGGCACTGTTCTGCAGAGAAAATGACATCAGAATTCCCTATGGCCACTGGATAGGGGACTGTGCATCTGCTCGTTCTTAAGATGACAAGGTAAGAGTTGACTTTTAGTGGGTAGACCAGTCAGCACTAACCACAGAATACATTTTTAATAGTGCGTTCAAGTATTTCGGAAGACTCGTAGTTTACGAGTTGAAATGACTACTATGAGCCAGCCAAGACACTAAGCTGATTATTTACCGGCACTGGGAAAATCTCTACTTTACTTAATGGCTGTAACTGAGTTGGAGGCGTGACCCAGTGGGATAAAATGTGTCGGATGCAATCGTAACTGCATTGTGCAGACCAAACACATATAGATACAGCAGAGACTGTATTGATTTTTTTTGCAATCGAAATAAAAGTTATTTATTTTTGGTAAAATAATACAGAAACTAGTAGGTAAATAGACATATGAATCTTATATTATGATTTGTGTGAATGTATAGATAGTTGACATTATTTTATTCTGTGGGTCTGTCTATCCCATATATAGTTTCAGAGATGGAATGAAAGACAATTAGGGGTCTTGAGAGTGACAGACTTCAGCGGTCATCCGTGATTAGCTTTCGCAACCATTTTTATGTCACTGAGCCAGGGTCGCTTAAGGGCAGACGTACTGAAGGGGCTTATTGAAGATTCGCCTAGTCACAAAAAAAGGTAGATAAGAGGGTGCAAGAAGGGTCGTGGTTTCTCCACCTTTGGGCAGAGAGGTTATTCGGACGATGGATTATGGGTGGGTATAGATTATATTTTATGTTGATTATTCTAATATGTTCTTCACACAATTCTACAAGGCCAGAAAACGTAAAATTAATCAAATCCGATATATTGCAATACCTATGTAGAAAAATACAAGTAATTGCCTTTACATATTTATTCCTATTTGTTTTGCTCCCCAGAGAGTAAAGATTGACAGTACAAAAGAAACAATTCAACTTACTGTAACAGTTTGAAAATAACCCACTCGTGTGACTGATATGGCCTAATATGATCGCACAAACCAGATCAAGAACACCGCCTAGAGAGGAATAAGGTCTACTGCCCCAAGTGAACCTCCTGCGGTGTTCCCTTGTCTGCCTGAACAACAAGGACTTTTATTGTGTTTCTATGAAGCTTTTTTGTCCTCGTCACAAAACGCTTTTTTCAAAGTATCTTTTTTTGTTGTTCAACAGAAATCACAGAGGTTTGAAGTGACAAGAGGTTTTTTTTTCTACTAACACATGCAGGCCTGGCTTTTGCCAGAGTGCTCACTGAAAATCCGTAGTGGCATTGTTCAGGATTGGTGACATCCTTCCCCTCAAAATATTTAACAAACTAGGTCAAAAATGCAGTGTTATGACTAACTTACAACTTTGAACTGTAGCAACTAAATTGTTCAAACATTGCATGGTGTTTATGTAGGGCACTGATATCAGCCCTTATTGTAATTTTGAATGCACCCTGAAACATAACAGAGAAATAGCGACTCTAATTGGGCAGAAGGTGCAACAGGGTCATCAGTAGGGGTTCATCTGGCTGGTAGGAGCAGTGACAGCTGGCAGTAATGATTCTGGCAGGTCACGTGACTTTGGCACGATCTGCTTCTTCAGTCACACATGATTTGATTTGGTGTACTGCGTCCTCTAAGCACTCTGACGAATTACATTATACAGATTAATTTGTAAGGGAAACAGGTCAATAATTTAGGTCAAAGGGAATCATTTAAGATTTTAAATGGAACTCCACCAATAATATGTAAGGGCATTTTGACAGAATCACTGTTTTACGGCTGATTACTGAGATGGCCAGCGATTCATTGAACGAGCTGTATGACATAAATTCTGCAATGGATATTAATGTCCAAAGTATAGTGAAAACACTATTTTTTAGCACAGTAACAAGATCGGCAGTTTTAAGACATTAACTTGTGAGCAGAAAATACAAGATACTTCTCTTTTCAATATAAATAAGGCGTTATTGGATAAATCTAAGACATATAAACTAATCTAAAACATGAACACACGCATTCACACAAGTTTGCAGAAAGAGAGAAAATGAGGAAATAAATAGTTTAAGAGAATGAAAATGTGAAACCCCAAGTTTACAGCAAAATGTGAAAATGCATAGACATGAACAAACCATCAATCACTTAATTAAACCCTCGCATTGAGTTCTCAATTAGGTTAAAAATTTATAATAAATGCACCAGGGTTCAGATAGGATCTGAGGTACTGGTGCGTTTCTTGTTTTGTGCGGGGTTCCCTTCATTGTTGTTGAAGAAGGGGAGTTTCCCGCTTTTGATTGGCTGGAGGGTTCCGTCTGGAGAAGCTTAGTAGTGGGAAGTGGCTGGCGACTAGCGGAGCTATGGTCGCATGTGAGTTTTGACGGGGCCTCTTGACGGAGATGTCGCGTCTTGGCAACTCTTAATCGAAACACGAAAACTATAAATATTCTCTAAAATAAACTAATAGATATATAGAATAGAAGTAAAGTTTGACGAGACCAGGTGTCGTTTCTCCTCATGGTTTTGGAGGAGGTGGCATGTAAGCCAGAGCACGCTCAAAAACTAAAGAAGCATGATTAAAAAAAAAACAACAAGGCTCGAAAAGGCAAGAAGGAAGAGGGCGAGAGAGAGGGAAAGATGGTGTCCTGAGTATTTAAACCAGGCTGTTGAACACATCCCCAAATGGTGTTACGACCAATTGTAGCTCGGGGTGTTGCAATGTTTCTCCTCATTCATAAATCAAATGTTCTCTTATCAGTCACATGGTCCGAGTTTTTCCCACTCTTGCAGAGTATAATTTTGGACTTGATTTCTATAACAAGAATATGATACAATTGACAAAGAATTGATTGGAAGAAAAATTTCAAGCATGAAGATTCAAACACACAAATACTAAACATGAATAGCAAATCTTAAACTATTCAATAGTTATTCAAAATACATACACAATAAATGATTAAGACCTGATAAGTCACATGTGGGTTACATGCATGATATGGAGTTATGCATAGAAATGATTAGTTGCTCACAAGTCCTTTTAGTTCATTTTGGTGCATGGAAAGGCAGTTTCTGTGCCATTATGTGAATGTATGAAGACCAGAGATCAAGAGGTCTGTAAGGAATCTCTGAAAGTCTGTTCTTTGTCTATTAGTTGGGGGATGTCAATTCTAAAGCGCTCGTGATTGTAGATACTATCACGTGATGGTCATGCGGTCATATCTTTGACCATTTAATCTTGATTACTTGCCCTAAAATTGACAATCTCCTTCCTGAGTTATTATGATCAATGTGGTCCTTTTGTGTAAATGTTGAAAGCTGTTCTGTGAAAGAGTTGGTTGGTTAGGCTTGCTTCAGACTGGCTTGGGCTAGGGTCTGATTTATGAGCATCCTGTCGTCTTGGGCCTCTGTGGGCTCCTCATGTTTCAACCATGTTTTTGACCAAATCTTAGATTTTCTGATTCGGTCTGATACCCTACATTAGATGATCTGGGTTGATATTGAGATGTTCATAGTTAAACTGATTACATGATTTGTGGGCTATGTAATATTTAATACCTAATTAAACACGGTAAATGACCGTGATCCCGACACTGGCCAGCCACCGCTGTTATACCAACACTCGCCAGCGAAGCTTATTTCGCGGGAAGAAAACCCCCCTGAAACGTCCAATTCAGTAACAAGAAGAATTAAGATTCACTAAAGTAGTATTCATAAAAGGAAAAAAATTACATTGCAGCGAGAAGTGATAGGCACACACTTAGACTCGCAGCTCAAAAGCGGCGGGGCTGTATTAATTAGGATAAAAATTACCTAAAAGGACAAATCATGTAAAAAAAAAAAGCATAATATAGTAACAGATGCATATAATATAAGAAGATATTCGCCAAAGCAAGAGAGGGAGGAACGCAAAAATCAACGATTGCTGACATTTGCCAAAGTGGACAGGTCACGTGTCCTGCCAGAATCATTACTGCCAGCTGGCACTGCTCCTACCAGCCAGCTGAAGATTGAACCCCCACTCTGTTGGGTTTGTTACTCCAAAAAATTTATTACTTATTACAAAAGTAATATTATTATTTTACTTATAACCCCCTGCCAACAGCATTTGCTACTCATTAAATTACTTATAATATATAAAAAGCCTACCATATTTGGTTTGGAGCTTGAACATTGTAAACTCTTCGCCGAATTGCATGCCGTCGTCTAAATGCTCGCCCAATAGGATCAACTTCATGAAGGCTCTGTCTGATACGCCAACGTTGAACTCGAATATTGCGTGCTCTAAGGCTTCCATGAACATATCTTTCTCCTGCATTAGGCATGCATTCCAAAATATTCCTTACAGCTCTGTTAAGAGCATGATTTGACATTCTGGTGTATGTCAGTGGCTGAACATCAAGACGTTGTCTGTGTCTATAAAGTGTACATCGGCTAATGCCCAAGCAATTTGCAGTTCGCTGCCAGTTCATACCTAATGCAAGGCAGTATGAGATCTGCTCATGAGAGATGGCAAAACGAGGCCTTCCTGGCAAGTGGGTCAGAGTTGTTGGAGTAACTATCTCTTCAGCTGGTCTTTGCATGGAACCATATCTCTGCTCTAGTGAAGACAAGCATCTGTGCAAGGACTCCAGTTCCCGTAAACAGGAATTGTACTCATCCACGGCCCTTACAGCTTGCAACAATGAATGGATGGTTCTTGTGTGATCCTCAAGTTCTCTGAGGAGGGTTTCTATATTCATGCCATCAACAGCTCTCTGACTATCCTCTAAACACTGCAGTGTACGTCTAAAAAAAGCTGTAATGTCGTCCTCATTGTTCCTAATGAAGGAAAACAAAACAAAAACTTGCAGAACCAAAAATAGTCTCTGTGGGGACATTTTGAAATATTGAAAGACAGCTGTGTGACTTTCCTTTTTCAATTTCCAAATGCTAGAAAGCATTTAGCCAGAGAACAACATTCCTGGCCAATGAAATCTTTAGAATTAGCTGAGGGGCGGGGTTTGTGCTTAACTGAGTCAGAGGCTTTTTCAGTATGAATGAATTTCACTAAGGTTGATAAATGTTTTCACTCGTGTATGTAAGAGGTTTTCAGTAATGCAAATGAATGAATTTCACTAAGGTTTGTCAATGTTTCACTGTGTGTGTTTTTTTAGTTTTAAGAGGTTTTGCATTGATGTGTATGAATGAATTTCACTTAAGGTGATGAAGTTTTCACTTGTGTGCTGGTAAGAGGTAATTTCAGTTATGTGCATGAATGAATTTACACTAAGGTTGATGAAATGTTTTCACTCGGTGTGTAAGAGGTTTTCGAGTTCTGTGTATGAGATGAACTCCAATAAGGTTGTCGCGATAAAGTGTTTCACTGGTGTTAATAAAGAATAATAATTTGGTCCCTTTGTAAATTCTCTTTGCCACCTTGAAGTTTTCTCAGTCTCCTTAAAGTGTAAATACGGCCGGGAAGTAAGAAAACAAACAGTCAAATGTATCCTCAATACTTCAATTTATCCTGATGACAAATATCAAGTGATACTTATCAATAGGCATGTCTGGAGGGTGGAGATTTCATCCTCTAACCAATGAGACAGATAGGAGGGAAGTTGCCACAACAGGCTATGTTTTTCCAATCAGATACATGTTGTGTAATAGAATGTATAAAAATCTGTCGCCCAACATATACAGAAAAAACAAACAATATAGGAGAGGAATAGGACTTCACTGTCGAAGAATACTGACCTGGAGGAGGAGAGAGTGACGGAGGAGAAGGCAATAGGAATAAGCTGGCCAGGTGAATACAACGCTTGGAGATTGGAGAAGGAGGAAGGTGAGCATTTAGAAAGGACAGCAGAGTGTTTGACTATAAAACAACTGGTGTTTGTAAGAGGTTTTTCAGTTATGTGTATGAATGAATTTCACTAAGGTCGATCAATGTTCCGACTTTCATGGGACTTGAACTGCGTGTCCGTCTAGGGGGTCGCTATGGGGAACGCGACTGCCTCTCGTGACCCTTGTCGTCGACTTGCCAACTACCCTTGTGAAAACAAACACCAACTCGTGTGAGGCCGTGGAAAGAAAAACCAGCCTCTATGACAGAGTCCTAATTACCGGCCTGCGAGCTATTAGACGGTATAAAATACTAGGGCCGGGAGCAGGCCACAATCCCATCTATTTGCTCGTATTCTCTGTCGACTCGCCAATGAGCTGTGTTACGGTCTGTGAAAAGCTTGTTGGTTGTTGTAACATTTCGTCTGGTAAAGAGCGGATTCTTTCGATTAGGGCGAGAAAGGCACTAGCAAGCATTAAGGAGTGTGTGCATCTCGTGGTTTGATAACGTTGTTTACATCTGATGACACACAACGATCTAATGCGGCTTGATTTAGGTCTTGGGACAGAATCGACAGCACGCTTAACACGCGATGTCTGCCGAGGGGCAATCTTGGGACGGTGCCACCTGCCGAGCTGTTGTTTGTTGATCAAACTCGAAAAAAAAGTAAAATACGGGAATAAAATAAGCTTGCGTGCCTCCTCAGATTGTGCTTCTGATCCTTTTGAGGAAAGAGGGGCAGTCATCTGCTTCCCGCGATCCAGGACCCGCCACTGCTGAGGCACGGAAGGGAATGAGCTCGTGGGGATCGCAGGTGGATCTGGCCGATGAGTTTGAAGGGGGGGTTTCCCTTTTGCGCGTCAGGGAGGCGTGGGTTGCAACGAGCACTCATGTGTATTAGAGAAGGCGCCGTCTGGGGACCAGGCCCCATATGTTATTTCATTAACATTGTCTGATTCAGGGGCTATTGCTCTGCTGGGATCAGCCCAGCAAAAAGCAGGAAATGTCTGAGGAGGGCAGAGAAGCTGAGGCTGAGCCTTCCTAATTCTCCTGCCCTGCGTATGATGAGTTTTTTGGAAATTATGGATCGCGCCACAGCGTGAAGCGGGTGAAGAAAGTGATGTTGCGAAATATCTCGATGAATGTTATTTTTCTGGCCATAAATCCTCCAACTCAGGTGAGCCTTCCTTTCTTCCTGTTTTTCATATAAAGATTGAGAAGGAATGGAAGTGGCCGTTTTTCTCATGCATCCATCGATTCCAGCATACAAATAATGCCAACATCGATTCGATGCGATGCGCAAAAGCAGTTATGAGAAGATGCCACTATAGAGAGACGCTGGCCAGCTATCACTCTATGGGTGAGACGTCCTCTAAGACTCCCTTCCTTGACATCGCGCTCGGATGCCAGGGCATACGCAGCAACAGCAGGTCGGGCTGTCGCTTCATTGAACACGATGGTGATGCCCCAAGCATATCAGACTGTCCTGCTGAAAGACCTGGATAAAGAAGGTCCAGGTCTGAGCCCGAACAAACCAAGGGTCCTGGCCCGAATCAGTTGAGGATCAGAGACTGGCCCAGAAAGGCTAGGTGTCGCGGCGTTTTTTCCCCACGCTGTGCCCTCCCCCTACCCTCCTCCGAGCCGACTCGTGGCGTTTCAGGAAGGTAGGAAGAAAGTCTGGAGTCAATGATGTGTTAAGGTGAGAGGTAAGAAGGACCACAAAGAGAGATCCAAGACAGGAAGTCTGTGACTTTGTATCCGGATCAGATGAACAATACCTCAGTATTAAACTCATTCCTTCGGGGGATAAACTATAAGCTATCTGCCCTTCATCTTCACCTCTTTCCCCTAAATTCCCGTCTGTACAGCTCACATCTCTCCACCTGACCGAGGGGGTAGGTGGAAATTTCCTGCCATTATAGTCTCTATGCTGGGACTATTGGGTTTGGTTGTCTATGGCTTATAGTGACCATCTTACGGAGGTCCGGTCTAGAGGCTCTCCGGACAAGAGCTCCGAGCGGGCACCATGGGGGTGAGTACGATCATGGCTAATACTATGTATATAGGAATAATATGTGGATCTAATGAACTGGTGGTTGTGTATACCCTTCTGCTAGTTTCTTCGCAGTGTTTCTCAGGATTTGTGTGTTTCTGTCCCTTTCTAGGGTGTGTCTTCGATGGGCACCCCCTCTGCTGGGTTCAGAAACCTGGTGCTCGACTTGCAGTGCTTATTTCACTCGTCGATATATGTCCAGACGGTAAGTAAGCCGGTTTTTGGCTTCATACTTCCTGGATCATGCAGCCATAACACAGGCTTCTGCGGAAGCCTTCGTGATCATCAGGCCCCTGGCACGTCACTGCAAAAAATTTCCTGGACGTCCGGGCTGGGCTTACCAGAATTTCAATGCTTATGCCCCTTGATTATCTGTCTACCGTAATCTGGGCCCTGAGGGGTTTTCATCGAGATCAACCATGGATATCCCACTACTTGCTGACGGCATCGAGCGGAGGGCATAGAGTGGCATTACGAGAAACCTTTCCAGGGTGTAAATGCATAGTCTCGGGCAAGTGTACTCCACCTCCCTTGAGGTTGTATGAGCAGGCTTACTCCACTAACATGGGCTCACAGTAACTCAAGGGTATCGTAGTGATAAAACAGATGCTTGGATGGTATAACAATCTCTATAAAATAAGACGCAGAACACGTTAGCTTTGTGTCACTTTTTCATACAATAACACATATAAGGGTAAAGTGTGCACGTTATGATTGACCATTTCTACTAAATTTTGACCTGTGGATGATGTAGGGTATTATGCGGTATTGATGACCATATTACGTTCTGGCTTTTTCTGATGTTTTGAGGATAGACCTTAGTCCTTGAGGCTCCAATCAAAACTAGTGTGTGTCTCTAATAGGGACACACTCTGGTGTATATAGCCTCGTCCCCCCTTCACCAGTGAGGGTTATTGTGAGTATGATGTTTATTTTGAGCGTTAATCCTCTCTGAGGAGTTAAGATTCCTCGCTCCATGGGCTGTCCTCATGGTAGTATTTAGCAGTGCTCCCCTTTTTTCAAAGGGTTACCTGAAATGAGCAACGTTATCCTCTGAATTCGGAGTTCTCCTCTCACGTGAGAGTTGAGTTCTTTGTTTTTTCCAGAGCACCTGTAACCAGCAGCATCAGGTGGATTAGGCACTTCCTCTGCCTCCCTGATGCGCTGAGTGTTTGGCTAGCTTGCAGTATGCTTAACCTTCTGATTTTACAATCATACTGCAGATCGAGCCCCCTCTCGGGAAGCGCAAGCCCGGGGTTGGCTCCTCTCAGCTGTAGTAAATACTAGCTAGCCGTTCACAGCAATTGGAACATGCTGTAGGGGGGTTTGGAGCCCCCTTTTCGCGATTGTCAGAACTAGCGTGTGCGCGTTGCTTCCACCAACAGACTAAAGTAACATTAGGTGCAGCTGTTCTTCCAGCTTGTGGTGAGCACATGCTGCAGGTCGTAAGCGACCACTTCTCATGATGAGAAACGGGTTGTAGGTGGGCTCACGCCCTACAGTCATGCACTGAATTGGCCTAGCTGTTTCTGACCATGGGAAACATGTTGTAGGTTGAGCTCCCTCTCGTTGAGAGCTGGATGTTCTCTCCCTCAGCTACAGATTTACTGCTAGCCACTCAAGCTTTATAGCCTTAGACATAGCGTTTGGGGATACGCTATTTCTATCTACACTGCAAAAAGAGATGTGTTAAAAATGGCACATGTTGTGCAGAATTTTAACATGTGGTGAGTGTGCTCAGGGACAACACATGTTGTGTCAAATTTAACACAATGTGTGTGTTAAGATGGATCCCACATCTACTGTGTAATGTAATTTAACACACAACGTGTCATTTAAGCACATTAGTGTGTAACTGAAAATTATCAGAAACTGCTAATTAATGTGTTAATATGACAAAAATAATAAGCATTGCCATCAATTTGTATTTCTACAAAATTGAAATAAAACAGACAGATGTAAAAATGTTAGCAATTTAATTTGTCAAATGTTGTCAGGGTAGAGAACAATGCATGCACAGAGGCACAACAAAATGTTCTAAATCTCAATTTCATAAATTTAATTTAGATGATTAGATGACACAAATGCCTTGTAATGCACTACAACTATAAGCTACAATACAGTATACATTAAAAAGTGTTACCAACATCAACTACACCTTGGATGATTGAAAATCATAGTCAGGATTAGCAGATAACATTTCTCATAACATAAGATTAACTTGTAACATAAAATGTCAGATACAAGATAAAAATGTCCAAATCAGACAACAAATAAACATTTTAAATTGGTCAATGACAGTTAATTGTATAAATCTATAGTATGTTTGTCATTTTTCTTCATAATACAAAATCATTTGTAATGCACTAGCTATTAACCAATATTCATTAAAGTGTTGCCAACATCAATTACACTTACGGTTAACAGAAACAAGACCAGAGGATAACATTTCTCATAAAATAAGATCAACTTAA